>OY292511.1:4051551-4394051 GCA_958496325.1 Nomophila noctuella | reverse complement strand
TTTTGCTCCAACCAATTTCCACAATAAACAAAGTACTCACAGTTTTCCGTCTCACTCACACTGTACACTTAGTTCCTTGGCGAACTCCTCATCAGCTGCTGGTCGCCACCACCAGACAGCTCCTCTGCTCCCGTCTCCTCAACCGATGCTCGGCCTGACAGCTGCTCCCCTCCGCTCCGCTGTCCAACTGGTCACCACCGAACCAGCTGCTCCTACGTCCTGGTTGCGACAGCGATCCACTGTCCAAGACGTCACCTCCTCCAAAATGTGCACTCAGCCTGCACTATTACTAGTGCCCAAAGTGGAACTGATATCACCAGATCCGGCAATCGAAAGGACCATGAAAAGACTCCGAGCGCACTTTCGGGTTTGAATTATAAATAAAACAAACAAATCAGGTGGACCAAGCATGTATATTGATGTCATTACAAATACCTTATACTATCAAGAAAAAATCTCGTCATCGCGGATTAGGCGATCTGACGCTCCGCGATATGTCACTGCCATCTGTTACTCACAATATAAACCAAACCTACATTGACGTAAACATAGGGCATCATCATCATCATCATCATCATCATCATCACCATCATCATCATCATCATCATCATCGTCATCAACATCATATTTATCATCATCGTCATCAACATCATAATTATCATCAACATCATCATCATCAACAGCCTGTTGCAGCTTAACGTGCTAACCAAAGCACGGAGGAGCTTGAGATGAAATTTTGTCTTTCACCCATCCGATGACCGGCCCCTGCGAAAGTTGCTTAACTTTAGCAATCGCAGGCCGAGCGCGTTAACCTCTGCGCCATCAAGGTTTTCAACTTACAACTACCTACATGAATAAAATAGTATTGCCTCGCTGTATAAGAAAGTTATGAAGGTTGATAATTCTTTGTTTTCTTCAGATGTAAATGCAAGCATACGTGTCTCAACAGAGTTGCTCAACATCCCTTACAATTGAAGCTTCAGGTGAGTGTTGATATCACTATTTAATTAAATTCTTGTTACTTCTTGAAAGGGTAGGAAGGCAAAGGGTCACTTGATGGTAAGTGATCACCGTTGCCCATGGACATCAACAACCGCACAGATGCGTTGCCTGTCTTAAAAAACCCTATAACCTCCCAAACTGAGCTCTGGCAACCTTACTTACCAGCAGAAACATAGTTACGAAGTGCTAGTTCACTGTGGTCTTCTGTAAGTTGGAGGTACTTCCCCAGACGAGCGGCTCATACGAGTGGAAGTTCCACCAAGATGTAACTCTCTTAAAAAAAAGTACCCATATATAAATTAACGGCCCGTTGGTCTAGTGGTCAGAGACCCTGGCTACAAAAGCGAGGGTCGCGGGTTCCCGCTAGAGGCAAATGTTTGTGTGATGACAATCGTCATTCGTACTCGAGTCATGGATGTTTATAAAAGTATTAAGGTGGAAGTGCTACTTCTCTGTGGTCTTCTGTAAGGTGGAGGTACTTCTCCAGACGAGCGGCTCATTCGAGTGGAAGTTCCACTAAACTCCAACTATCTTATAAAAATTATATTTTTTCAATTTTGTGTTTATCAGGTATTCAAAACCCTCAACCGCGGTTGGGGCATCCGTGCTCTCAACGACGTGCCCAAAGGATCCTTCCTGTGTGTATACGCTGGAAACCTGCTAACAGATGCTACGGCTAATATGGTGAGTGGTTATGACTAATGTTTTCTTAGGTTTAAGCGACTGTTACTCATGAAATAAAAGTACTTTTACACGTATAATTTAAAACTACATATTCTCAGGATAACCTCCTGTAGACAGGTTTTAAAATTATACCGCGATCCTATCCGTTTAAAAGTAGTTGAACTTCATGGGCTTATACTATTACTAGTGATGTTCAGAATATCCGTATCCGCGGATACCCGCTAGGGAACAAAGTCCGTAGTCGTATCCGTTACTTTTTACGCGGATCCTTAACGAATCCGTTCATTACAAATTTTAAATTGTTTCTATCTTAAGTTGGTACCGTCAATCATAAGACCTTGAGATTGACTTGGCATTTTAATGTAAACCTTTTTGCTAAAAATTGCTAAAAAAAAGTGATCTAAATCAAAATCAAAATATACTTTACTCATGTAGGCCTCTGCAAGGCACTTATAAATCGTCAATATAAATAACACAGATAGAATGACTCGACCACCGACTTTGGAATGCAGTCATCTACCGAGAAGAAGCGGCAAGAAACTCGATAGTTGCTCTTTTGATCTGATATTAACGCGGACTGGACGCGGCTGCTAGTAAATAAATAAATTATAATAATATGTTATATGTTTCGCAGGACGGTTTGAACGAAGGTGATGAATACCTAGCCGAGTTAGATTACATCGAAGTCGTCGAGCAAATGAAGGAGGGGTACGAAGAAGAGATTCCGGAGGAAGACAAGAGTCTCGATAAGGTACGAGGAAGTGGGAAGAAACAGGTATGGTTTGTTTGTAGTAGGAGATACGAGGGGCTTGGTGGAGGGGTGTGAAATATTTTTGGTACAATTTATCTTAATACTGTAGATAGAAATTTAATTCAAAGGAAACATTCCTTTATTTTTAAAAAGAAAGAAAACTTCAGTTTAAAAAGGTACGAAATAAATAAATATAAATAAAAATCTGTATTGACAAATTAAAAATTGCGTTTTCAAAATCTTATTTTATAAATTCCACGTCTATGGAACTAAAATAGGGGATGAAACTTTAAATGCATCCTGGTGAATTTTAAACCGATCGGGCTGGTACCTTGCATGCATAAAGCTACAATGACGAAGGAATTCCCCAAGAAAGGTATTTGATAATTTCTATATAATCATCATCATCCTAGCGCCTCTCCCGGTTGCATCCTCGGCCATTGCCGAGGAGCCCAGGGTACGCTGCGACTATGATCCTGAATTGACTTGCCTGGTTATTACAATGGAGCGACTGTCATCTGACCTCCGTAACCACAATGAAACCAGACTATTTGGATCATAGTCGGGACCAACGGCTTAACGTGCCTTCCGAAGCACGGAATCATCATTCTTATCGGACAATCAGGTGATTCAAGCCTGCAATGTCCTAACCAAACTGGGAAAACCAACACAAAGTGAAAGTGTTCCCCGCGGGATTCGAACCCACGACCTCCGAGCACGTAGCTTTTGAGCACAGTGCTCTAACCACTACACCACGGAGGCAGTTTCGGAGATAATTTCTATATAATATGGAGATATAAGTCGCGACGAAAGACGGTTCTGAGTGTGTCTAATCTGACATTCTATCTGGTCCTTCAACAGAAGCAAAGCTCCAAGGAGGAGTCAGAACCGCCATCATCGTCTGATGAGGAGCCGGTGTCCAAGCATGAGGAGGAGGACGGAGACTTCTACCCTGGAGCCATCGGCATGGGACTCACCGAGTTCAGGTATAAAAAAATTATAAATAAATTAATATTTCACAACATCACATACATTGATCTGACCCCGTGTTAAGTAGTAGTGGTATAACAAATATATGTACATACTTAAATAGATCTAAATAACACCTAAACCAGGACACACAGACATGTTCATGCATACAAATGTTTGGTATAACTTCAGTGCGAGGCGGACTCGCGCACCGAGGGTTTAGTGGAAATGTTATTATAAATTCAGATAATAAAAAGTGAATTTTAATGCCTACCAATTTCGGCATATCCTGCCTGGACCAACTTGCTATATTCGTCCTGTAAGCTTCGCCCCCCCTCCACCACGTTGCTTATGGTGCAGGACGAGCGTAGTAATTGTTTGTATTACACTGATAAGACACGACCAGCTGTCTCGCATAAGATAAAATTTGTAGTTTTTTCAATTATTTACTCAATCGATTTATTTTTATTTTCTCGGAAACTAGAGTATTAACGTTGACTTTTTACTTCCTAAATTTATTTCATTTCCTCTAAACAATTCGCTCTTAAATTAATTGCAGGTATATTTTGTTACACGTTATTATACATGTAGGATGGAGGAGCAGAAATTAAAGAGCTTTCTTGGTTTATTCCGTATCGTCTTGGCTTCGTCGCAGTCATTCGTCGTCTCCCCTCTGACATCGCTACTCGTCTTATATTCTTCTATTCGTTCGTTCACCATCGTACGGTCATCAATCATACTGCGCTCTCATTCGTCATCCACATTCTTCAGTCATTGTTCATTCATAATTCGGCCACAGACATTCACCAAAGATCGTCTATGACTCCCACATATTTTTTTTTTAAAGTTACTGGGAGGCAAACGAACATCGAGGTTACCGTCAGGTAAACCTGCGATTTAGCGATCACCTCTGCCCATGGACATAAACAACAGCACAATGGTCGCAGATGCATTGCTAGCCTATAAGACTCCATACACTCCCCAACGGAGCTCTGGAGGCCTTACTCACCAGCAGAAACATAGAACAACAGTTACGAAGTGCTACTTCACTGTGGTCTTCTGTGACGTGAAGATACTTCCCCATACGAGCGGTTCTTTCGAGTAGAAGTTCTAAGCTGTAACTCTTTTATAATTCGACAGCAAACGTCTTCGGAAACGCGACAGAGGGAAGAAAGACAAAGAAGAAAAGGACGATAAGAAAGAGAGGAAAGATAAGAAAGAGAAGGAGTCAGAGAAGCCTGATGATGACTGCATCACCATTAGTGATGATGAAGAAGGTACGTTCACTAACACTTCATCGTCTAACTATCCCAGTAGTTAACATGCATCATCTATGATTTATAATGTATTTATTCATGTATAGTTAGTATAGTTATTTAATAAATGTTTAGTAATATATGTATGTATATGTATAGTTATTTTATTTTATCAGCACTACCTACTTCACTTTCTGATTTGCTCTTAAAGTTGACTGGAAGAGAATGCCATGAGGCATTAAGCCCGCCTTTTGTACAATATTTTGTGTAGTACAATAAAGATGAAATAAATAAATAAACACTTTATCGAGTTTCTTGCCGCTTCTTCTCGGTAGATGACTGCATTACGAAGTCGGTGGTCGAGTCATTCTATTGTGCTATTATTATTGACGATTTATAAGTTCCTTGCAGGGGCCTATATGAATAAAGTATATTTTGTTTTTGATTGATTGATTTATTGGTTAACGCGATCAGCCTGCGATTGATAAGTTAAGCAACTCTCGCAGCGGCCAGTAATCGGATGGGTGACCGAAACATTTCATCTCGAGCTCCTCCGTACTTCGGAAGACATGTTAAGCCGTTGGTCCTGCGCCTGATCTCTCTACGGTCGTGTCAGATTGCTGTCCCACTGAACTATGACAGTGAGTGAATAGGGGATGCACATGTGCGCTTGCACTTATTTGTGCACCATAATATGTACTGATATTTGTTAAATAAATAAATAAATAAACAAATTGCCATTGTTCGTTATTTTCAGTCCGAGAGCCATCTCGCTTCACGGCGCAAGCTGGGATGGTGTCTAATGAATTTGTATCTAAGTATAAGTAAGTATATCTTTGTCATAAAGAGGATTTTATTATGTCATAATTTATATTGTTACCTCTGATTAATGAAAATCAATAGCAAATAATCCTTATTATGAATCAAGTGTGTAAGAGCAAGATAGCAGACACACGTAGGGGGCGTTTGGCAGAAAAAAGCGTTTACGAGCGCTTACTAGCGCTAAAAAACAAACTGTACAGTTTTCGGCCAGGACGTGTTTGCTAACTGTCAGTTTACTGTGTTACCGCTTAACAATCGCCATTTTGCGCTAACAATCGCCATTTTGTTTACAAACGCTTCCTAGCGCTTTTTTCTGCCAAACGCCCCCGTACTCTCGCCGCCTAAACTGTCAAGTGGGATGACGTTATCGCCTGACCTTCGTCTTCTGTTGAGAGAAACAGACTTAGATGAAAAGTTAGGTGAATTTTTGACGTTTTGGTTGAGAGACTCAAACGTGACATAGGGCACATCTACAGTATTCATTAATCTGAGTTTCATACACACAACAACTGTCTTACAATTTTAATGGACTGTGCCATTGCCTTCTCCATTTCACACACTAACTCGTAGTGTGCAAATTTCCTTAAGATGTTTTCCTTCATCGTAATTATTGTACCTACATGAAAAAAATATCAAAACAATAAACTTACAGGTCTGTTCGTGCGTTATTCGGCAAAGATGAAGCTTGTTACATTATGGACGCTAAAGTTCAAGGAAACATTGGCAGATATCTCAATGTAAGTACCTTATTCAATCAAAGTCAAAATATAATTTATTTATGTAGGCCTCTGGAAGGCACTTATAAATCGTCAATAATAAATATTACAATCAAATAACTCGATTACCGACTTCGGAATGTAGCTCGTTTGAATGAGACAACAAAAAAAAAATCATGTACAATGAAATCACCGAAGCTGGCACAGTCATAGATAGATTTTTTACGGAACGCACTCAGTGCGCGAGTCCGACTCGGATTTGGTTTTTTATTATTTATTTCATCATCATCATCCTAGCGTATGACCCGGTCGTTTCCTCGGCCATTGCCTCTGAGTCCAGGGTCCGCTTTCCTACACTTCCTCCTCCACTTCGCGCGATCTTCGGCATCCGATGTAGTCAGTCTGACCATTAGCACGCATAAACTCTCACGACGTCGAGCCAGCATTGCTTAAGTCTTCGGCCACGTTTCACTGCCGTATAGGCGCCGTGCAGAAACTATAGAGGGCGCTAAAATCCCGATTTTTTTTCTGTGGTTTGACAGTAAAATTTGACATTTAGCGTACAAGTTTCGAATATGAGTCACTAGATGGCAGAATAAGGCACCGTGTTTTTCCGTAGTTTGACAGTAGAATTACCGACATTGAGAGTAAAAGGTTTGAATATGAGTCACGAGATGGCAGAGTCATCGCTACGCACGGTGCCTATAAAAGGACAGGCCCTAAGATGGTTTTTAAAACCGTTGTGGTTTTTTATTATTTATTTATGATTCTTACATTATATTTTTGTTATTATTCCAGCACTCGTGCATGCCGAACGTGTTCGTTCAGAACGTGTTCGTGGACACTCACGACCCCCGCTTCCCGTGGGTGTCGTTCTTCGCCCTCTCCCACATCAAGGCGGGCACCGAGCTCACGTGGAACTACAACTACGACGTGGGTTCGGTGCCCGGCAAGGCGCTCTACTGCTACTGCGGCGCGCCCAACTGCCGCGGCCGCCTGCTGTAGGGAGACCAGGGATAGGGAGTGAAGATAGAGAGACCAGGAATAGGGAGTAAAGATAGGGAGAGAGACCAAGGATAGGGAGTAAAGATAGGGAGAGAGACCAAGGTTCGGGAGTAAAGATAGGGAGAGAGACCAGGAATAGGGAGTAAAGATAGGGAGAGAGACCCGGGATAGGGAGAGAGAACAGGGATAGGGAGTAAAGGTAGGGAGAGAGACTAGGAATAGGGAGTGAAGATAGGGAGAGTGACCAGGGATAGGGAGTGCGGTGAGATACAGCAGCGCCGCTAAAGAGATACGCTAGGGAGAGCAGACAGTTGTACCTATAGGCAGTCAGGAGATCCGGCGGCATCTTGTCTAGCCACGAGCAATAACATGTGACTCTAATGTCAAAGCAGTAAAGTTCATATTGCAATGTGTCCGTATACATGTTAGTGCTCACGACCCTCGCTTCCCGTGGGTGTCGTTCTTCGCCCTCTCCCACATCAAGGCGGGCACCGAGCTCACGTGGAACTACAACTACGACGTGGGTTCGGTGCCCGGCAAGGCGCTCTACTGCTACTGCGGCGCGCCCAACTGCCGCGGCCGCCTGCTGTAGAGAGACCAGGGATAGGGAGTGAAGAGAGAGAGACCACGGATAGGGAGAAAAGATAGGGAGAGCGACCAGGAATACGTAGTAAAGATAGAGAGAGAGACCAGGAATAGGGAGTAAAGATAGGAAGAGAGACCAGGGATAGGGATTAAAGAGAGAGACCAGGGATAGGGAGTGTGGAGAGAGAGAGAGACCAGGACTAGGGAGTGATAACACGAGCATCGCTAAGGAGATAGGGAGAGCAGACAGCTGCAGGCCGTGTGTAGCGAGAGACTGGCGCCACCTATTGGCGGTGAAGAGATCTAAATTGTCCTGTCGCTGATCGCTCACCGGTCTTGTCAGGTTGCTGTCCCACCGAACTATGAGTGAGGGAATAGGGAGTGCACCTGTACTTGCGCACTCACTTGTGCACTATAAATATCCTGCGTACCTGGCTGATTGTAAGAGCGGCCGCTATAGTTGAAAAACGGCCGAAAACGTATTTTTATTTACTCTCCTGGCTCGGCCCCCGAAGTGGACCTTGGTCTTAAAATTAAAACTTCCAATGTTCAAGTTAAACTTATAATAATAGCAAAACTTTGTTCCCAAGAACTTTTCCAACTACAATTAACAGTTTCATATTGCGCCGAATTTAAAAATTCTTATAAAATGTAATAAAAGCACATTCACTGTTCATAAAAGTTTGTAAGCCATACATGCTATTATGTTAATAGAAGGTTAAAAAATTGACGTGAAGAACGATTTTCCTAGTAAATCTTATTGCTGAATAAATATATAACTTTGTTTGACGACCCGCTTGGTGTAATGGTCAAGATGTTGCCTATTACGCAAGAGGTCGCGGGTTCGATCCCCGCACAGGACAAACATTTGTGTGCATGAACATGTCTGTTTGTTCTGGTCTGGGTGTTATACCTATGTATCTATTTAAGTATATTTGTAATACCACTGTTGATTCTGATGTCTGTAACACAAGTGCTTAAGCTACTTAACACGGGGTCAGATCAATGTATGTGATGTTGTGAAATATTTATTATTATTTATTTATTATTATTATTGTTGGGTTATGCTTGGATGTAACTGTAATGTAAATCGATTTTCCCATTCAATAACTCGGTAATGTGCTATTATGGACTACATTCTATTATGTCAAATTCTGCTTCAGCAGGCTAGAATACACCTTTGCATTTTATTCCAGATTTTTCCTACTGGTATGTATAGAGTTATAAAGACACATACGTTTATTTCACTTTTTTAATTGTAGGTTTTCTTCAATTCGTTTACTAACTTGGATTTTAGTAAACGAGGAATAAAAACAACGCTAAATTATGTTGCACAAAATAATAGCTTTCTTTAGATACATAAATGTAAAAAATCAAATCTTCTCTCTTGTCAAATTTTTCGATTGCCAAGTTATTGCTTGGGGGGAGTCCAAACGTATATGAGTATAATTAAATGTAAATAACCTATACTATTACTTTTTTAATGATTCTTACCTATGGCTTACGGCAAACTGAGATGAATAGAAGGCATGGGAAGGTATGATGTGTGTTACGCACACTCTTTTCTTCCTGAACACTTAAAAGTCCTACATTTGCCTATAACAGCATATAGATCTAAATTGTTAAAAATGCCCTTGCATACTTCGATCTGCTCTTACACGAGCCCAGTAATGTGAAGCGATGGTCGCTTTACATTGGATAGTACGAGAAAACTTAGTATCTAACAAATAGATTTAAGATTTGCCCTCGCCTACTTAGAAATTGGCATTATAATAAAAGCGAGACAGCACGTTGACCATTGATTTAAACGGGTGATTGTCAACGTGCTGTCTCAAAATCGAAATCAAAATACACTTTATTTATGTAGGCATCTGCAAGGCACATAGAAATCGTCAATAAAATAATATTACAATTATAGAATGAATCGTTGTCTCGCTCTAAAAAGCGACTGTTGCTCTAATTTTAGTGCCAATTTCGAAGCATGACGAGAACAAACCTAATGTTTTAAATCCATGTTCCAACTTACGCCACGTTCGATCAAAATAATGATACAATCTATGCAGCTATATTAATTCGTCTCAGCTTGCAAGAACTATTTACTACATTGATTTGATCTTAGGCATAGAAACACAATAGGCCGAAAAAATGCGACCTACTTTCGGCGGGATTACGCCCTCAATGTATTTTAAATGGTAGATGAGAAGGGATGAATGGCATGTCACCAAGAGAGTGATGAACATGAATGTGGATGGAAACAAGAGCAGAGGAAGACCAAGAAAGAGATGGATGGATTGCGTGAAGTATGATATGGACGTGAAAGGAGTAAATGAAGAGTTGACGAATGATAGGAGCGAGTGGAAGAAGAAAACATGCTGCGCCGACCCCGCCTAGTGCGGGATAAGGGCAGGAAAATGATGAATTATGAGGCACTGTGCCAAAATAACGTCGCGTTATATTTGAACATGAACTTAGAATGAAAATATATTTTCTTATGAACAGTGAAAGTGCTAAAATAGGTAATTTTTTTGTAGTTACTACTAAAATATTGTAAACATTTTGTAAGTAATTCTTTCTCTGTCTGTATTAAGACAAATTGAATTATTTCAAAATTTATATTGACTGAATAAGTTAAGTTTTAATTGTATATGTATTGTAGTCGTAAGTGTATTGATCTGAAAATGTATGTTGTATTTTTTTCTGTGTAAGTTGTATGAATAAATAAATGAATGAATATCATTTTGTTTTATATGCACCATAATATTTTTAAGTTATCAAGAGGTACCTACATAGAGGCACATAATATTCGTGGATAATCTTGAAACACTCGACTAATTTGGTTTGGTAGAGAATAAAGTAAATATAAGTATTTATATTTCTATTTATTGTAATCAACCGGCTATGCTTTTTATCCCGATTAAATGCTCCCATGGGATGAAACAGGAATCTTGATAACGCGAGCAAAGTCTCGGGTATAAACTAGTAGGTATAAACTTTCTTTGCGGATGCCTAGGTCATAACATCTACCTGCATGGTTATATTATAGCCTAAAGCCTTCCTCGTCTTATGGACTATCCAACACAAAAATATTTTTTCAAATCGGACCAATAGTTCCTGAGATTAGCGCGTTCAAACAAACAAACAAATCCTTCAGCTTTATATATTAGTATAGATTATTTATTTAGTTTACTAACTACTCCATGTTCGACACACCTGCTCATCAATAATGTCATCTACACTCATGTTGAAACAAACGCTACGTCATACAAAATGAGGAGCTGGCGAACAAAACCGGACTTGTCCATACTATCAGATTTTTTTTTTATTTTACATTTTACTTTAGAAAGTACACATCTATGTATTGCCGAAATATTGTCAATCAATTCCAGCTCTTTCTCATAGTAAAACTACTTCGAAATTTGCTTTTTCAATCAGAAACGGACTTGTCCTCCTTAAAATTTGATATGCATGTTTTAAAATTTTGTCTCTCCTGTAAAAAAACATTAATTGGACAAGTCCGCTTTTGTTCGCCTGCTCCTCAAATAATAAACAGTTTTCCGGTGTCAGGGCATTTCTAGCGAATTTTATTGTAAAATTGTCACCGAAACTGAATTGATTTTTTATGCAGATAAAAGTCAACCTCGTCCTTGACCTTTTTGGGTGAGGTCATCGGAAAGGTCTAAAATATCTAATGGGTTTTCCTAAAAGGGGATCAAAAATCTCATCAGATTTTGCGTACGACGCTTAGTTTTCGAGATATTTGCAGTTTTATAAAATTTTATTTGATAAAATATTCCCAAACGAAATTGGTATCAATTTTTTAAAAGTTTCGTTCCTCTTTGCGAAACTGTTGTTATTTTGGGTTTTCTGTTTGGCACTCATCATCATCATCCTATCGTAGGCCACTGCTGGACATAGGGCTCCCCATACTATCTCCATGTCGCCCCAAGCTTGGGTTTTTAGCACCCGTATAGTATCTATCTAACTTTATTTAGTTTGGGACTTTCTACCCCATGTTCGACACACCAGCTTATCAATAATGTCACCTACACGCTTGTTGAAACGTACGTTACGTCAAACGAAATAATAATAATGCTACAGTTTTCTGGCGTCAGGGAATTTCTAACGAAATTTAAATGTAAAGTTGTTACCGAAACTGAATTGATTTTTAATGCAGATAAAAAAAGTCAACCTCGTCCTTGACCTTTTTGGGTGAGGTCATCGGAAAGGTCTAAAATATCTAATGGGTTTTCCTAAAAGGGGTTCAAAAATGTCGTCAGATTTTGCGTACGACGCATAGTTTTCGAGATATTTGCAGTTTTATCAAATTTTATTTGACAAAATATTCCCCAAAGAAATAATATCACTTTTTAAAAAGTTTCGTTCCTCTTTGCGAAACTGTTGTTATTTTGGGGCTTTCTGTTTGACACTCATCATCATCAGCCTATCGTAGGCCACTGCTGGACAGAAAAGTTACTTATGACCCCACAAAAAAGGTCTACGGACGCAGGCCTAATATTTCAGCCCAATCCGTCCAGTAAAATTAGGTGTGCGTTGATAGATCACTGCCAGTGGCCTTTGAGTTAAGTATAAATATTAAGATAGGTTTGGAAGCAGGGATATTACAAAAAGTAATAACAAATAAATCAATATTTTATTGTCAAAATATTTATTGAACTTGCACACACAGTTACAAAATAAGGACAATCTTTAAGACTAAAAACTAAATACACAAGTAATAACACACATACTCTGTCCACTATATGAAGCGTCTTTTGACAGGCCGCCGATTGACAACATTGGTGATGTCCTAAAGTATCTCAAATGTGTCAACAATCCGATTGTACTATTATCAATGGGGGCGTTTGGCAGAAAAAAGCGTTTGCGAGCGTTTGTAAACAAAATGGCGAGTGTTAGCGCAAACTGTACAGTTTTCGGCCAGGACGTGTTTGCTAACTGTCAGTTTACTGTGTTACCGCTTAACAATCGCCATTTTGCGCTCACAATCGCCATTTTGTTTACAAACGCTTGCAAACGCTTTTATCGGCCAAACGCCCCCATTATTCGACTTAGGTACGTAAAAACTAACCGTATTCGATAAACAAGCGTTTTGATTGAACATGATTATTTGTAATCGGGGGCACAATCGTTGTAATCGTTTTTCGTAGCACATCACTGAGTTGGCAGTAACCGTTCATGAAGAACAATATTCTTTTTTCGAAAATTAAACGAAAACAATTCGAACTTTCATGGGCGTGAGCTGTCAAAAGACGCTTATTATAGTGGACAGAGTATAGGTTTAGGTAAAACGTTCTATTGTTTCAATTCTTTAATTGTTAATCGTCCATTTTTAATACTTACAATTAACTGTATTAGGATCTAAATTCACACTATTAATGCAAAATTAACATATTTGATGAAGGAACGCAAGAAAAAGAAACGTAACCTACAAAATCATTTTTCTTTTTATACATAAGTTTGCTGATGACTTATACGGAACTTATTAAAATAATGCGATTGATGATACAATGTAATGATCTGTACTATGTTCAACATAAAATCGACTTTATTATGAAATCTATTTACTCAAATTCTTCCATCAAGTTACAGGTCGTACCACTAGACCTTCTTTTAAAATCCCATTTTTTCGTTAATGTTAATATTCAATGACTTAATATGAGAATAATCTGTTCTACATTCTATTTTGCATGTCTAAACGTCAAAACCTTCAAAATTCGACCAAACAAATATCTGGTCCTTCAAGTCGGATCTTATGTAACTCAAACATCATCAGCGTGTTAAATGATCTGTTCTACACTCAACTTTGCATGCCTACAGGACAAAACCTTTAAAATTAGACCAAACAAATATTTGGTCCTTCGAGCCGGATCGCATTAAACTTAACTTTCATCTGCAGCCTGATGCAGTACACTGCAGGACGTAGGCCTTCCATCTGTACTTAATTCTACTTGGCATTTCTAAATGACAAAACCTACAAAATTCGACCAAACAAATATTTAGTCCTTCGAGCCGGATCGCATGTAACTTAAACTAAACGCCCTCAGGCCATGCCTGTTTTGTATGAGAATGACAGATCTAGTTCGCACTCAAGATCGAGCTCAGAGTTGAGTGCGTTTTATTATTACAAGTCTAAGTTTCAATTATTATAACATTTTATTTTCGTGTGAACACCTTGTTGCGGTTTACAGAATACATCTACTCACCAAGTTCCAACAGTATAGTACTGATACTTACGGAAAAAAGTGGCTGTGACAGACTGGCGGACAGACAGACAGACATGACGAATCTATAAGGTTTCCGTTCTTTGCCATTTCGCTACGGAACCCTAAAAAGTGCCGTAGTCTAGTCGTTATCTTGTCACAGGCCTGGAGCCTATCAGCGACCCGTCCTGATGCGAGCAAATGGGGAAACTGGAGGGGTTTAGTGGGTAGTGGGCGCTTATTTTGTGCGCCCGAGCCCCACACACGGTCGCGGGCCTAGCTAGCCCGCGGCGACATGGTGCGTCAATGCATCCGAAAGAAAAAAGGCTATGTAGGGTCTTTATTAGACCTATCGAGCAACTATCGAGTTTCTTGCCGCTTCTTCTCGGTAGATGACTGCATTCCGAAGTCGGTGGTAGATTCAATGTGTTGTTTTTTATTATTATTGACGATTCATAAGTGCTTTTATGAGGCCTATTTGAATAAAGTATATTTGAGTTTGAGTTTGAGTGAGTTTGAGTTTTGAGTTTATCAGCAGGGTGCGCTCACAGGCCAGGCATGATGTACGCGATGTTGTGTAGCGTGCGCGCGAGCAGCGCCGGGGGCGGCGCCAGGCGCGGCAGCGCGCGCGTCACGCACAGCAAAAGCAAAGTAAAATGTTGTATAGATCATTTTGTCGTGATTCAGTTAATTTAAATTTTAGCTTGTTAATAATAATTCCATTTTAGTTTAAAAAGTATTTTATTTGACTAGCCAAACCGCCGCGCCGGTTGGCGCGCGAGACGCCACGGAGTAGGAGGTGGGGAA
Organism: Nomophila noctuella; assembly: GCA_958496325.1. Lineage (NCBI taxonomy): Eukaryota > Metazoa > Arthropoda > Insecta > Lepidoptera > Crambidae > Nomophila > Nomophila noctuella. The sequence goes on along the minus strand of OY292511.1, from coordinate 4,379,236 downwards.
AACTTATAAAACAAAGGGGAACCGGGAGTTCGAGTCAATTGCTCATCGGTGTTCGCAGCGGAAGGTCGTTAGGAGCTACCCTACGACTTTTAGTTAATTTGTTGAGTGTGACTATTGATTTTTGGTCCGGAATAAAATGTATAGTTTAAAAGAATAACCGCAGTGGTATTATTTCATTAAAATTTAACACGCTGATGATGTTTAAGGCTCGTATTAATAAAACGCACTCAACTCGGAGCTCGATCTTGAGTGCGAACTAGATATGTCATTCTCATATAAAACAGAGAGGTGCAATTCTCTAAGCGCGAATGTCATAATCTCACGGTTGTATCAACGGCGCCAGTACAAAATTAGAACTTAATTCCTACTGTCGCCGATGACACAGCCATGACATTATGACATTTGCGCTTAGTGAATTGCTGCTACTGCTCAAAGGCCTGGGGGCTATGTAGGGTCTTTATCTTGCCACAGGCCTGGAGCTTGTCTCAGCGCGCTCACAGGCCAGGCATAATGTATGCGATGTTGTGGAGCGTGCGCGCGAGCAGCGCCGGGGGCGGCGCCAGGCGCGGCAGCGCGCGCGTCACGCACAGCAGCGGCGCCAGCGAGCACAGCAGAGTGTCTAGCAGGACTGACACCGAGCCGGAGTACACGGGGTGATATTATTATATACTAGCGGCCCGCCCCGGCTTCGCCCGTGGTACTTGTCCACTATTTAATGGATGATATTATACATAAAAACCTACCTCATGAGTTACTCTATCTATTAAAAAAAACCGCATCAAAATCCGTTGCGTAGTTTTCAAGATTTAAGCGTTCATAGGGACATACAACACACATAGGGACAGAAAAAGCGACTTTGTTTTATACTATGTAGTGATACGAGCCTTAGGGTCTAGCCACAGCTACGGCGGCGAGGGGCGCGGCGAGCGGCGCGGCGAGGCCGGCGACGGCCGCCCTAGTCGTGGGTATGGCCGCCGCGCGTTCGCCCCGCGCATCTCGCCGCCGTAGCTGTGGCATGCTTCATACAATTTCCTTTATTTGATTTTTTCGCTCGCCACTTTCGCTGGCGCAAGACGCATCGCAAGTCGCACCGCTGTGGGCTGTGGCCAGGGTGTTAAACTCTACCAGCTTGTTCGTCCCAGCCTGGCCGCTCACAGGCCAGGCATGATGTACGCGATGTTGTGTAGCGTGCGCGCGAGCAGCGCGGGCGGCGGCGCCAGGCGCGGCAGCGCGCGCGTCACGCACAGCAGCGGCGCCAGCGAGCACAGCAGCGTGTCTAGCAGGACTGACACCGAGCCGGAGACGGCGATCTGGCCCTGCGAGTAGAGGAGGTGATATGATAGTCATACCAGCTGTACGGTAAAGGAAACCGTCGTGAGGAAACCTACACACTCCGAGACGGAATCTATACTGTATAAAGCTCGATTATCTTATACATAAAAATCGATCGCAAAATGTGTTGGTAAGCTCTATAACGGTTGAACCAATTTGGTCATTCTTTATTTAAACTGTTTATTATGCAAAAAAACATATGACTAAACTAAGGGACGGGACGACGGGACGGGACAAGACGTGGACGAAGTCGCGGGCGGAATGCTAGTAAATAAATAAATATCTCTGGACATTATTCACACAGCGCGATATAGCCCCAAACTAAGCATTAGCTTGTGCTATGGTTGCCAGACAATGGATAAACATTACTTATAAGTATACTTTTTTTTTTTAAATACCTACACGTTATACATAGAAACACCCAGACCGATACAAACAGACATGTTCGTTCATGAACACAAATTATTGTGCCGTACGGGGATCGAACCCGCCACCTTTGGTGTAGTAGCCGATTTCTCGACCATTACACCATACGGCTCGTCAATAGACTAATAGAAGAAATTAAATGATATACATTGGTGGAATTTCGAAATGAGTTTTGAAGGGCAAGTACATAACGTTGTAGTTACAGGAAAACATTATTTGGTAATTTTGAGGAGATCGATGGCACAGTGGTGAGCACACTCGGCTTGCGGTCGCTAAAGTTAAGGAACGTTTGCAGATGCCAGTTATCAGATGGGTGACCGAAAAATTTCATCTCCAGCTCTTCCGTGCTTCGTCGTGTCAGATTGCCCACCGAATTATGAGAGTGAAGGAATAGGGAGTGCACCTGTGCTTGCGCACTCACTTGTGCACTATAATATATCCTGCGTACCTGGCTGATCGTAAGGTCGGCCGCCATGGCCGAATACGGCCGGAGGGTATTATTATTATACTCACCTCGTGCTCCTTCAGCCGCTCGCCAATGATGGCGAGGCTCTCCCCCAGCAGACGTAGGTGCCCAACTGAGCTCGGACGGCCTTACTCACCAGCAGGAACATATTACAACAGTAACGAAGCGCTACTTTACTGTGGAAGGTGGAGGTACTTCTCAAGACGAGCGGCTCATTCGAGTGAAAGTTTCACAAAGCTCTACCTCTCAATCTGTTAAGGAGCGTTTCCATATAAGCTGAGCTGCGCGGAGCTGAGCAGAGACGACAATATTATTGACTACTCAATTGCGTCTATTTGACTACCCCGAGTCCCCAAGTGTCAGTCTCCCTTTAACTTCATATCCTCACCTCGTGCTCCTTCAGTCGCTCCCCAATGATGGCGAGGCTCTCCCCCAGCAGCCGCAGGTGCGCCGCCACCTCGGCCGCGCCGCAGCCAGGCGTCGCGCCCGGGCTGCTCTGACCCACCGGAGACACTGCTAGAGACTGCTGGGGGGGGGGGGATATATACCTGATGCTGTCTGCAGGGACTCACCTCGTGCTCCTTCAGCCGCTCGCCAATGATGGCGAGGCTCTCGCCCAGCAGGCGCAGGTGCCCAACTGAGCTCTGGCGACCTAACTCACCAGCAGAATCATAGCACAACAGTTACGAAGAGCGACTCCACTGTGGTCTTCTGGAAGGTGAGGTACTTCCCCAGACGAGCGGCTCTGTTATACCGATTGTCAATACCTGATGCTGTCTGCAGGGACTCACCTCGTGCTCCTTCAGCCGCTCCCCGATGATGGCGAGGCTCTCCCCCAGCAGCCGCAGGTGCGCCGCCACCTCGGCCGCGCCGCTGCTCTGACCCACCGGAGACACTGCTAGAGATTGCTGGGGGGGGGGGAATAAATACCTGATGCTGTCTGCAGGGACTCACCTCGTGCTCCTTCAGCCGCTCGCCAATGATGGCGAGGCTCTCCCCCAGCAGACGCAGGTGCCCAACTGAGCTCGAACGGCCTTACTCACCAGCAGGAACATATTATAACAGTAACGAAGCAAAGCACTATTTTACAGTGGAAGGTGGAGGTACTTCTAAAGACGAGCGGCTCATTCAAGTGGATATTCCATAAAGCTCCTCCCTCTCTATCTGCTAGGGAGCGTTTCCACCATGAATTTGATTGGTAAATTTTTACACGTCTCTGCTCAGCTCCGCGCAGCTCGGCTTATGTGGAAACGCACCCTTACACCGCTATTATTGACTACTAGCGGCCGCCCGCGACTCCGTCCGCGTGGATTTATTTTTTTCGAAATAAAAAGTAGCCTATGTTCTGTCTCAGGGTCTAAAGATTGTCTGTACCAAATTTCATCAAAATCGGTTGCGAGGTTTAAGCGGGAAAGCGTAACAGACAGACAGAGTTACATTCACATTTATAATATTAGTTGGGATTCGGTTGCGTCCGAATTATTAGACCACCCCGAGTGTCAGTCTCCCTGTAACTTCACAGACTCACCTCGTGCTCCTTCAGCCGCTCGCCAATGATGGCGAGGCTCTCCCCCAGCAGCCGCAGGTGCGCCGCCACCTCGGCCGCGCCGCTGCTCTGACCCACCGGAGACACTGCTAGAGATTGCTGGGGGGGGGGGGGATATATACCTGATGCTGTCTGCAGGGACTCACCTCGTGCTCCTTCAGCCGCTCCCCAATGATGGCGAGGCTCTCCCCCAGCAGCCGCAGGTGCGCCGCCACCTCGGCCGCGCCGCTGCTCTGACCCACCGGAGACACCGCTAGAGATTGCTAGGGGGGGGGGGGAATAAATACCTGATGCTGTCTGCAGGGACTCACCTCGTGCTCCTTCAGCCGCTCCCCAATGATGGCGAGGCTCTCCCCCAGCAGCCGCAGGTGCGCCGCCACCTCGGCCGCGCCGCTGCTCTGACCCACCGGAGACACCGCTAGAGATTGCTAGGGGGGGGGGGGAATAAATACCTGATGCTGTCTGCAGGGACTCACCTCGTGCTCCTTCAGCCGCTCCCCAATGATGGCGAGGCTCTCCCCCAGCAGCCGCAGGTGCGCCGCCACCTCGGCCGCGCCGCTGCTCTGACCCACCGGAGACACCGCTAGAGATTGCTAGGGGGGGGGGGGAATAAATACCTGATGCTGTCTGCAGGGACTCACCTCGTGCTCCTTCAGCCGCTCCCCAATGATGGCGAGGCTCTCCCCCAGCAGCCGCAGGTGCGCCGCCACCTCGGCCGCGCCGCTGCTCTGACCCACCGGAGACACCGCTAGAGATTGCTAGGGGGGGGGGGGAATAAATACCTGATGCTGTCTGCAGGGACTCACCTCGTGCTCCTTCAGCCGCTCCCCAATGATGGCGAGGCTCTCCCCCAGCAGCCGCAGGTGCGCCGCCACCTCGGCCGCGCCGCTGCTCTGACCCACCGGAGACACCGCTAGAGATTGCTAGGGGGGGGGGGGAATAAATACCTGATGCTGTCTGCAGGGACTCACCTCGTGCTCCTTCAGCCGCTCCCCAATGATGGCGAGGCTCTCCCCCAGCAGCCGCAGGTGCGCCGCCACCTCGGCCGCGCCGCTGCTCTGACCCACCGGAGACACCGCTAGAGATTGCTAGGGGGGGGGGGGAATAAATACCTGATGCTGTCTGCAGGGACTCACCTCGTGCTCCTTCAGCCGCTCCCCAATGATGGCGAGGCTCTCCCCCAGCAGCCGCAGGTGCGCCGCCACCTCGGCCGCGCCGCTGCTCTGACCCACCGGAGACACCGCTAGAGATTGCTAGGGGGGGGGGGGAATAAATACCTGATGCTGTCTGCAGGGACTCACCTCGTGCTCCTTCAGCCGCTCCCCAATGATGGCGAGGCTCTCCCCCAGCAGCCGCAGGTGCGCCGCCATCTCGGCCGCGCCGCTGCTCTGACCCACCGGAGACACCGCTAGAGATTGCTAGGGGGGGGGGGGGAATAAATACCTGATGCTGTCTGCAGGGACTCACCTCGTGCTCCTTCAGCCGCTCCCCAATGATGGCGAGGCTCTCCCCCAGCAGCCGCAGGTGCGCCGCCACCTCGGCCGCGCCGCTGCTCTGACCCACCGGAGACACCGCTAGAGATTGCTAGGGGGGGGGGGGGAATAAATACCTGATGCTGTCTGCAGGGACTCACCTCGTGCTCCTTCAGCCGCTCCCCAATGATGGCGAGGCTCTCCCCCAGCAGCCGCAGGTGCGCCGCCACCTCGGCCGCGCCGCTGCTCTGACCCACCGGAGACACCGCTAGAGATTGCTAGGGGGGGGGGGGGAATAAATACCTGATGCTGTCTGCAGGGACTCACCTCGTGCTCCTTCAGCCGCTCCCCAATGATGGCGAGGCTCTCCCCCAGCAGCCGCAGGTGCGCCGCCACCTCGGCCGCGCCGCTGCTCTGACCCACCGGAGACACCGCTAGAGATTGCTAGGGGGGGGGGGGGGGGAATAAATACCTGATGCTGTCTGCAGGGACTCACCTCGTGCTCCTTCAGCCGCTCCCCAATGATGGCGAGGCTCTCCCCCAGCAGCCGCAGGTGCGCCGCCACCTCGGCCGCGCCGCTGCTCTGACCCACCGGGGATACTGCTAGAGATTGCTGGGGGGGGGGGAATATATACCTGATGCTGTCTGCAGGGACTCACCTCGTGCTCCTTCAGCCGCTCGCCAATGATGGCGAGGCTCTCGCCCAGCAGCCGCAGGTGCGCCGCCACCTCGGCCGCGCCGCAGCCAGGCGTCGCGCCCGGGCTGCTCTGACCCACCGGAGACACTGCTAGAGATTGCTGGGGGGGGGGGGAATATATACCTGATGCTGTCTGCAGGGACTCACCTCGTGCTCCTTCAGCCGCTCGCCAATGATGGCGAGGCTCTCGCCCAGCAGCCGCAGGTGCGCCGCCACCTCGGCCGCGCCGCAGCCAGGCGTCGCGCCCGGGCTGCTCTGACCCACCGGAGACACTGCTAGAGATTGCTGGGGGGGGGGGAATAGGTTAATTAATGACTGGCTTACGATTTCATAAGATTTCCGGCTCTTCTCCTTGGGTTAAAGAAAAAGCGGATCCATGATTCCCCAATGAGCTGGTTCATTTGAACATAACATTTATTTTACTGACTTGATTTTTATGGCACTTGAAATTTCAAAATAACTGAATTATACCTGGGAAACGCCGCGAACGGAAAGCTAGTAAAGAATATATTGAATTTGAGTTTGAGTAGCACATCACTGAGTGGGCGGTAATCGTCCATGAAGAGCAATATATGTATGTATTTTTTTTCTAAAATTGAACGAAAACAAGACGGAAGTTTATGGGCGTGAGTTTTCAAATAAATAAATATCTCCGGACATTATTCACACAGCGCCATCTAGCCCCAAACTAAGCATTAGCTTGTTTGTGCACTGGGTGCCAGATAACCGATAATCATTATTTATATAGTTATTTTTTGTAAATAGATACTTATTATACAAAGAAACACCGAGACCGATACAAACAGACATGTTCATGCACACAAATATTTGCACCGTGCGGGGATCGAACCCGCGACCTGAATAGCCGACTTCTCGATCATTTCACCAAATGGATCGTCATTATAATTGTACATGTCGTGTAATTAGGTGGACAGAGTATAACCTTACCTCACTACTAGTATTATTCCACGTCCTAGCTCCCTGCTGCGGCGGCGGCGAGGCGGGGCGCGGGGCGGGGCGAGGGGCGGGGCGGGGGGCGGGCCGGCTGTTCGAGATGATCTTGGAGGCGCCTTGCCCGCTCTGCTGCTCCTTTTGGATGGCGAAGCGCTTGGCTTTGCGCTTCCAGAGGTAGCGTTCGTTGTAGTTCACCTGAGAGGAGAGGGTTAGTGTGTTAAATTGTAGTATGTGTGGAACCATAGTATTTAAGTTCATGATTACTCCAAATATATTCAGTCCATGTACTTGTCCACTATTTAATGGATGATATTATACATAAAAACCTTCCTCAGGAGTTACTCTATCTATTAAAAAAAACCGCATCAAAATCCGTTGCGTAGTTTTAAAGATTTAAACGTTCATAGGGACATACAACATACAACATGACAGAAAAAGCGACTTTGTTTTATACTATGTAGTGAAGATAGAAATATAAATATAAGTGCTTAAGGGCGTGCAGACAGCACACTAGGGGGAGCAATATCACACTAAATATAAAAAGAAACAAGTCGAAAGATGTCCTGTGTGTCATTGTGGCGAACGAAGTGTCGACTATTGTGTCAACCAGGACAAACAGACATGCACACAAATGTTTGTCCTATGCAAGGTTCCAACTCGCAACATCTTGGTCTTATAATCAACTCTTGACCATTACACCAAACGGGTCTTCAAAAAACAAGTAAATATGAGGAATTAAAATAAAATCAACAGTACTCACATTAGCCCACATTTCTCCAAGACGTTTAGATATAGCCGAGAAGTCCATATCCGGATGTTTACGTAGCAATTCATTGCGTGCCTCCTTTGCCCACATCATGTATGCCGTAATACGGGTTTTACCTAAAATCAAACAACAAAAAAAATTTATGGTGGTATTACAAATAAATAAATGCCTTGGACTAACACACCAATTTCCTAGCCCCAAACTAAGCTCGATGCTTGTAATAAGGATGCTAGGGAACGGATAGACATACTTAAACACTTTTATAAACATCCAAGACTCGAGTACAAATGCTGATGTTCTTCACACAATAATTACCCCTGGCCGGTTTAGAGCTCGTAACCCACAGTTTTGTAGCCAGGGTCTATGACCACTAGACCAATGGGACAAATCTTATGATTTAAATCTATGTTCCTTACACAATTACACTAACTAACTGTTAAACAGTAAGTTAAACATTTCATTTGTATTACATTTAAAAACATACACATTACACCTACCTTTGTCCTTCCTCTGAGCCTTAGCTCTCCCGACAACTCTTCCGTCTTTCACAATGAGTTTCTTCTTGCTGCTCTTCTCCATCATATACAACGAGTTGGCCGGAGTACGTGCAGAGCCCTCGTCGGAAGCTGAACTGTCCGACTCCATGCTGGAATAATAAAAAATAATAAATATTTCACAACATCACATACATTGATCTGATTCCATGTTAAGTAACTTAAGCACTTGTGTTACAGACATCTGAATCAACATGGTATTACAATAAATATAATCAAATAGATACATATTACATCCAGGCCAGGACAAACAGCCATGTTCATGCATGCTAATATTTGTCCGGTGCAGGAATTGAACCCGCAACCTCTTGGTCTAATTGTGAACTTCTTGACCACTAGTGCAAGCAGCTCGTCTCAATATTTGAACTACTTTAAACATAACAGTTGTTTTATCTCATAAGTAGCACTAATTACACCATGAACATTAAGACTACATATACAAATAGCGAGGCCAATCGACCAATGGGCCCGTCAAAGGATGCCCTATCACATTCATAATGTTATGATAATCTTACCTATCAGCTGCAGTATCCACATTATTCTCATAGTAATCCGACTCGCTTCCAGACGCGGTGCCCGCCTCCTCCACCGGCCGCGGCGGCTCGGGCTGCGACTGGAACTCCTGCGCCTCCTCGGGACGGAACCCAGTAAACGACTTTACAGGAGTCTGGCGTCTGTACCGCGACTCTATGTCGTCTGGGGACTCGAAGTCCATCAGTTTGGAGCTCTTCTTCCTCACTCGTCCGCTACGGGAGATCCCTGTGACTTCCAAGTCTGGAAATACGCAAAAAATGAACTCGAAGACTTGACGAAAAGTGGAAAGATCGGTAGCCTTGTTTGAAGATTCTGAGTGGTTCTTACCGTCTTGCATTGTGAATTAGATGTTAGAATTGCTGAAAAGCCTTAATATTCACGCTTGAAACGCTGAAAGCAAAAATTGTAAAGATTTTTTGTAGACGTGACAACTGACAGTGACAGTTGAAAGACGCACTTAAAGCTTGTTCCATTTAAATATTTTCGATGTTCTTGTTATTTTGCTTGCTTTGAAAAGTATACATTTTTGTAACTGTTGGTAAACTAAAAGGAATAACTTGTAATATTGTTTTTCATTTAAAACTTTTACCTAATTATAATGCTTTTCAGTTATCTTTTTCAATCTTAAAGGCTTAATCTTTTTAGCTTAAATTATTTTAAAACAAGAGATTAGATGACAGCAAAACATTATAAAGGAAAATGGAAATGGAACATGATATTGTATTTTGGGGATGCCACAAATAGTGTCAAAATAACGACCATATTTTTCAATTTCTTTGACATTTACTCGGCTCAAACATATTAATTTATTTTCGAGTATTAAACTACATATCGATACCTTAAATCTCAAATGGCGTAACCACCAAAACACAACTTTTCAGGAGAGCAAAAAAACAAAAAAAAAATATTTGTTTAAATCATAACTTTATATATTTTAATACTATAAAAATGTTTTATACATCAAATTTCTTAGAATTTTGAGATGAAGGCTTCAGTTAGAAGTATTTGCACCTAAATCTTATATTTTAAAAAATAGAAGTCGGTTACGACTTCTGAAAATATGACAAAAAGGCGTTTACACCCTATAAAAAACACGATTTTTTTGAGATTAAGGTCGTATCTCCCATTAAATTCATAAAAAAATACAAAATAAGGGGTATTTTCTACTTCTTTTATTGAATTAGGTACATTAAACGGGTAAGAAGATTTTAGGAAACAAAATAAAATCTAAAAAAAAGCCAAGGCCGAGATAATAAGAAGGCCTAATTCGATTAAGCAGTGTAGTTGTAGAAAAACGACCCTTATTCTTAGCAACTCTACTTATATTAATATAATATTTACGTAATAATCAACTTTAAAATTCAATTAAAGTACTAATGGAGTTAGAAAAGATTACAAAAATTGTATTAATTTAAGAATCAATGAATCAAGTAGCTACGCCACGACCATTGCGATGGGCTCTTACCTCCCATCGCAATGGCCGACATACTTTTAATCAGCAAGAAAGACACCACGACCTTATAATGTCATCGTATCAGCTCACTCTGATTTCCTAAATTATTATTAAAATTGTGCACAGACGGCATTATCCCAAAAACATATCATGAAGAATATCACCCGCTATTACCAACAGCAGAAGATGTGCCAGATGTATAACCAGGCACTGATATAGAGGACAGAGTTACAGACACAGAAAAATACTGTTTTTTTATGTTTGATTGTTTTAGATAGTTTCAATTGAATTTTTTTGACTGATTATTTTAAATTAGGGTTTTCTAAAATCTCTTACTCTTTGAACGTAGCTACTTGATTCATTGATTCTTAAATTAATACAATTTTTGTAATCTTTTCTAACTCCATTAGGACTTTAATTGAATTTTCAAGTTGATTATTACGTAAATATTATATTAATATAAGTAGAAATCATTGTTGCTAAGAATAAGGGTCGCTTTTCTACCACTACTTAATCGAATTAGGCCTTCTTATTCTCTCGGCCTTGGCTTTTTTTAGATTTTATTTTGTTTCCTAAAATCCTCTTACTCGTTTAATGTACCAAATTCAATAAAAGATGTAGAAAATACCCCTTATTTTGTATTTTTTTTATGAATTTATGGGAGATACGACCTTAATCTCAAAAAAATCGTGTTTTTTATAGGGTGTAAACGCCTTTCAATAATAAAAATTGTGTGTGGTGTAAACGCCGAAACCGAAAAATGATGTCCCTTACCCCCGTGTGTTTTTACTTTTTTTTTCACTTTACAATAATTTCTAAGGGCGTAACCACCAAATAAAGTTGGCTATGTGTAATACGCCATATTAATGTATTAAAATACCTCGTTACGCCCTGACGTTGTTCATGCATTAAATTTATAGCTGCTTACGACCTCTTTACCTTATAAAAAGTGTTCAAATCTATAAAAAACATCGGGTCGTAATGACCATTTTTTTGCGAATTTCAGGATTTTAAATATACAGATCGATAGAGAAAAAAAAACTGAATAAAACTGCATTCAAAAGTCATTTTGACCAATTTGGCGCTTACGCCATTTGAGATTTAAGGTATCGATATAATAACGGAAGTTCTCTATTTAAGAATTGAGTGAATAGACAAAACTCTTACTTATCTTAAACGTGCTGAGATCAACAGATGATCAGAAAACTACTGCATGGTAAGTTTGGAAAACTTTGGTCACTTTTAGAATAGGGATCCCCACTTAAAGGACTCCTGAGTTTAAGGGTAATTTCACGAATAGTGATTCACTATTCGAATTTTGCTTAGAGCAACGTCCTGCCTGCTTATAGCTCAATCATCAACATTCCCCTGCCATTATACCACACTAGGCGGAGGCAGTGTAGCATTAGCATGTTTTCTTCTTCCACTAACTCCTATCAGCCGTCGACTCAACATTTACTCTTTTTACGTCTTTGTTATTCAAGCAATCCAACCAATTCTTTTTTGGTCTTCTGTTGCTTGTCTTTCCATTCACAGTCATATTTTATCAATCTTGGTGACATGCCATTCTGCTTCATACATTGCGACAGTTTTGTAGATTTTCCCGTTATGCATCCATGGATCACAAGTTGTTTCCGAGATCTGTCGCCACTTCATACACGCTGCATCACTACATAGTATAAAACAAAGTCGCTTTTTCTGTCCCTATGTGTGTTGTATGTCCCTATGAACGCTTAAATCTTTAAAACTACGCAACGGATTTTGATGCGGTTTTTTTAATAGATAGAGTACCTCATGAGGAAGGTTTTTATGTATAATATCATCCATTAAATAGTGGACAAGTACCACGGGCGAAGCCGGGGCGGGCCGCTAGTTCATTCTATATTTTACATCTCGTTTGACATTGCCATCAGGATGAGTGAGCCTGGGAACCTAAAATCCGAATAGACTGGAAGGGTAACACTGGTGGCGACGAAAGTGAAATTACAAAACAAATGTTCCGTTTTAGCGCGGCTGATCTTATGGCATGAGCGAAGCCAGCCTTGGACTCAGGGTGGAGCAGTCAACATATAACCCGGTATTTTGTATGTGTCTTAAAAAAAAGTTTTTTTAACTAGGCACATTATAGATCTGAGCCAGGGTGGGGCAAGCGCCCCAGCTTACCCCAGTGTGGCTAAGCCGATGATGGCTCAATCTCTCCAGCGTTTCTTGGCATTTTTCCAGTCTGCTCTGTACTCCGTACCTACTCCACACCCCCGCACAGATTCATTAATCTAATGTAACCCAACTGCATCTCCCCCGACGAGAATAATATCATCGGCAAACAGCATTAAAGACAAGGTGTCTCCTCCTCTAGCTTTAAGACTCCTCTAAGGTGTGCGTCCAATGTTAAGGCATAATCAAGCAAAGCTTTAGGACTCTTTGCCAGTTAAGTCAATGGTATTTTGGAGGCAAACAAAAATAAGTTATTATCTGTAGTTGTTTAATTTGCGTCTACATATTATAATGTTTTGAATAAATTATTGTTTTCGGTGCACTAAGGTCATAATTGACAACATTTAATTTTTTACAAGGTACTATAATTCAAAAACCATTTCGAGATTTTCGCTAAATTGACACAAAAAAAATGATTTTAATTTTTTTCATTCAGTAACTAAAAAGATATTTTGAAAAGTTTCCAAATTCAATGCTCGTCGGATCCACACACAGTCAATCTTAGTCTCGCATTGGCCATCGTGAATTAAAAAAAAGAAACGTAAGTTTGACACTGTTTCTTGTCAAACTGACAGAAAACTGTGCATGTGTGTGTACATTTATCATACAGTGTTGCCGGATTGGCAAAACTCCTGGCCGATCGGGGAAAACTCATGTTTTTGAATATTGCGACAAAATTATAACTCAGTTGATGTACCAGATTTAATTTTATAGCTTTATGAAATCTTACTAAAACATTATTTACGTAAGTTTAAAGTACGAACTGGGTACTTAAGTGGCACTTTAGGTACTTGGACAACATTTTTCATGAATTTACCCTAGAGTCTCCTGGCAACATTTGTGTGAACTTCCGTCATTCAAGATTATTTTTTAAAATAGCAAAGATAAAATGTTCGTTCATCCCATGACATTGACTTACGCTCTTTTAGAATAAGTCGTTTTTAAATAATTTATTTTACAAAAAGGAAAGAAAATAAACGAAAAAGAAAAAATACGTAAGTTTTAGTTTTTGAAAATCTTTCAGAACAGAAAATAAAAACAGCACATGAAAAAATTTAAATGTTGTCAATTAAGAAACTTAAATGACGTAAGGGTAAATGTTTTTATTTCTGGTAACACCGACCGACGAATCAAATCAATACTTCAAGCGAATTTGAGATGAAGAGGTTCGGCTAGTGGATTGTTTTTATTTTTATTTTGTTTAATTACATTTTGTGCTCAAAAATGGGCACGCAAAAGCCAGGGGAATGGGCGAACTCCTTGATAGCCCGTTTCGAAGAGCAGGTGAGTCCAATAATGTTATATTTATTTATAATTTTACTAAGTCCCACCCATAAAATAATATTTTGTTTATAAAAATATTATTTTTATTGCTATTTTAGAAGGCATTACTGTATTAATTGGCAAATATTATTCGTTTGTGTTGAAGTATTGTCCCTTTCATCTTACGACGTACTCCCACGCAAAATATGGAAAATATGCGTATATTTTTGCACCTACATTATGTATTTATGCCGGTATTTTAAATATTTAAAAGTTAATAAATTTCGCATGTTTTCCAATAAACTTGGACTGCTTTCATGTTTCTGTATAATAAACTTTGTTCCATTCAAAGTCCCATTATTGTTATTATATAAAAAAAAGTCTTTTCCTACTTTTTGTTGAGGAGAACTTGGGATATTTTAAAAGATTTATTTAGCCAGCAAGCATAATAATAAATAAATATAGGTATTATTCTCTTTCACATTATAATGTCTTGTAAACCAAATTGATGTACTTCCCCTTATTACAATAAATCCCAACTAATATTATAAATGCGAAAGTAACTCTGTCTGTCTGTCTGTTACGCTTTCCCGCTTAAACCTCGCAACCGATTTTGATGAAATTTGGTACAGACAATCTTTAGACCCTGAGACAGAACATATGCTACTTTTTATTTCGAAAAAAGAAATCCACGCGGACGGAGTCGCGGGCGGCCGCTAGTTAATTAAATAAAAACTTTTAGCAAAATTAATATGTAATTGCATACTTACTAATTGTGCATGAGTTTCCTAAAACACAAAATAATTAACCCTAAACTATAACTTCTTAAACTATATTAATAATAATACCCTTCTGGCCATGGCAGCCAATCTTATGATCAGCCAGGTAAGCAGGCTATATTATAGTGCACAAGTTAGTGCGCAAGCACAGGTGCACTCCTTATCCCCACACTCTCATAATTCGGTGGGACAGAAATCTGTCACGGGGCCGTAGAGAGATCAGGCACTGGACCAACGATTTAACATGCCTTCCGTAGCACGGAGGAGCCCGAGATGATTTTTTTCTGTCACCCATCTAATTACTGGCCTCTGCGAACGTTCCATAAGCAACCGCAGGGCGATTGAGCTCCAAACTATACATTATTCAACTATATTATTGTTAATACAAATCCCTTCTCATTTCCAGCTGCCCTACAAGACCGGAGCACAGAACCTCCACTCTCGCATCAACGAAGAGCAGTGTAAAGCATGCCTCGTCCAGATCAGCCGGCACCGGTTCTCCCTTGTCATATCCGGCTTGACCAAGATCCTGCAAAGGATTAATGAGCAGGTAAACTTTTGATCCTGTGTAAAACATGGATATTTTGTTAATATCTACTGTTCTAAGAGCTCATATTATTTGTTTATTTCATTGCTTTCCATCCCTTGTTACTCTCATCTAGGACTTCTCTTAATTTTTTTGTTAATCTTGATGTCATTATTATCATCATCACCATTATGTGACAGTCTGCTGTTAGATGTAGGCCTCCTCCCTCCCCAACCCTGCTTCTCTCCCAAATTAGTCACATGCTCATTGACATTTAGTTAACTGCTTTCCAAATCGGTGGTAGAGTCATTATTTTGTAATTTTTTTTTGACGATTAATAAGTGAATATTTTGAATTTTGAACTGTTGATTTTTTTCTAAAGAAGTCTTGCACAAATATAGCACTTCGTAACTGTTTTGCTATGTTTCTGCTGTTGTGTAAGCGCGCCAGAGCTCAGTTGGGGAGAGTATGGGGTTAAGGCCGGCAACACATCAACGATACTTCTGGTGTCGCGGATGTCCATGGGCGGCGGCATTAAATAAATATACAAAAAATCCCGCTTGTTCGTTTGTCTCCCTATCATATACCACCATTTTCATTACAGTACCAACCCACAATATCCTCATCCGGTATGAGAGAGAAGAGCGAGCAGGAGAAAGGCTACCACGAGAGCCTGGTCATCGTTCTGGACACGCTGGAAGTATGCCTCAGTTCGCAGCCGAAGGACACAACTAAGTACGATGAAGCGATGAATGTTAAGATACTGTTGAGGGAGGTCTGCCAGTTTATTGGTGAGTAAAGTTTTGTAATTGTTATAAGTACTATTGGTATAAAAGTTGACCCTCATTGGTTAATGGTTTACTGCCTCCGTGGTGTAGTGGTTAGAACTTCGGAGGTCGTGGGTTCGAATCCCATGGGAAAAACTTTCGTTTTGTGTTGGTTTTCCCAGGGTTAGGACATTGCAAGCGTGAATCACCTGTTTTTCTGATAAGAATGATGCTATGGTAAGCATGTGAAGCTGGTGGTCCCGACTGTAATCCAATTTGTCTGGTTTCCCTTGTGTGGGTTGTGGAGGGCAGACGACAATTGATCCAATGTAATGACCAGTCTTGTCAATACGTGATAAGACTGGTCATTACAATGGATCGACTGACTGGTATAATCACCTTCTTTTATTAAATGTCAAAAACGTAACCTTGTATGAAATACTTATTTATGACAGCACATTTTTGTATTGTTATTAATTTGTACTTCCAAATTTTCAATTAACTGTTACAAATTGTTAAAAGCTCAACAATTACTGTGATGTTATTATTTGTGCTTAATTTTTTATTTAATCTTCATTGTCATTTATTTAATATGCAGTCAAATACCCAATTCTGTTCATTTCATTGACCCAATTCTTTGCCGATGCGTACCCTGAGTTCCAAGGCAATGGCCGATACCTCAACCAGGTGAAGCACTAAGATAATGATGATAACCACGTCATTTCTACCTCCAGACACTCGCAGCGAAGGCGGCAGTAGTCCAGAGCTGCGGCTGCTGGCCAGCAAGGTCCTCTGTGCTGTAGTGGTTAGAACCTCGGAGGTCGTGGGTTCGAATCCCGCGGAAAACACAGACTCAACTATGTTCCAAATTGTCTAGTTTCCCTTGTGTGGGTTGTGGAGGTCAGATGACAGTTGATTCAATGTTATGAACAGTCTTGTCAATGCGGTATTTGACTGACCAGTCAAATAATCTACTTTTATTAAATCTCAAAAACGTAGCCTTGTATGAAATACTAATTCGTGACATCACATTTTTGTATTGTAAAATTAACATTTAAAATTTTCAACTATCTATAATAAATTGTTAAAAGCTCAACAGTAACTGAGAGGTTAATCTTTTAAATAATTTCTATTAAATCTTTAATTTTAGAATATCATCATTTATTTCTTATGCAGTGAAATATCCAATTCTGTATCATTGTCGAAGCGTACCCTGTGTTCCAAGGCAATGGCCGAGACTGCAACCGGAAGAAACGCTAGGATGTTTTTTTTATCCCTTTGTCCATTTGCAAATCAGCCCTCAGGCTATAATCAGATTTGTTATTCCTAAACTACGCGCTAGGATGAGACGAACTTCTTAGCTATCCATGGATTCTCCGTGCGGGTGCCGGGTCCATCGCGTGGAACAGAGAGAAATGTCAGTCGGTGCCTGGGACTTTCGACCCAGCGTGTAGGTTTATGATGAAGATATGATAACCACGTCATTTCTACCACCAGACACTCGCAGTGAAGGTGGCAGTAGTCCAGAGCTGCGTCTGCTGGCCAGCAAGGTCCTGTTCGCGCTCAGTTTGAACTTCTTCAATGCGGTCTTCAACAGGATCAGTGCGAGGTTGCAGGTGATTATTATCTACATCTACACTTCTACATCTACACCTCTACATCGACATTTATATTATAAAGAGGAAAGATTTGTATTTTTGTATTGTATGTAACGAATAAACTCAAAAACTACTGGACCAATTTGAATAATCTTTCACTGTTGGCCAGCTACACTATCTCCGGTGAACTTAGGGTACTTTTGATCCCGGAAAAGGGGGGAGATATTTTGAAAAAAGAAATTACGCGCGTGTGAAACCGCAGATAGATGTTTCCAGACCGAACTTCGCCATTCCCGAATAGTAGGTACATTTATGCATTGTTACATACTAATTGGAAGAAGGTTCGAGACGTTGTTAGATCATTCTCAAAAAACAAAGTCTATGTATTTGCGAACTGTAAACGAATGCGATAAGATTAAGGTACAAGCGACACTAAACCTTAGGTTTATACAATAAGGTGCAAAATCGTATACACACATATCGAAGCGCGAACAATTCTATTGTGTTCGGCGTCGAGAGCATATGGGAATGTTCTAGACAGCTCTAGTACAATATCAAAACAGTTAATACAACTTATGTTAAAGTTTCATCCTATAAATATCCAACTGCATGGCAAAGTCAATTTTTATACTTTGTGAATGCTTTTTTCTACTGAAATGAAATGAAATAATTTATTCAGCAATTTGATTCACTTAGTAAATTCTTTTGCACGCCAATACTTTTGACGTGACTGGTTGTACTAACCTACCTCATAAAACAATGTAATATATAATTATAATGTAACGCAATATTCAATGAAACCAAATTATCAAGATTCTCATACAAAGTCTTTTCAACAGTTGTTTCAGGAGCTATCGTCGAGTTCTGAAGAAAACCCCGACTACACAGACATCGAGTTGATACAGCACATCAACGTAGATATATTGAGGCTTATACGATTACTAACAGGTATGAAGAATATCTATAATATAAAAATGAATCGCAAAATGTGTTGGTAAGCACATAAATCAACAACGCCTGGACCAATTCGTTGAAGTCCAAGGATGGTTAATAAAAATCAACTAATTGCCGGGAAACCCTAAAAACAGCCCTGCCAGACTTTTTTTTTGACAGGACGAAGTCTGTCGGGTCAGCTAGTTCTTGATTATAAATGCTTGTCTTCATGTTTTCAGTTTAAGTAGAAAAATCGTGTCTGATGGGCATTGATATACAAAAACCCAAGATACACAATCAGCGTCTCAAAAACGTCCCCAAAAATAAGTGCAGAATGCTCTTATTTCAAACAGTCTTGCGTCACCCGCGTCATCGCAATTTTGAACACTCCCTTGTGAAAACAATCTTAACTAATCTGCATAAGGTTTAATTTGCAAATAATAATGTTCATAGTTTGACACATAGGTTTGCCGAGTTTTTGGTGACACAATTGACTGTTGGTTTTGTTCCATACTTAATCCAGTCTGTAGGTATTTTTGCCCTACAAAAGGTGGAGTAAAAGCGTTTATGATGTTATGTTGTTAAGGTATGAAGGCCTAATAAAAATCCAAATTTTCGACCTTGAGAAGAAAAGGCGCGAGCCGCCATCTTGAATTGAATGTGCCAAAATTAGGTTTTTTTTAAATAATGTCTCAACAGTTGACTTTGTGGCAAAAGTGTCTATGGGAAGTAGAAAGAAGATAAAATTTCTAACATTCTTCTCATACATGTTTATTCTGTAAGTCTTATAGGTAAAAAGTTACAAGCGCCGGAATAAAATATTTCCAAAAAAAAACGTGGCTCTGTTGACAAATGGAATAAAATATGCGAAGCGATATCTCATGCTGTAATTTCAGCAGCAAGACCTAGATCTTTTTTGTCGCCACTTTTGATCGGTATCAGTACATATTTGTACAAGAAGTTTGGATCAAAGAAACTTATCGACTTACTGTCTTCGTTGGGCTTCGCGGCGTCGTACTTTGAAACTACACTCTTCGAAAAATCTGCCGTTATTCGTCCTGATGCAGCTGGCACCTTGGTTGACCCAGATTCATTCTCTCAAGTTATTTGTGATAATGCGGATCACAACGTCAATACAATAGATGGTTTGCATACTGTTCATATTATGGGAGCTATCCAGTGCGTAACCCCTTATGATGCCGTATCACCCGATCAAAACATCCCAAGATTGTCTAATTTGCCTAAAGTAAATTGATGATTTTTGTAATTTTGTTTTTCTTCTACCAGATGTAACTTTTTACCTATAAGACTTACAGAATAAACATGTATGAGAAAAATGTTAATAATTTTGTCTTCTTTCTACTTCCCATAGACACTTTTGCCACAAAGTCAACTGTTGAGACATTATTTAAAAAAAACCTAATATTGGCACATTCAATTCAAGATGGTGGCTCGCGCCTTTTCCTCCCAAGGTCGAAAACTTGGATTTTTATTAGGTCCCCATACCTAAACAAAATAAGGTTAAAACCGCTTTTACTCCACCTTTTGTAGAGCAAAGGCTTTTATAAGTCCCCACAGACTGGATTAACTGAGCATCTTGGGTTTTTTATATCAATGCTGACGGAAAAAGAATAAGAAAGTTTAAATTTCAATACCACTTCTAAAGAGCACCATAAACAATAGAAAATAAATAAAAAACTTCTTTTTCTATCCACAATTTCATATTTAACTAGCGGCAACCCGCAACTTCTTCCCCGTGGATATCGGTTTCCGCACACATAGTGTTATATGATAGCTTAAAGCCTTCCTAAACAGATGGCCCATCCAACACAAATATGTACAATTTTTCTATTCGAACCAATAGTTTCTTAGATTAGCATGTTCAAACAAACAAACGAACAAACTCTTCTGCTTTATTATATTAGTATTGATAAAAGTATACACTTTTTGCAGAATCAATACAGAAGTTTAAACTACTGAGAAAATCAGCTCATTTAGTCCTCGTCGCTTCACTGGAGAAAGCGATATGGAACTGGATGGACACCTACCCACAGGTATGTTTAAAGATAAAGAAAAAGATATTTATTCACCAATTAGATTTAAAATCATATTTTTTTTCACGTCAATTTTTTTTACCCTACTGGCACTTCGACATATATGGCCTGCTGAGAAGTAAAGGAAGAAACTCAATAGTTTTAAAATATCATTGGTATATAAATGTCAATGAATTTAATAAAATGTCAATTGGTAGATGTAAAGAGATGGTCATAAGTCAAACCCACAAATTCTTGTCCTTTATTAATTCTTCTATTTTATAATAACGTACGTTTGTAGTCGATATGTCATTCAATCACACGTCTAGCTTCTAAATTGAATATTTGAGACGCTCTAATCGTTCAAAATACAGCTTATTAAAAAACCGTCTTCTAATTCGGTGTTTGCGATTGAAAAATCCGCTAGATGTCAGTACGTAGGCGTGAGGTCTCACTGCTATGTCATTGGTGAATTTTGCACATTTGACAATGTCATGTCAAAATTCACGAATCACATACTAGTTAGACCCTACCTACTGCCATCTAGGGGATTTTTCATTCGCGAAAACACTCATCCCGAAAAAATTTCAACAACCATCTTTATTTCGTGATCAACGTGCGAGCGAATGAACGGAAGGGATTTAGTGAATGAGGGAATGAACAAATGAATGAGTCACCCTTCTCTTTCTTTTTTTACTAACTGGGTTATCTCCCCTTTTTCTAGGAGTTCGCCGAAGTCCAATGCCGTCCCAACGACGAGCTCAGTAAATGCTGCGATACTCTCTTCGACATCCTGCAGGACGGCTTCTCGGAGACGAAGAAGTCTCGAGTGGCCATGTGGCCGCTTCAGATCATGCTGCTGGTCCTGAACCCGGTGAGGAGTTCCATCATCATACAAATAATAAAAATAAATAAATGAATTCATTGGACTGACACACCAATTGCCTAGCCCCAAACAAAGCTCGAAACTTGTACTATGGAAGCTAGGGAACGGATAGACATACTTAAATACATTTATAAACATCCATGACTCGAGTACAAATGCCGATGTTCATCACACAAACATTTGACGTGCCGTTTGGTGTAGTGGTCGAGAAGTCGGCTATTACACCAAAGGTCGCGGGTTCGATCCCCGCACGGTACAAACATTTGAGTGCATGAACATGTCTGTTTGTATCGGTCTGGGTGTTTCTATGTTTAATAGGTATGTATTTACAAAAAAAATGTATATAAGTAATGTTTATCCGTTCTCTGGCATCCATAGCACAAGCTAATGCTTAGTTTGGGGCTAGATGGCGCTGTGTGAATAATGTCCAGAGATATTTATAATTTATTTGCCCCTAGCGGGATTCGAACCAGCGACCTTTGGGTTTGTAGCCAGGGTCTAGCCACTCGACCAACAGGCCCGTCAAAGTATATCTATGTATATATCTATATTATCTATACTAATATAAAGCTGAAGAGTTTGTTTGTTTGTTTGAACGCGCTAATCTCAGGAACTACTGATCCGATTTGAAAAAATCTTTTTATGTTGGATAGTCCATTTGACGAGGAAGGCTTTAGGCGGACGGAGTCGCGGGCGGCCGCTAGTAAGTATCATATAAGTATTCAATCAATCAATCCGGCCTCACGACGAGCTCGGCAAGTGCTGCGATACTCTGTTCGACATCCTGCAGGACGGCTTCTCGGAGACGAAGAAGTCTCGAGTCGCCATGTGGCCGCTTCAGATCATGCTGCTGGTCCTGAACCCGGTGAGACGTTCCATCATCATCTAAGTGTTCAATCAAAAGTAAAAAGTGAGAAGTATCTCGCGGACCCGTATGGCGAATCCAGCAGGGTACCACTCTGGTACCGCATCCGCTGTTTTACTTACCATCAGGCAGAGTGGAAACAATATACCGAGCCAATATATATATAAATAAATAAATAAATGTCTTGGACTGACACACCAATTGCCTAGCCCCAAACTAAGCTCGAAGCTTGTACTATGGATGCTAGGAAACGGATAGACATACTTAAATACATTTATAAACATCCATGACTCGAGTACAAATGCCGATGTTCATCACACAAACATTTTCCCCTAGCGGAATTCGAAAGCCTTGGTTTTGTAGCCAGGGTCTAGCCACTCGACCAACAGGCCCGTCAAAGTATATATCTATATATAAAGCTGAAGAGTTTGTTTGTATATTTGTTTGTTTGTTTGTCTGTTCGAACGCGCTAATCTCAGGAACTACTGATCCGATTTGAAAAATTATTTTTGTGTTGGATAGTCCATTTGACGAGGAAGGCTTTAGGCTATTGAAAATTGTAATCCACGCGGACGGAGTCGCGCTAGTAAGTATCATATAAGTATTCAATCAATCAATCCGTCCTCACGACGAGCTCGGCAAGGGCTGCGACACTCTCTTCGACATCCTGCAGGACGGCTTCTCGGAGACGAAGAAGTCTCGTGTCGCCATGTGGCCGCTGCAGATCATGCTGCTGGTCCTGAACCCGGTGAGACGTTCCATCATCATCTAAGTGTTCAATCAAAAGTAAAAAGTAAGAAGTATCTCGCGGACCGGTATTGCGAATCCAGCAGGGTACCACTCTGGTACCGCATCCGCTGTTTTACTTACCTTCAGTCAGAGGGGAAACAATATACCGAGCCAATATATATATAAATAAATAAAAAATGTGATGAACAGTAGTTCTTGAGATAAGCGCGTTCAAACAAACAAACAAACAAACTCTTTAGCTTTAATACATTAGTATAGATTGAATCAAGCCTCAAGCTAACTGCCTCCGTGGTGTGTCGCACTTTAACGCGGCGGCCGCGCCGAAGGTTCTGGTTTCGAATCCGGGTCGGACCGATGAAATTGTTTGTTTTTTATAAGGTTGCCTCGACGCGACGGGTGGGCGGGCACTACTTAAAATTTCGAGTTACCCCTTCACCTACCAGTGGGTGAATTTGGTGGGTGAGCGGGTCATCGCACAAAGAAAATCGGTTTGGAGTTTTAAGTGAGAAAGCGTAACAGACAGACAGAGTAACTTTCGCATTTATAATATTAGTAGGGATTAGTAGGTATCAAATCATGTCCTAAAGCGAAATATGATTGACCAAGGCGAAATAAAAAATAATCATATCTTTATTATTTCTTTATTACTTTACAGAAAGTCCTAGAAGAGATAGTGAATGCCGACAGTGGCGCCCCCTGCAGCCCGCGACATACCAAGAAGAAACTATTCATAGACTCTGTCAAGAGAGGACTGAGTAAGTATATCTGTACTTATTAAATACCATTTAACTTTAAACTTTCGCGTTGCATTATAATTATTTAACATTACAACGGGACTAAACGCGATATTAGTGATATTACGGGGGTAGATTTCGATTCCTCAAGCCCGTTCAAGTAGACGACGCCGCGCACCGCCAGTCCGCTTGTGACCACGGCTGCAGCATCGCAGCCGATACGTCAAGCTGTGAGTACTCGGGTACTTATAAAAATAATATCGCGCTTAGTCCCGTTGTAATGTTAAATCATTATTAAATACCAGCTTTCCGCCAGCGGCTTCGCCCGCGTGGATTTTGGCTATATTGAAAAAAAAAATGTGTTCCCTCGGGAATATCATTTTTTCCGGGACAAAGAGTCTCCTTTTATTTAATCCAGACTTCTAACTTTACGTCTGCAAAATTTCAAAGCAATCGGTTCAGTAGTTACGGCGTGAAAGCGGACAAACAAATTAAGATTAGTTAAGATTAAAGTGTTCCCCGCGGCATTCGAACCCACGAACTCCGAGGTTTTAAGCACATCACTTTAACCACTACATCACAGAGTCGGATTCTTAACTCTTCACCCATTATCGAGTTTCTTGCCGCTTCTTCTCGGTAGATGACTGCATTACGAAGTCGGTGGTAGAGTCATTCCTTTGTGCTAATAATTTTTGACGATTTATAAGTGCCTTGCAGAGGCCTACATGAAAATAATATATATTTTGATTTTGATTTTTATGATAATTACCATATTTCCACCAGGTCCTCAGAACAACTCAAAGCAGATGACAGAAGCGGCGGTGGTGACCTGCGTCAAGCTGTGCAAGGCGTCCACGTACCTGAACATCGCCGACTCGGGCAACGTGACCTTCGTGCTGGTCAAGTCAGTCATCACCGACCTCAAGGTACCGTCATCATCATCATCATCACCTGAGCAGGTGACAGAAGCGGCGGTGGTGACCTGCGTCAAGCTGTGCAAGGCGTCCACGTACCTGAACATCGCCGACTCGGGCAACGTGACCTTCGTGCTGGTCAAGTCAGTCATCACCGACCTCAAGGTACCGTCATCATCATCATCATCACCTGAGCAGGTGACAGAAGCGGCGGTGGTGACCTGCGTCAAGCTGTGCAAGGCGTCCACGTACCTGAACATCGCCGACTCGGGCAACGTGACCTTCGTGCTGGTCAAGTCAGTCATCACCGACCTCAAGGTACCGTCATCATCATCATCATCACCTGAGCAGGTGACAGAAGCGGCGGTGGTGACCTGCGTCAAGCTGTGCAAGGCGTCCACGTACCTGAACATCGCCGACTCGGGCAACGTGACCTTCGTGCTGGTCAAGTCAGTCATCACCGACCTCAAGGTACCGTCATCATCATCATCATCACCTGAGCAGGTGACAGAAGCGGCGGTGGTGACCTGCGTCAAGCTGTGCAAGGCGTCCACGTACCTGAACATCGCCGACTCGGGCAACGTGACCTTCGTGCTGGTCAAGTCAGTCATCACCGACCTCAAGGTACCGTCATCATCATCATCATCACCTGAGCAGGTGACAGAAGCGGCGGTGGTGACCTGCGTCAAGCTGTGCAAGGCGTCCACGTACCTGAACATCGCCGACTCGGGCAACGTGACCTTCGTGCTGGTCAAGTCAGTCATCACCGACCTCAAGGTACCGTCATCATCATCATCATCACCTGAGCAGGTGACAGAAGCGGCGGTGGTGACCTGCGTCAAGCTGTGCAAGGCGTCCACGTACCTGAACATCGCCGACTCGGGCAACGTGACCTTCGTGCTGGTCAAGTCAGTCATCACCGACCTCAAGGTACCGTCATCATCATCATCATCACCTGAGCAGGTGACAGAAGCGGCGGTGGTGACCTGCGTCAATGAGATTAATACAAACTGGGTGGAATATTTTAATGGGTTTAGAAAAGCAGGTGGGCTTGATGCTTGGTGGACATGACATCGACAGAAATGTCAAAATTAACCAATGACATAGCAATTAGTTAGACCCTGCGCCTACCTACTGTCATCTATCGGATTTTTCAATCGCAAACTCCCTCATTGAGCTAGCTAGCTTTTATCTATGACTAGCGGCCGCCCACGACTTCGTTCGCGTGGATTTTGGTTTATCCCATGGGAGCATTTAATCGTGATAAAAAGTATTTTATCACATAAGTCAGCCCATACCCTGCCCGTTTACCAAATCTTATCAAAATCCGTTCTGTAGTGTAGTTTCTGCGTGATTGACGGGCAAACATACAAACAAACAAACTTTCACATTAACAATATTTAAAACATTCTAAATATACGTTTTGTCCACAGTCGCTCCTCTTCAACCCGTCAAAATCCTACCTCCGCGGCAACCTCAACTCGGAACTCGAACTCATGACCGAGTGCTTCGTGTCCCTGTTCCGCATAATGCCGCACAACAACGACGCGCTCAAAGTGTGCCTCAACCTGGCGACGCACGTGTCTTACCATTATGTCGTCGTCAATTCATTGTTAAGGTGAGAGATAAATAAGCATGCACACGCACGCACACGCATACACACGCATACACACGCATACAGACGCATACACACGCACGCACACGCATGCACACGCATGCAAACACATGCACACACATGCACACACATGCACACGCATGCACACACATGCACACACATGTACACGCTTGCACACACACACACACACACACACACACACACACACACACACACACACACACACACACACACACACACACACACACACACACACATATGCATACGCACGCACACACATGCACACGCACGCACCCACACACTCATACTAAACTTCTAAGCAGCATTATTGACATTACAGGCAAACCTCCCCCCCTCACATACACCCAAACAATGTACGCACATACTCAACAGCATTGACACTATTAATTCAAACAAACACAACGACGTACCCAAAATGACCTCGAACGGAACTCGAACTCATGACCGAGTGCTTCGTGTCTCTGTTCCGCATAATGCCGCACAACAACGACGCGCTCAAAGTGTGCCTCAACCTGGCGACGCACGTGTCATACCATTATGTCGTCGTGAACTCATTGTTAAGGTGAGAATACACACGCATACATACACATGCACACGCATGCACACGCATACACACACACACACTCACACACACACACACACTCACACACACACACACACACGCATACACACACACGCACACACATGCACTCGCACACGCACGCACACAATGCACACACATGCACACACATGCACCCACATGCACCCACATGCACACACACACCCACGCACACGCGCACTCACACACACACACACACGCAGCATTGACATTACAGAAACCCCGCCCCTTCCAAACACACACACAAACAATGTACACACATACTCAAACGCACTGACACTATTACTTCAAACAAACATAACGACGCACTCAAAGTGACCTCAACTCGGAACTCGAACTCATGACCGAGTGCTTCGTGTCGCTGTTACGCATAATGCCGCACAACAACGACGCGCTCAAAGTGTGCCTCAACCTGGCGACCCACGTTTCTTACCATTATGTCGTCGTGAATTCATTGTTAAGGTGAGAGATACACAAGCACACATACGCACATACACACGCACGCACACGCATGCATACGCACGCACACGTACGCACACACATGCACACACTTGCACACGCATGCACACACACACTCACACGCACGCTCACGCACGCACACACAGAGAGAGAGAGACGCAGACACAGACATGCACACACACTGATTCTAAACTTCTAAGCAGCATTGACATTACAGACAAATCTCCCCCCCCCTCAAAAACACACAAACAATGTACGCACATACTCAACAGCTTGACACTATTACTACCAACAAACATACAACGACGCACTCAAAGTGCACCTCAACTCGGAACTCGAACTCATGACCGAGTGCTTCGTGTCGCTGTTCCGCATAATGCCGCACAACAACGACGCGCTCAAAGTGTGCCTCAACCTGGCGACGCACGTGTCTTACCATTATGTCGTCGTGAACTCGTTGTTAAGGTGAGAGACATGCATTCATGCATACAAACGCACACGCATACACACACATGCACACGCAAGCACACGCATGTACACGCATGCACACACATGCACACACACACACACACACACACACACACACACACACACATACACACACACACACACACACACACACACACACGTACATACACACGTACATACACACACACACATACACCTACTCATTCTAAACAGCATGGACACTATTAATTCATTGTTAAGGTGAGCGACAAACAAGCACGCACCCGCACGCACCCACATACACGCGTGCACACACACACACATGCGCGCGCGCAAACACGCACACAGAATCACACACACACACACACACACGCACATGCAAACGCACACGCAAATGCACGCACATACACACACAGACACACACACACACACACACACACACACACACACACACACACACACACACACACACACAGCCACACACACACACACACACACACACACACACACACACACACACACACACACACACACACACATTCACTCGATTTCCGTTTTAATCCGATCTCGAATTATTCCCATCTTTAACATGTAACTTTATTAATTAATTAAAATAATAAATGTAAAATGTTGTCATCAGGATAATAAAGCAACCTCGACTACCATGGTGGCCGCAGATTGAAGTGTTGTACCCGCGAGCGGCGGAGCTGAGGGCCATGTTCACAGACACACTTAATAAGGCTACACAGGTATGTTATGACATTATTAATTGATAATGCAAGAAAAAATATAATCGGCCCGTCAATATACACAACACAATAAAAAATTAAAAAAAAAAAACACATATATTTTGTACTGAAACCTTCTGATCCTATTTCTAACATGTCTAGTAACTCAAACTTCAAAGGTTCATTAACAGTCTGATCTATACACGAAATAAGATCGAAAGGCAAAAACTTTAGTTGTTGGAATTTCAGTTCAAAATGTATGGGAAACGTTTTTGCGGTTTCTGACTTTTCTAGTACTCAAACCTCAAATGGTTCCTAAGCGTCTTTTAATCCTTCCTTAAATGAAATACCATCAATTGGGTATGTATTTGACTGCATACGAAATAAATTATGATATTCCAACATTAAAGATGAAATCAAAAATTAAGCACAATTTTTTATCCCACAGTTACTTTTGTAGCTTTTAACAAATTGTTACACCTAATTAAAAATAAGAGAGTATTGATTTGACAAAACACAAATGTGACGTCACAATTCTCTATTCCATACAGTTTTTCCTACAAGTTTACGTTTTTGACATTTAATAAAAGAAGGTGATTTGACCTGTCAGTCAAATACCGGATTGGCACGACAATTTTTTTAAGGTAATTCGGCACCTTATTGCTGTCTACCTTTTTAGCACAATCTGTGAATGCAAGCAAAACAAAATATCTCAGAAAGTAACGGATGGTTGCCTAACAACGTTTTAATGTAACTGTAACGGTTAATATACCTGCCTTTCAAAATCTACCCTGTACAATAAACAAAATAAATATTTGATACTCCAACAAATTAGATTATATTGTAATAAAAGAAGTTCAATCTCTTTCTTCCCAGGGTTACGCAGTCCACACTCCCCTCCGGATGATATCGCTCTCCCTCAAGTCCAAGGAGGTTCAGGGCAAGTTCAACAAGTCGGACGAGGGACCCGCCTACAGGAACCTGCTGGTGGCCATGGTCAAGCTGATCCACGCTGACCCTATGCTTATGCTGAGTGTGAGTAATATAATCTATACATTAACCCAAAGGTGACTGACTGACTGACTGATAAATAATAGGCACCGTGCGTAGCGATGACTCTGCCATCTCGTGACTCAAATTCAAACCTTTTAATCTCAATGTAGGTAATTCTACTGTCAAACCACGGAAAAATCATCATCCTTCTGCCCTTATCCCACACTAGGCGGGGTTGGCGCAACGGTGCCTTATTCTGCCATCTAGTGAGTCATACTCGAACCTTACAAGCTAAATGTCAAATTTTACTGTCAAACCACAGAAAAAAAAATCGGGACTTTAGCACCCTCTATAGTTTCTGCACGGTGCCTATACCCTTCCGACTGTGTTCGACCATGGCGGCCATACTTACGATCAGCTAGGTACGCAGGATATATTATAGTGCACAAGTGAGTGCGCAAGCACAGGTGCACTCCCTATTCCCTCACTCTCATAGCTCGGTGGGACAGCAATCTGACACGACCGTAGAGAGATCAGGCGCATGAGCGACCGCTTCACGAGCCTTCCGAAGCACAGAGGAGCTCGTGATGATTTTTTCGGTCACCCATCCAATGACTGGTCTGAGTGTGAGTACTCTTCCAATGAACTGGTCCACACTCCCCTCCGGATGATATCGCTCTCCCTCAAGTCCAAGGAGGTTCAGGGCAAGTTCAACAAGTCGGACGAGGGACCCGCCTACAGGAACCTGCTGGTGGCCATGGTAAAGCTGATCCACGCTGACCCTATGCTTATGCTGAGTGTGAGTAATATAATCTATACAACATATATGTATACTGATCGTCTTTTTAACTAGCTCTGGGCGCGACCGCTTAGCGGGCGCCCTAGCTAGTCTAAATATATAAAACTCAAAGGTGACTGACCGACCGACCGACTGACTGACTGACTGACTGACTGACTGACTGACTGACAGACTGACAGACTGACAGATATACATACATGATACCCTTCCGGCCGTGTTCGGCCATGGCGGCAGACCTTACGATCAGCCAGGTACGCAGGATATATTATAGTGCACAAGTGAGTGCGCAAGCACACTCCCTATCCCCTCACTCTCATAATTCGGTGAGACAGCAATCTGATACAATGGAGAGAGATCAGGCGCAGGACCGACCGCTTCAACTACCTTCCGAAGCACGGAGGAGCTCGAGATAAAAAAAATCGGTCACCCATCAAATAACTGGTTTAAGCGTGAGTACCTATGACCTGGTGTAAGACCATAGAGCACACTAGAATAAGACTGGCTCTACTAAAAAAAAACAATTTTTCCAGAGTGTTTTGGAGATTACGTAGTATTGAACGCAGAATCTGGCCTTGTCAAAAAGTCAGTTTTCAATAATTTAGAGTTGCATTGGTCTTATTCTATGTGTGCGATATAGTCTAAGGAGGTTCAGGGCAAGTTCAACAAGTCGGACGAGGGACCCGCCTACAGGAACCTGCTGGTGGCCATGGTCAAGCTGATCCACGCTGACCCTATGCTTATGCTGAGTGTGAGTATTATAGTCTATACTACATTAAACTTAAGGTGACTGACTGATAATAGGCACCATGTGTAGCGATGACTCTGCCATCTCGTGACTCAAATTCAAACCTTTAAATTTCAATGTCGGTAATTCTACTGTCAAACCACGGAAAAACACGGTGCCTTATTCTGCCATCTAGTGACTCATATTCGAACCTTTTAAGCTAAATGTCAAATTTTACTGTCAAACCACAGAAAAAAAAATCGGGACTTTAGCGCCCTGTATAGTTTCTGCACGGTGCCTATACCCTTCCAACCGTGTTCGATTCTGCGATCAGCCAGGTACTCAGGATATAGCAAGCACAGGTGCACTCCCTATTCCCTCACTCTCATAGCTCGGTGACACGACCGTAGAGAGATCAGGAGCAGGACCAACGGCTTAACGTGCCTTCCGAAGCACGGAGGAGCTCGAGATGATAATTTTCGGTCACCCATCCAATGACTGGTCTGAGCATGAGTACCCTTCCAATGAACTGGCTACACTCCCCTCCGGATGATATCGCTCTCCCTCAAGTCCAAGGAGGTTCAGGGCAAGTTCAACAAGTCGGACGAGGGACCCGCCTACAGGAACCTGCTGGTGGCCATGGTCAAGCTGATCCACGCTGACCCCATGCTGATGCTGAGCGTGAGTAATATTATATGTATGTATTCTAGGATTTTATGTTATAGGGAGGCAAACGAAGAAGAGGGTCATATGATGGTAAGTGATCACGGATGCCCGCAGCCGATCTTTTGATCAGGCATGTACGCAGGATACATTATAGTGCTGCATAGATGCACTCCCTATTCCCTCACTTTCATAGTTTGGTGGGGCATCCATCTGACATGCCAAAGATTAATGAAAATGTAGATTCGTTATTGGCTGTAAGATTTATGTTGATGATGTTTAACACTGTAAGAGCTGTGAATCTTGTAATAAAATAAAATAAAAATAAAATAATATAAAATAAAATAAAATAAAAATAGATCAGGAGCAGTACCAAAGGCGACAAGTGCCTTCCGAAGCGCGGAAAAGCTCGAGATGAGAATTTTCGGTCACCCATCCAATGACTGGTCTGAGCGTAAGTACCTTTCCAATGAGCTGGTCCACACTCCCCTCCGGATGATATCGCTCTCCCTCAAGTCCAAGGAGGTTCAGGGCAAGTTCAACAAGTCGGACGAGGGACCCGCCTACAGGAACCTGCTGGTGGCCATGGTCAAGCTGATCCATGCTGACCCTATGCTTATGTTGAGTGTGAGTAATATAATCTATTCTATACTAATACACAAAGCTGAACGTTTTGTTTGTTTTTTTTGAACGCCCTAATCTCAAACGCAAACATACAAGAGGGTCACCTGATGGTAAGTGATCACCGCTGCCCATGGATATTAACAGCCGCACAAGGGGCGTAGATGCGTTGCCTGCCTTTAAGACCTAATACGCTCATGCCGGATTTCAATCATGGTGGCCGATCCTTCGACTAACCAGGTACGCAGGATATATTATAGTGCTGCAGTGAGTGAGGGAGCACAGGTGCACTCCCTATCCCCTCACTCTCATAGTTCGGTGGGACAGCAATCTGACACAACGGAGAGTGATCAGGCGCGTGTGATCGCAGTGATCCTGTTTATTTCGGCTCTTGGGTTTCGGTTTTTGCGATTTGATTGATTTGATGACATTTCTAGTACTCAGACCTTAAATATCGTACCGAGTATTTTGATCCGTACATGAAATAAAATCGTTTGGCATAAATTTTTTTAATGAATTTACAGTACCTTCCAAATATAAGGAAAAATATTTTTGCGATTGGCAGATTCTTTCAATAGTTTCGAAATATCTATGTACGTATATTCAATGTATGATGGATGTGTGGGGTGACGAGAATGGATAAGATAAGGAATGAGTACATCAGAGGAAGTATGAAAGTGGCACCAGTGATAGAAAAGGTTAAGGGGAACCGACTATCCTGGTATGGCCATGTGATGAGACGAGAGGAAACCCATGTGACGAGACGAATGATGAATATGAAAGTGAATGGTGTGCAAGGGAGAGGTAGGCCAAAGAAAAGATGGATGGATTGTGTGAAGGATGATATGAGTGAAAGAGGTGTGAATGACGCGATGACGAATGATAGGCCGGTATGGAAGAAGTCGACATATTGCGCCGACCCCAGATAAACTGGGAACAGGGCAGGCAAATGATGATGAAATAAGCCTCTATCAAAACGGACATAAGACGACTCTATCGACAGTGGTTTTTTTTAACCATCTCCCTTACAGAGAGACGATCGGCAACAGAATTCTGAATGTTCTCCTATTATTGAAAGTAACATTCTCCACCCACAGAACCCCGGCAGATCAGGCATGGAGATCCAATCATCCACAACGGAGCTGATCAACGGCCTGGTGTCGCTGGTGCACCAGCCGGGGCTGGGCGAGCTGTCGCACGAGGCCATGGAGGCGCTGCTGGCGCTGCACCGGCCGGACAGGGTGCGCATGTGGAACCCGGAGGCGCCGCTCAACACCTTCTGGGACATCAGGTGAGGCGCCAGGGAGACGAACCCGCGACCATCACCATGGCGGCCGGTCTTGGGATCAGCCAGACACGCAGGATGTTTTATAGTGCACAAGTGAGTGTGAAAGTACAGCTGCACTCGCTTTTACCCCCCCCCCCCCCACACACACACACACTCCCGGACCTCTAAGGTGTCCAGACGTATTTGACGAAAAACCCCATTTAGATAATGCGTTCAAAAATCACGTTTTAAATATCAAAACTCTTAGTGTTAACTCGGCGGAGCTACCAGGAGTTTAGAAGTCATGGAAGATGACATCTAGGCGAGTTATGTTAAATATGTAAAACCCCATCTAGCTGTGCTCACTAAAAATCACATTTCAAATATCAAAAATCCTAGTGTTAATTCGGCGGAGCTACCAGGAGTGCAGGATTCATGGAAGATGACATCTAAACATCCTCAGTAGATGTGCGCTCGTCGCCCCGCCCACTTACAAGTGAGTCGGCTATAGTCTCGATGGTCACGCTTCCGTCCGTCCGTGCGTACTTGTAAGCTGGGGTGTGACTTGGCAAGTGGATGCAACGGTCACAGTTTACTAGAACACGGGGGGGGGGGGGCAGTTTACTAAACAACGGGGGCAGTTTACTAGAACACAGGGGGGGGCGCAGTTAACTAGAACACGGGGGGGGGGGGGGGGGGCAGTTTACTACGCCACGTGGGTAGTTTACTAGAAAGTTGAGGAGGCTGGTATATAAGAAAGTCTAGCGTATCCAATCATCCACGACGGAGCTGATCAACGGTCTGGTGTCGCTGGTGCACCAGCCGGGGCTGGGCGAGCTGTCGCACGAGGCCATGGAGGCGCTGCTGGCGCTGCACCGGCCGGACAGGGTGCGCATGTGGAACCCGGAGGCGCCGCTCAACACCTTCTGGGACATCAGGTGAGGCGCCAGGGAGGCGAACCCGCGACCACCACCGTCGCGGCCGGTCTTACGATCAGCCAGGTACGCTGGATATATTATGGTGCACAAGTGAGTGCGCAAGCACCACAGCTGCACTCGCTATCCCCCCCCCCCCCCCACTTACTCCCGGACCTCTAAGGTGTCCAGACGTATTTGAAGTAAAACCCCATGTCGATGCGTCCATAAATCACATTATAAATGTGAAAACTACTAGTGTTAACTCGGCGGAGCTACCAGGAGTGCAGAAGTCATGGAAGATGACATCTAGGCGAGTTATGTAAAATATGTAAAACCCCATCTAGCTGTGCTCACAAAAAACACATTTTAAATATCAAAAATACAAGTGCTAATTCGGCGGAGCTACCAGGAGTGCAGAAGTCATGGAAGATGACATACGCGAGGCGAGTAAATGAAACGTACATCTGTGCGAGTGAGATCGATATATAGGCTCAGCTGCGACACTTTCTGTCAAGACAGTTAGCTGAGCGCTCGTCGCCCCGCCTACTAACGAGGAAGACGGCTCTAGATTTGACAGTCACGCTACAGTCCTTACTACAACACGGGTCCAGTTTACTATCAGATTTTCACATTTTAAATACCAAAACTACTAGTGCTAACTCGGCGGAGCTACCAGGAGTGCAGGAGTAAGTGAAACATCCTCAGTAGCTGTGCGCCCGCGCTCGCCCCGCCCACTTACGAGTGAGTCGGCTATAGTCTCGAACAACGGGGGCAGATTACTAGAACAGGGGGGGGGGCAGTTTACTACGCCACGAGGTATTTTACTAGATAGTAGAGGGAGCTAGTATATAAGAGGGTATAGCGTATCCTGTCGTCCACGACGGAGCTGATCAACGGTCTGGTGTCGCTGGTGCACCAGCCGGGGCTGGGCGAGCTGTCGCACGAGGCCATGGAGGCGCTGCTGGCGCTGCACCGGCCGGACAGGGTGCGCATGTGGAACCCGGAGGCGCCGCTCAACACCTTCTGGGACATCAGGTGAGGCGCCAAGGGAGACGAACCCGCGACCGCCACCATGGCGGCCGATCTTACGATCAGGCAGGTACGCTGGATCTATTATGGTGCACAAGTGAGTGCGCAAGCGCCTCAGCTGCACTCGCTATCCACCCACCCACACACAAACCCACATGCACACACCCCCCCCCCCCCCCCAACACACACAGGACTGCAGACGTACTCTAAATAAAACCCATCTGAATTGACCAGCCTGGTTATCACAGTGGAGTGACTGTCGTCTGCCCTCCGTTAAACTTACAAGGGAAACCAGGCAATTGGATCATAGTCGAGACCAACTCACACGCGCCGCTCAACATCTGGGATATTAGGTGAAGTTTCGACCATAGTGGCCGATCTTACGATAAGGCAGGTACGCAGGATGTATTATAGTGCACAAGTGAGTGCGCAAGCTCAGGTGCACTCCTTATTCCTTCACTCTCGTAAAGAGATCAGGCGCAGGACCAGCGAAGACACGTGCCTTCTGAAGCACGGAGGAGAAGCATCGATATGAAATTTTGCGGTCACCCATCCGATGACTAGTCCTTGCGAAAGTTGCTTAACTTCGCAATCGCAGGTCAAATGCCCTAACCATCCAGCTCCTAATTAACGAATTATTCTAATTTAGTGAAAAATATGATTACTTAATGTATGAGAAGGAATTGCAATAATGTACTAAAGCTTTAGCAAGAACTTTTATTTTCTTTGTATTAAAGGATTTATTAACAGTTTTCTTTTATAAGAGCTCGCTACATTGAGTTTACATGGTCATATGGTAAGCAATAGAAGAGCTGTGGTTGCCATGGCAACGGATAACTCTTGGTCTAATGATTAGACCAAAGTACCGCTTCTAGATTAGACTCTAATGATGACCTTTACACCAATCAGGGGTGGAATTCACTAAGCGCAAATGTACAAAATTAGTACTAAATTTCTACTGTCAACGATGATACAACCGTGAGATTATGACATTTGCGCTTAGTGAATCGCCCCCCTGGTCGTCAAAAGTGAAACTTTTTTTTTATATTTCACAACATCCCATACATTGATCTGACTCCGTGTTTAGTAGCTAAACTAAACTAAACATAACGTGTCAACTAAACATTATCTTTCTCCATCTCCCACAGCTCACAAGTCCTCTACAACATAAGCCAGAAGCTGATCCAGCGTCAGATAAGCAACTACCGCGACGTCCTTCGATGGCTTCGCGACATATTGACTTGTCGCAACGAGTTTCTAGCAAAACATAAAGACTACGCCAACGTTGGCTCGCAGATACCGATATGCAAGCAAGCTCATATTAAGCTGGAGGTGGGTTTTATTACTATCAATATAAGATTCAAATTAGCTTGGCAGTAGTGAAGTATCATAGGTTCCCTGAGTGTCTTCTATAAGCTGAAGGTGGGCTTTATAACTATGACAATAAGGTTCAAATTAGCGAGGCAGTGATAGAGTGTCATACGATGGCTTCGAGACATATTGACTTGTCGCAACGAGTTCCTCGCAAAACATAAAGACTACGCCAACGTCGGCTCCCAGATACCGATATGCAAGCAGGCGCATATAAAGCTGGAGGTGGGTCTTATTACTATGACCATAAGGTTTAATATCGCTTGGCACTTCTGCCAAAACACTCAGGGAACCTATGATACTCCACTACTGGAGTAGCATAGGTTCTTATTACTATGTCTATAAGGTTGAATATCGCTTGGCAGTAGTGAAGTATCATAGGTTCCCTGAGTGTCTTCTATAAGCTGGAGGTGGGCTTTGTTAGTATAACAATAAGGTTTAAATTAGCTTGGCAGTAATGGAGTGTCATGCGATGGCTTCGAGACATATTGACTTGTCGCAACGAGTTCCTCGCAAAACATAAAGACTACGCCAACGTCGGCTCGCAGATACCGATATGCAAGCAGGCTCACATCAAACTGGAGGTGGGTCTTATAACTATGTGCTTAAGGTTGAATGTTGCTTGACAGTAGTGGAGTATCAGATTAAATTTTCTCTGATGGCTGTGAGACAACGAGATCCTTGCGAAGCACAAGGACTATGCCAACGTCGGATCGCAGATACCGATATGCAAGCAGGCGCATATTAAGCTTGAGGTGGGTCTTATTACTTTAACCATAACGTTTGATATCGCTTGGCACTACTGCCAAAACACTCAGGGAACCTATGATACTCCACTACTGGAGTATCATAGGTTCTTATTACTATGTCTATAAGGTTGAATGTCGCTTGGCAGTAGTGAAGTATCATAGGTTCCCTGAGTGTCTTCTATAAACTGGAGGTAGGCTTTATTAGTATAACAATAAGGTTCAAATTAGCTAGTCAGTAGTGGTGTGTCATGCGATGGCTTCGAGACATATTGACTTGTCGCAACGAGTTCCTCGCGAAACATAAAGACTACGCCAACGTCGGCTCGCAGATACCTATATGCAAGCAGGCGCATATTAAGCTGGAGGTGGGTCTTATTACTATGTCAGTAAGGTTGAAAATCGCTTGGCACTACTGCCAAAACACTCAGGGAACCTATGATACTCCACTACTGGAGTATCATAGGTTCTTATTACTATGTCTATAAGGTTGAATGTCGCTTGGCAGTAGTGAAGTATCATAGGTTCCCTGAGTGTCTTCTATAAGCTGGAGGTGGGCTTTATTAGTATGACAATAAGGTTCAAATTAGCTAGGCACTAGTGGAGTGTCATGCGTAGCTTCGAGACATATTGACTTATTACTTTTATTACTAAAACAATAAGGTTTAATATCGCTTGGCAGGGTTTGTCTTATTACTATAACCATAAGTTTCAAAT
This sequence comes from Nomophila noctuella, assembly GCA_958496325.1. Classification (NCBI taxonomy): domain Eukaryota; kingdom Metazoa; phylum Arthropoda; class Insecta; order Lepidoptera; family Crambidae; genus Nomophila; species Nomophila noctuella. Next base: position 4,341,059 of record OY292511.1, on the reverse strand, counting down.
TAGCTTGGCAGTAGTGGAGTATCAAATTTAATTTTCTCTGATGGCTTTGAGACAACGAGATCCTTGCGAAGCACAAGGACTATGCCAACGTCGGCTCGCAGATACCGATATGCAAGCAGGCGCATATTAAGCTGGAGGTGGGTCTTATAACTATAACAATAAGGTTCAAATTAGCTAGGCAATAGTGAAGTATCATAGGTTCCCTGAGTGTCTTCTATTAGCTGGAGGTGGGTTTTATTTCTATAACAATAAGGTTTAAATTAGCTTGGCAGCAGTGGAGTGTCATGCGATGGCTTCGAGACATACTGACGTCGTCGCAACGTCGACTCGCAGATACCGATATGCAAGCAGGCGCATATCAAACTGGAGGTGGGTCTTATTACTATATCCATAAAGTTCAAATTAGCTTGGCAGTAGTGGAGTGTCATGCGTGGGTTTTATTACTATCAACATAAGGTTCAAATTAGCAGGCAGTAGTGGAGTGTCATGCGATGGCTTCAAGACATACTGACGTGTCGCAACGAGTTCCTCGCGAAACATAAAGACTACGCCAACGTCGGCTCGCAGATACCGATATGCAAGCAGGCTCACATCAAACTGGAGGTGGGTCTTATTAGTATTACCATAAGGTTCAAATTAGCTAGGCAGTAGTGGAGTGTCATGCTTGCAAATACCGATAATATGCAAGCAGGCTCACATCAAACTGGAGGTGGGTTTTATTACTATCAACATAAGGTTTAATTTCGCTTGGCAGTAGTGGAGTGTCATGCGTGGGTTTTATTACTATAAACATAAGGTTCAAATTAGCTAGGCAGTAGTGAAGTGTCATGCGATGGCTTCGAGACATTCTTACTTGTCGCAACGAGTTCCTCGCGAAACATAAGGACTACGCCAACGTCGGCTCGAAGATACCTATTTGCAAGCAGGCTCATATCAAACTGGAGGTGGGTCGTATTACTATAACCATAAGGTTGAAAATCGCTTGGCAGTAGTGAAGTATCATAGGTTCCCTGAGTGTCTTCTATGAGCTGGAGGTGGGCTTTATTAGTATAACCATAAGGTTCAAATTAGCTTGTCAGTAGTGGAGTGTCCTTCGATGGCTGCGAGACATACTAACGTGTCGCAACGACGGCTCGCAAATACCGATATGCAAGCAGGCTCACATCAACCTAGAGGTGGGTCGTATTACTATACCCATAAGGTTTGATATCGCTTGGCACCAGTGGAGGCATATTAAGTTGGAGGTGGGTCTTATTACTATAACCATAAGGTTCAAATTAGCTAGGCAGCAGTGGAGTGTCATGCGATGGCTTCGAGACATATTGACTTGTCGCAACGAGTTCCTTGCGAAACATAAGGACTACGCCAACGTCGGCTCGCAGATACCGATATGCAAGCAAGCTCACATCAAACTGGAGGTGGGTCTTATAACTATGTGCATAAGGTTCAATATCGCTTGGCACTACTGCCCAAAACACTCAGGGAACCTATGATACTCCACTACTGGAGTATCATAGGTTCTTATTAGGGGCCATCCATAAAGTACGTCACACTAATTTCATGAGTTTTTGAGCCCTCCCCCCTCCTTGTCACAGGTGGTCACATTTCTGAGACCCCCCCCTCCCTAGTGTGACGTCACATGTTTTGCAATTTAACATCGAAAAATTATTAAATTAAAACAGCAGTTCCGAAATTAGTTTTATTACCATTTAAATTAAGTACTTTTTTTATGAAATCAACATAGTATCAAATATTTGAAACAATAACAAAAAAATAAACTAATGAATATAAAGAAAAAGAAACTCAATCATCTTCAGTCCATGGACTTTGAACCCAGTCCTTTAAATTATTTATAACTGGCATGGCAGTCACTTCACAGTTCACTTCGTTTTTCACGTCAGGAACATTTGTGGTGTCAACATCTTTTTCATCCAACGCGATTAGTACCTCTAGATTTTGAAATGTGATGTCACAAAACTTAGGACCCCTCCCACCCCTTGTCACACCATGTCACACTTTGTCGACCCCCTCCCCCCCCCTTAACGTGTGACGTACTTTATGGATGGCCCCTTACTATGTTTATAAGGTTGAATGCCGCTTGGCAGTAGTGAAGTATTATAAGTTCCCTGAGTGTCTTCTGTAAGCTAGAGGTGGGCTTTATTACTATAACCATAAGGTTCAAATTAGCTAGGCAGTAGTGGAGTGTCACAAGGACTATGCCAACGTCGGATCGCAGATACCGATATGCAGACAGGCTCACATCAAGCTAGAGGTGGGTCTTATTACAATCGACATAAGGTTTAATGTCGCTTGGCAGTAGTGAAGTATCATAGGTTCCCTGAGTGTCTTCTACAAGCTGGAGGTGGGTCTTATTACTATGTCTATAAGGTTGAATGTCGCTTGGCAGTAGTGAAGTATCATAGGTTCCCTGACTGTCTTCTGTAAGCTGTAGGTGGGTTTTATTACTATAACCATAAGGTTCAAATTAGCTAGGCAGTAGTGTAGTGTCATGCGATGGCTGCGAGACATACTGACGTGTCGCAACGAGTTCCTCGCGAAACATAAAGACTACGCCAACGTCGGCTCGCAGATACCTATATGCAAGCAGGCGCATATTAAGCTCGAGGTGGGTTTTATTACTATAACCATAAGGTTGAATATCGTTTGGCACCAGTGGAGGCGTATTAAGCTGGAGGTGGGTCTAATTACTATAACTGTAAGGTTCAAATTAGCTAGGCAGTGATAGAGTGTCATGCGATGGCTTCGAGACATTCTGACGTGTCGCAACGTCGGCTCGCAGATACCGATATGCAAGCAGGCGCATATTAAGCTGGAGGTGGGTCTTATTACTATGTATATAAGGTTTAATATCGCTTAGCAGTAGTGAAGTATCATAAGTTCCCTGAGTGTCTTCTATAAGCTGGAGGTGGGCTTTATTAGTATAACAATAAGGTTCAAATTAGCTAGGCAGTAGTGGAGTGTCATGCGATGGCTGCGAGACATACTGACGTGTCGCAACGAGTTCCTAGCGAAACATAAAGACTATGCCAACGCCGGCTCGCAGATACCGATATGCAAGCAAGCTCACATCAAGCTAGAGGTGGGTCTTATTACTATCAACATAAGGTTCAAATTAGCTAGGCAGTAGTGAAGCATCACAGGTTCCCTGAGTGTCTTCTACAAGCTGGAGGTGGGGTTTACTACTATAACCATAAGGTTCAAATTAGCTTGGCAGTAGTGGAGTGTCATCCGATGGCTTCGAGACATACTGACGTGTCGCAACGTTGGCTCGCAGATACCGATATGCAAGCAGGCTCACATCAAACTGGAGGTGGGCCTTATTACTATCTCCATAAGGTTGAAAATCGTTTGGCAGTAGTGAAGTATCATAGGTTCCCTGAGTGTCTTCTATTAGCTGGAGGTGGGCTTTATTACTATAACCATAAGGTTCAAATTTGCTAGGCACTAGTGGAGTGTTATGCGATGGCTTCGAGACATATTGACTTGTCGCAACGAGTTCCTAGCGAAACATAAGGACTACGCCAACGTCGGCTCGCAGATACCGATATGCAAGCAGGCTCATATCAAACTGGAGGTGGGTCTTATTACTATGTGCATAAGGTTTAAATTAGCTAGGCAGTAGTGTAGCATCACAGGTTCCCTGAGAGTGTCTTCTGTAATCTGGAGGTGGGTCTTATTACTATGTCTATAAGGTTCAAATTAGCTAGGCAGTAGTGGAGTATCATAGGTTCCCTGAGTGTCTTCTATAAGCTGGAGGTGGGCTTTATTACTTTGGCTATAAGGTTCAAATTAGCTAGGCAGTAGTGGAGTGTCATGCGATGGCTTCGAGACATACTGACGTCGTCGCAACGTCGGCTCGCAGATACCGATATGCAAGCAGGCGCATATTAAGCTGGAGGTGGGTCTTATTACTATCAACATAAGGTTTGATGTCGCTTGGTAGTGGCGGAGTGTCAGAGTTGAATTTTCTGCACAGAAAGCAAAACCTACAATTAGCGCGTTGTTGTTCAGTTTTTTAGGGTCTCTTCAGTTTTGCTTTGCAACACTTTGATTCTGTCAGTGTCATGTGATAGGAGTAGCAACGAAAATTTAAAGACAATGCCGACTTTTGTAGGGGAGGTGGCGTCTTTATTTTTCTTCTAGCGTCCATCAACCACACATGCTTTAACATATTCTTGAGGGCATTACAAGCGATATTTACAAAGGCAGTATAACTGTAAGCTCAGTCCGAAGTCCGAACCGATTGAGACAGGATATAATTTTTACACTCCCATTGAAAATATTATGATGCAAGAAGTTCTTGGCTTTCTAACTCAGTTCGGACTGGATACCACTATTATGTCAAGTATGATTAGTATGATAAGATTTGGTTTTGACATATTCTTTTGCCCCCAGGTGGTGTTCTTCATGTGCCTCTGGTCGATCGACACGGACGTGGTCCTCGTCGGCATGTCCTGCTTCGCCCTGCTCTGCCAGGAGGCGGACATCCGCTGCGGCGCGGACGAGATCACGACGCACTGCCTGCTGCCCAACTACGCCGTGTTCCAGGAGATCGCGCACACCTCCACCGTGCTCACTACTGGTGAGTGCTGCTGCTGCTGCTGCTGCTGCTGCTGCTGCCGTCCACTGCTGGGCGTGGTGTGGGCCTGGGCCTCCTGCAGTGTGACGAGATCACGACGCACTGCCTGCTGCCCAACTACGCCGTGTTCCAGGAGATCGCGCACACCTCCACCGTGCTCACTACTGGTGAGTGCTGCTGCTGCTGCTGCTGCTGCTGCTGCTGCTGCCGTCCACTGCTGGGCGTGGTGTGGGCCTGGGCCTCCTGCAGTGTGACGAGATCACGACGCACTGCCTGCTGCCCAACTACGCCGTGTTCCAGGAGATCGCGCACACCTCCACCGTGCTCACTACTGGTGAGTGCTGCTGCTGCTGCTGCTGCTGCTGCCGTCCACTGCTGGGCGTGGTGTGGGCCTGGGCCTCCTGCAGTGTGACGAGATCACGACGCACTGCCTGCTGCCCAACTACGCCGTGTTCCAGGAGATCGCGCACACCTCCACCGTGCTCACTACTGGTGAGTGCTGCTGCTGCTGCTGCTGCTGCTGCTGCTGCCGTCCACTGCTGGGCGTGGTGTGGGCCTGGGCCTCCTGCAGTGTGACGAGATCACGACGCACTGCCTGCTGCCCAACTACGCCGTGTTCCAGGAGATCGCGCACACCTCCACCGTGCTCACTACTGGTGAGTGCTGCTGCTGCTGCTGCTGCTGCTGCTGCTGCCGTCCACTGCTGGGCGTGGTGTGGGCCTGGGCCTCCTGCAGTGTGACGAGATCACGACGCACTGCCTGCTGCCCAACTACGCCGTGTTCCAGGAGATCGCGCACACCTCCACCGTGCTCACTACTGGTGAGTGCTGCTGCTGCTGCTGCTGCTGCTGCTGCTGCCGTCCACTGCTGGGCGTGGTGTGGGCCTGGGCCTCCTGCAGTGTGACGAGATCACGACGCACTGCCTGCTGCCCAACTACGCCGTGTTCCAGGAGATCGCGCACACCTCCACCGTGCTCACTACTGGTGAGTGCTGCTGCTGCTGCTGCTGCTGCTGCTGCTGCCGTCCACTGCTGGGCGTGGTGTGGGCCTGGGCCTCCTGCAGTGTGACGAGATCACGACGCACTGCCTGCTGCCCAACTACGCCGTGTTCCAGGAGATCGCGCACACCTCCACCGTGCTCACTACTGGTGAGTGCTGCTGCTGCTGCTGCTGCTGCTGCTGCTGCCGTCCACTGCTGGGCGTGGTGTGGGCCTGGGCCTCCTGCAGTGTGACGAGATCACGACGCACTGCCTGCTGCCCAACTACGCCGTGTTCCAGGAGATCGCGCACACCTCCACCGTGCTCACTACTGGTGAGTGCTGCTGCTGCTGCTGCTGCTGCTGCTGCTGCTGCCGTCCACTGCTGGGCGTGGTGTGGGCCTGGGCCTCCTGCAGTGTGACGAGATCACGACGCACTGCCTGCTGCCCAACTACGCCGTGTTCCAGGAGATCGCGCACACCTCCACCGTGCTCACTACTGGTGAGTGCTGCTGCTGCTGCTGCTGCTGCTGCTGCTGCCGTCCACTGCTGGGCGTGGTGTGGGCCTGGGCCTCCTGCAGTGTGACGAGATCACGACGCACTGCCTGCTGCCCAACTACGCCGTGTTCCAGGAGATCGCGCACACCTCCACCGTGCTCACTACTGGTGAGTGCTGCTGCTGCTGCTGCTGCTGCTGCTGCTGCCGTCCACTGCTGGGCGTGGTGTGGGCCTGGGCCTCCTGCAGTGTGACGAGATCACGACGCACTGCCTGCTGCCCAACTACGCCGTGTTCCAGGAGATCGCGCACACCTCCACCGTGCTCACTACTGGTGAGTGCTGCTGCTGCTGCTGCTGCTGCTGCTGCTGCCGTCCACTGCTGGGCGTGGTGTGGGCCTGGGCCTCCTGCAGTGTGACGAGATCACGACGCACTGCCTGCTGCCCAACTACGCCGTGTTCCAGGAGATCGCGCACACCTCCACCGTGCTCACTACTGGTGAGTGCTGCTGCTGCTGCTGCTGCTGCTGCTGCTGCCGTCCACTGCTGGGCGTGGTGTGGGCCTGGGCCTCCTGCAGTGTGACGAGATCACGACGCACTGCCTGCTGCCCAACTACGCCGTGTTCCAGGAGATCGCGCACACCTCCACCGTGCTCACTACTGGTGAGTGCTGCTGCTGCTGCTGCTGCTGCTGCTGCTGCCGTCCACTGCTGGGCGTGGTGTGGGCCTGGGCCTCCTGCAGTGTGACGAGATCACGACGCACTGCCTGCTGCCCAACTACGCCGTGTTCCAGGAGATCGCGCACACCTCCACCGTGCTCACTACTGGTGAGTGCTGCTGCTGCTGCTGCTGCTGCTGCTGCTGCTGCCGTCCACTGCTGGGCGTGGTGTGGGCCTGGGCCTCCTGCAGTGTGACGAGATCACGACGCACTGCCTGCTGCCCAACTACGCCGTGTTCCAGGAGATCGCGCACACCTCCACCGTGCTCACTACTGGTGAGTGCTGCTGCTGCTGCTGCTGCTGCTGCTGCTGCCGTCCACTGCTGGGCGTGGTGTGGGCCTGGGCCTCCTGCAGTGTGACGAGATCACGACGCACTGCCTGCTGCCCAACTACGCCGTGTTCCAGGAGATCGCGCACACCTCCACCGTGCTCACTACTGGTGAGTGCTGCTGCTGCTGCTGCTGCTGCTGCTGCTGCCGTCCACTGCTGGGCGTGGTGTGGGCCTGGGCCTCCTGCAGTGTGACGAGATCACGACGCACTGCCTGCTGCCCAACTACGCCGTGTTCCAGGAGATCGCGCACACCTCCACCGTGCTCACTACTGGTGAGTGCTGCTGCTGCTGCTGCTGCTGCTGCTGCTGCCGTCCACTGCTGGGCGTGGTGTGGGCCTGGGCCTCCTGCAGTGTGACGAGATCACGACGCACTGCCTGCTGCCCAACTACGCCGTGTTCCAGGAGATCGCGCACACCTCCACCGTGCTCACTACTGGTGAGTGCTGCTGCTGCTGCTGCTGCTGCTGCTGCTGCTGCTGCTGCTGCTGCTGCTGCCGTCCACTGCTGGGCGTGGTGTGGGCCTGGGCCTCCTGCAGTGTGACGAGATCACGACGCACTGCCTGCTGCCCAACTACGCCGTGTTCCAGGAGATCGCGCACACCTCCACCGTGCTCACTACTGGTGAGTGCTGCTGCTGCTGCTGCTGCTGCTGCTGCTGCTGCTGCTGCTGCTGCTGCCGTCCACTGCTGGGCGTGGTGTGGGCCTGGGCCTCCTGCAGTGTGACGAGATCACGACGCACTGCCTGCTGCCCAACTACGCCGTGTTCCAGGAGATCGCGCACACCTCCACCGTGCTCACTACTGGTGAGTGCTGCTGCTGCTGCTGCTGCTGCTGCTGCTGCTGCTGCTGCCGTCCACTGCTGGGCGTGGTGTGGGCCTGGGCCTCCTGCAGTGTGACGAGATCACGACGCACTGCCTGCTGCCCAACTACGCCGTGTTCCAGGAGATCGCGCACACCTCCACCGTGCTCACTACTGGTGAGTGCTGCTGCTGCTGCTGCTGCTGCTGCTGCTGCTGCTGCTGCCGTCCACTGCTGGGCGTGGTGTGGGCCTGGGCCTCCTGCAGTGTGACGAGATCACGACGCACTGCCTGCTGCCCAACTACGCCGTGTTCCAGGAGATCGCGCACACCTCCACCGTGCTCACTACTGGTGAGTGCTGCTGCTGCTGCTGCTGCTGCTGCTGCTGCCGTCCACTGCTGGGCGTGGTGTGGGCCTGGGCCTCCTGCAGTGTGACGAGATCACGACGCACTGCCTGCTGCCCAACTACGCCGTGTTCCAGGAGATCGCGCACACCTCCACCGTGCTCACTACTGGTGAGTGCTGCTGCTGCTGCTGCTGCTGCTGCTGCTGCTGCTGCTGCCGTCCACTGCTGGGCGTGGTGTGGGCCTGGGCCTCCTGCAGTGTGACGAGATCACGACGCACTGCCTGCTGCCCAACTACGCCGTGTTCCCTGCCCTGTTTCTCCCCCAGAAGTATTCTGGGCGTGGGTCTCCCCCAGAAGTTAGCTGCGTGTGGGTCTCCTCCTGGAGTAGGCTAGGCGTGTGCTTCCTCAGAAGTAGGCTGGACTGTGCCTCCCTCAGACGTAGCCGTGAGCCGCCTCCTTCATAAGTATAAAAAATATTTGACGTTTCCGACCATGGCGTCAATCAGCCAAGTACGCAGGATATATTACAGTACAGAAGTGAGTGCGGGCGCACAGGTGCACTCCCTATTCCCTCACTCTCTTAGTTCGGTGGGACATCAAACTGATACGACCGGAGATAAGATCGGGTGCAGGACCAACGGCTCACTGTGCTTTCCGAAAGGAAAACGAGATGAAATGTTTCGGTCATCCATCCAATGACTGGCCTCTGCGAAATTTGCTAAACTTAGCAATCGCAGGCCGAGCGCGCTAACCACTGCGCCATCGAGCTCCTTCATAAATAAGGTGGACTTGAAAACTAAGTCCTCGTTAAGTTGGGTGTCTAATCTGTTATTGTATTTTGCGCAAGCAGCCCCGGATATGGGACGAGGATGTTTTTACAAAAACATTCACAGTAAGTAAAGTTTAATTTTAATCCTATGGATTATTTATGACAGTTTCGCTGCTTCAGTACTTTTTTATTGATCATGATTGGAGTCCATTGGGCCATTTCATGACTTCACAAGTCATTTCGTGACCTTTTCTTTCATTAGTGTGTATTATCACAATTCCGTAAAAAAAATATTCTCCTTACAGATTTCATCACACAAACATTTGCCCCTAGGCGGATTCGAACCCGCGATTCTTGGTTTCGTGGCCAGGGTCTCTAACCACTCGACCAATGGGCTTTATTTTTACAATATTTGTCAATACATCCATGTTTTTTACTAGTCTTTTACTTATCGGTGCTATTAGTAATTCATCAATATTTTTTACAGGCACAGCGGCCCTGCAGAAGAGAATCATGGCTTTACTTAGGAAGATAGAACACTGTGTAAATGGTGTGCAACCAGTATGGGAGGAGACATTCAGAAATTGGTAAGTTTATTTTATTTATTTTATCGAATTACCAACATTTGTATACACTGTTTCTTAAATTAAATATACAATGCAATACTTAATTAAGTGCAACAAATAATTATAGGTAAATACAGCATGGCTAATGAACTTTACAAATAAAAACACAACAAAATTAAACACACAATATCACTTTCTATATACAATATCACCAGTTTCTATTATTACACTAGTTTTTACCCAGAGATTTGCTTGCGTTATCAAATTTCATCAAAGTCCGTTCAGTAGATTTAGCGTGATTGACGGACAAACATCCAAACAAACACAATTTCACATTTGTACTATTAGTATCCCTTATCTAGCCCAGGGCTAACAAGAAGAAAATTTTACATAGCATCAATGTTTAAAAAGGTTTTGCAAGTCAATGAAAAAAATGTAGACCTAGATTTTGTAATAGTTAAAACATTTACTGTTACACCAAGAGCTCGGTGGATTCGCATTTGAGTACATATCTGTTTGTGCTTGCTAAGTAATGTTTAAAATATACTTTTCAAAATAAGTTTCGAACACATCTTATAAATAAAATAAATAATAAATGCCTTGGACTAACACACCAATTGCCTAGGTCCAAACTAAGCTCGAAGCTTTTACTATGGATGCTAGGAAACGGATAGACATACTTAAATACTTTTATAAACATCCATGACTCGAGTACAAATGCCGATGTTCATCACACAAACATTTGCCCCTAGCGGGATTCGAACCCGCCACCCTTGGTTTTGTAGCCAGGGTCTCTAGCCACTAGACCAACGGGCCTGTCCATCTTTTCTCCAAATACCATTTATTTTTGACATGCACACCAATTCTGTGAAAAGTTTGTTACCAAAAGGTTACAAACATTTTCACACAGATGTTTTTAATCTATCGTTATGAGATAACTCACTCATTTCCACAGGGATTCCCTCTGCAAGATACTGCAAAGGATCAAAGGGCAGGGCGACAAGATGGACGAATGTCAAATGGAGGCGCTACACAGGGCTGTGGCTAAGCGAAGGGTCTCTCATCATACCTGTACAAATGCCGATGTTCATCACACAAACATTTGCCCCTAGCGGGATTCGAACCCGCCACCCTTGGTTTTGTAGCCAGGGTCTCTAGCCACTAGACCAACGGGCCTGTCCATCTTTTCTCCAAATACCATTTATTTTTGACATGCACGCCAATTCTGTGAAATAGTTTGCTACGAGAGGTTACAAACATTTTCACACAGAAGTTTTCAATCTATCATTATGTGATTACTCACACATTTCCACAGGGATTCCCTCTGCAAGATACTGCAAAGAATCAAAGGGCAAGGCGACAAGATGGATGAATGTCAAATGGAAGCGTTACACAGGGCTGTGGCTAAGAGAAGGGTCTCGCACCATACAAGCAGCGAGCATGATATTGAGGTAAATAAAAAGATAAACAATAAATAAATTCATTGGTCCAGCACACCAATGCCTTGCCCCAAACTAAGAAGCTTGTACTATGGATGCTAGGGAACGGATACATGACTCAAGTACAAATGCCGATGTTCATCACACAAACATTTGCCCCTAGCGGGATTCGAATCCTCGACCCTTGGTTTTGTAGCCAGGGTCTCTAGCCACTCGACCAACGGGCCTGTCAAAAATTAAACTATGTTATAAGAATAGTTAAATTTTATATTCTTAAAGAAGTTAGTATTCAAATATAGGTACAGTTTGAACTACAAATTTCAACACTGTACATATGTTGTTCTGAAATGTCTTGTACAGTAAAATGTCTATGTTTCAGACACAAATTCAAGAATGGGCCAACATAACATCGTTCTTATGTGCGTTGGGTGGCGTCTGCCTTCAAAGAAGGCCATCGACTATGTGGTCACATTTACATGGACATGGTAAGTATCAAGGGTATACCACAGTGAAGTAACTCGAGAGAGGTAGAGCTTAATGGAACTTCCACCCGCATGAGACGCTCGTCTGGCGGTGCTCGTGAGTACCTCCACCATGCAGAAGACCACAGTGAAGTAGCACTTCGTAACTGTTGTGCTATGTGTCTGCTGGTAAGTAAGGTCGCCAGAGCTCAGTTGGGGAGGGTACGGGGTCTTAGAGGCAGGCAACGCATCTTGTGCGGTTGTTGATGTCCATGGGCAGCGGTGATTACTTACAATCAGGTGACCCTTTCTTTCTTTTTGAAAAAGCCTTAAACTTATTGTTGATATACCAAAGTTAGCATTTCTTTATATATTAATGTAATAATTACTGCGTTGTAATGTTGGTGATATAACTTTGTGTTTATGGTTCAAACAAAACTGTTATATTCACTTCACGTTTACTTACAGATGTAAGGAAATACAACGTCCTAACAGTGAACAGTTCGCAGGAAGTCCAGTACTGTCCGGTTACACAGTGAGTATAACACACATCTTGTAATCGTGCCATCCGCGAATACTATCTATACTTATAATAAATCTGTAGAGAGGTCAATTCTGTACATTAAATATTTTTCCAAAATAACTATCAGGGGGTGTTTAGTGATCGATACTGATACCAAAAATGCAATCAGTAAAATTTTTGTCTGTCTGTCTGTCTGTCTGTCTGTCTGTCTGTCTGTCTGTCTGTCTGTCTGTCTGTCTGTATGTTCCTTATAGAAACAAAAACTACTGGACGGATTTTGACGAAACTTGGTACCATTATTCTTCATACTCCTGGGCATATTATAGGATACTTTTCATAACGCTACAATCAACAGGAGTAGCGTAGTGAAGGGAAATGTGGGGAAAACGGGAGAATTTACTCCAGTTCTTAAGCTTCAGTCGCGTGTGCAGCCTTAATGGTTAAAGTTACATAGAAATCATGTATGACGGAAATATTCTACATAAAATTGCCTAAAAAATATCCCCCAACAGCATAAGTCTCTCTTTTATGGTTGACTCACAATAACACGTGCAACTGAAGATCCAAAGTTTGAACGCGCTAAGCTCAGGAACTACTGGTTCGAATTGACAAAACATTTTGTGTTGGATAGTCCACTTACCACTTACCATTTGTCGAGGTAGGCTTTAAGCTATTGTATATTCCTTTATTTTATCATTGTAAATAAAATTGTGCTAGCGAACTATTTAGTTCTAAAATGTGCCGATAGATGGCGCACCTCGCTAGAAGCGCGGCTGCGGATCTGAATCGCGGTGATCAGATGCTTTCTCAAATGTATAAGGTCTCCCGATTTTTGTTAATAATGAGAAGCGTTTTCCGTCACATAATTTGACTTTTATTTTTATCCTGAGTAATAAGTTCCATATAAGTGTGCAAGTTGAATGCATGCATATAATATAGGACGTTGTTTGATGTTTGATTCAGCTATTTTTAGTAAGACTGTGTGCGGAAATCGTCGTAACCACGCGGACGGAGTCGCTGGTACTTAAATACTTTTATAAACATCCATGACTCGAGTACAAATGCCGATGTTCATCACACAAACATTTGCCCCTAGCGGGATTCGAACCCGCGACCCTTGGTTTTGTAGCCACTCGACCAACGGGCCTGTCTATATATGTTCATGTTTATATCACTACATAGTATAAAACAAAGTCGCTTTTTCTGTCATGTTGTATGTTGTATGTCCCTATGAACGCATAAATCTTTAAAACTACGCAACGGATTTTGATGCGGTTTTTTTAATAGATAGAGTAACTCATGAGGAAGGTTTTTATGTATAATATCATCCATTAAATAGTGGACAAGTACCACGGGCGAAGCCGGGGCGGGCCGCTAGTATATAATAAGAATATATTAACATACTATTTTTCTTTAAGTTTTCTGATATTACTCTGCAGTAACAAATTCCAGAGTACAATAAAAAAAACATACTGATTGGCGGGCCCGTTGGTCTTGTGCTCAGAGAACCTGGCTACAAAACCAAGAATCGCGAGTTAGAATCGCTAGGGGCAAGTTTTTGTGTGATGAACGTCGGCATTTGTAGTCATGGATGTTAATAAAAGTATTCAATTAGGTATGTATCCGTTCCCTAGCATCCATAGTTACAAGCTTTGGGCTTAGTTTGGGGCTAGACAATTGGTGTGTTAGTCGAAGGAATAAATGTATTATTTATTATTATAATTCTACAGTTGAAATGAAGTGTTGTAATGCTTGTCTACGTATATTTATTTTTGATTAAAGAAAAGTGGGAACCTCTTATTACCTTTTTTAAAATTATAAACCAAGAATAAATGGGCAATACCCGCTAACCCACCAATCTAACCCACTGGTAGGTGAAGGGGTAACTCGAAAATTTTAGTAGCGACCACCCACCCACCGCTTCAAGGCTGGAATTCTTTATCGATGTATTTTGTTGATAATGAAAAACAATATGTACGATTCAATGATTTTTTTATTAAATTTAAAAATCATCTGATCTTAGGTGAATCAGGCAGAAATCAAAGTTAGCGCTTTATGCAATTACAAATAATTTTGGAAAATTATAGATAATACTAATAATAATAAGCATGTAAAATTGCTTAAAATAAAACATACAAAAAAGGTGTAATTCTGCTAACAAGATTACACAAACAGTGTTTGAAGATTGATGGTGATGATGAAGCTTTCAAAAAGAGACTGGTACGTCTTCGCGGATGGCACAAATCACCTTCAACACCCCTGAACCATTCTAATATAATAATGCGTAGTTTCCAAATAACCAGGTTCATTGGGCAGCTCCTCCGGCTTCTCCTATGCAGCAACGAGCGTCACGGGCATCAGATACAGACGCATGTGAAGGAGCTGGTGGGGCACGAGATGTCGCCGGCGCTGTACCCCATACTGTTCGACCAGATCAAGGCGATCATTGACAAGTTCTTTGATCAGCAGCAGCAGGTAAGTGTCTTGTGATCCTTATTGTAAGAGACTATAGAGTTGATTCTCCCTTGCTGAGCCGTAGAAGCATGCTAATTAGGTCTTCAAACCCTCCGATCCAACGATCACCTAGGTAATATATGTGCTCAAGTGAGTGCTCGAGCATAGGAGCACTCCCTATTCCCTCACTCTCATAGTTCGGCGGGAAAACAATCTGACACGATCATAGAAAGATCAGATTCAGGATCAACGGCTTAACGTTCCTTCCGATTTTTTTTCGGTCACCCATCCGATGACAGGCTTCTGCGAAAGTTGCTTAGCCTCAGCACCTAACTTAGTCTCACGCCAGGATACAAACGCACTAGCTCCTTCAGCTGCAGCCAGGTTAGTGTAATATGATCCTTATTGTAAGGACATAGAGTTGAAACTCCCTCGCTCAGCCGTAGACCCACGTGAAAGATCTAGTGGGCCACGAGATCTCGATACAAACGCAGTAGCTCCTTCAGCAATGTTAGTGCATAATGATGATCCTTTTTGTAAGGATATAGAGTTGAAACTCCCTTGCTCAGCTGAAGGAGCTAGCGCTGTATCCTATATCCTCCGCTCATACGATCATCCAGGTACGCACAAGTACCCAGGTTCATTGGGCAGCTCCTCCTGCTCCTCCTATGCAGCAACGAGCGTCACGGGCATCAGATACAGACGCATGTGAAGGAGCTGGTGGGGCACGAGATGTCGCCGGCGCTGTACCCCATACTGTTTGACCAGATCAAGGCGATCATTGACAAGTTCTTTGATCAGCAGCAGCAGGTTAGTGTCTTGTGATCCTTATTGTTAGAAGCTTTAGGGTTGATACTCTCTTGCTCGGCGGTAGACCCATGGGCCCCTAGAAGCATGCTAAATAGTTCTTCAAACTCTCCGATCATACGATAAGCCAGGTACGCAGGATATATTTTCGTGCACAAGTGATTGCGCAAGCATAGCCCCGTATTAGTACGGTGATAGCAATCTGACCCAATTTAAAGAGATTTAAAGTGTCTTAATAAGCATATAGGAGCTCGTGATAAAAAAGTTTGGTCACCCAACCGATTCTTAGACCGGAAACTTCAGGTAAGTGGCTTATGATCCTTATTGTAAGAATATAGAGTTCAAACTCCCTTGCTCAGCCGTAGACCCACGTGAAAGATCTAGTGGGCCACGAGATCTCGCTACAAACGCAGTAGCTCCTTCAGCAAGGTTAGTGCATAATGATGATCCTTATTGTAAGGATATAGAGTTGTAATGTAAAGTCTCTTGCTCAGCCGGTACATGTCGCTGGTGCTGTATCCTATATCCTCCGACCATACGACCAGCCAGGTACTTACAAGTAACCAGGTTCATTGGGCAGCTCCTCCGGCTTCTCCTATGCAGCAACGAGCGTCACGGGCATCAGATACAGACGCATGTGAAGGAGCTGGTGGGGCACGAGATGTCGCCGGAGCTGTACCCCATACTGTTCGACCAGATCAAGGCGATCATTGACAAGTTCTTCGATCAGCAGCAGCAGGTTAGTGTCTTGTGATCCTTATTGTAAAGGTCTAGAGTTGAAACTTCCTTGCTCAGCCGTCGACCCATGTCAAGGAGCTGGTGGTGCCTGAAATGTTTGACCAGATCACGACGGTTCCTGTGTACAGCAGCAGCAGGTAAGTGTCTTATGATCCTTATTGTAAGGATATAGAGTTCAAACTCCCTTGCTCGGCCGTAGAACCATGTGAAGGAACTAGTTGGTCACGAGATATTGCCGGCGCTGTATCCTATAGCAGGAAACTGTCCTATGATCCTTATTGTAAGGGTATAGAGTTGAAACTCCCTTGCTCAGCTGAAGGAGCTAGCGCTGTATCCTATATCCTCCGACCATGCGATGAGCCAGGTACGCACAAGTACCCAGGTTCATTGGGCAGCTGCTCCGGCTTCTCCTATGCAGCAACGAGCGTCACGGGCATCAGATACAGACGCACGTGAAGGAGCTGGTGGGGCACGAGATGTCGCCGGCGCTGTACCCCATACTGTTTGACCAGATCAAGGCGATCATTGACAAGTTCTTTGATCAGCAGCAGCAGGTTAGTGAAATATGATCCTTATTAGAAAGGTCTAGAGTGCATACTCCCTTGCTCAGTCGTAGAAGTATGCTAAATAGGTCTTCAAACCCTCCGATCATACAATCAGCCAGATACGCAGGATATATTATAGTGCACAAGTGATTGCGCAAACACAGCTCCGTATTAGTTCGGTGATAGCAATCTGACACAATGTAGAGAGATCAGGCGCAGGTCCAACAGCCTTTCGTATCTTTCGAAGCACGGCGAGCTCGATATTTTTTTTTCGGCTACCCATCCGATGACTAGCTTCTGAGAAAGTTGCTCAACCGTAGCACCACACACTAAGACCTCAGGCTGGAGCAAAAACGCAGTAGCTCCTTCAGCAGCAGCCAGGTGAGTGTAATATGATTCTTATTGCAAGAATTTAGAGTTGCAACTCCCTTGCTCAGCCGTAGACCCACGAGAAGAAGCTGGTGCTGTATCCTATATCCTCCGCTCATACGACCAGCCAGGTACGCACAAGTACCCAGGTTCATTGGGCAGCTCCTCCGGCTCCTCCTATGCAGCAACGAGCGTCACGGGCATCAGATACAGACGCACGTGAAGGAGCTGGTGGGGCACGAGATGTCGCCGGCGCTGTACCCCATACTGTTTGACCAGATCAAGGCGATCATTGACAAGTTCTTTGACCAGCAACAACAGGTAAGTGTCTTGTGATCGTTATTGTATGGAGATAGGGTTTAAACTCCCTTGCTCGGCCGTCGACCCATGTCAAGGAGCTGGTGGTGCCTGAAATGTTTGACCAGATCACGACGGTTCCTGTGTACAGCAACAGCAGGTAAGTGTCTTATGATCCTTATTGTAAGGATATAGAGTTCAAACTCCCTTGCTCAGCTGAAGAAGCTAGCGCTGTACCCTATATCCTCGCCCATACGACCAGCCAGGTACGCACAAGTGCCCAGGTTCATTGGGCAGCTCCTCCGGCTTCTCCTATGCAGCAACGAGCGTCACGGGCATCAGATACAGACGCATGTGAAGGAGCTGGTGGGGCACGAGATGTCGCCGGCGCTGTACCCCATACTGTTCGACCAGATCAAGGCGATCATTGACAAGTTCTTTGATCAGCAGCAGCAGGTTAGTGTAATATGATCCTTATTAGAAAGGTCTACAGTGCATACTCCCTTGCTCAGCCGCAGAAACATGCGAATCAGGTCTCCGAACCCTCTGATCCTACGATTACCCAGGTAAAGATATTTGATAGTGCTGCAGTGAGTGCTAGCGCACAGTTGCATTCCCTATTCCCTCAATCTTATAGTTCGGTGGAACAACAATCTGATACAACATAGAGAGATTATGCACAGAACCGACGGCTTAACGTGCCTTCCGAAGCATATAGAAGCTCGTGATAAAAATTTGGTCACCCATCCTATTCTATGACCAGCAACAACAGGTAAGTGTCTTCAGATCCTTGCTCAGCCATGTGAAGGAACTAGTTGGCCACGAGATCTCGCCGGTGCTGTATCCTATATCCTCCGCTCATACAACCAGCCAGGTACGCACAAGTACCCAGGTTCATTGGGCAGCTCCTCCGGCTCCTCCTATGCAGCAACGAGCGTCACGGGCATCAGATACAGACGCATGTGAAGGAGCTGGTGGGGCACGAGATGTCGCCGGCGCTGTACCCCATACTGTTCGACCAGATCAAGGCGATCATTGACAAGTTCTTTGATCAGCAACAGCAGGTAAGCACTTAATAATATCATCCTCAAATTTTCGGTCACCCATCTGACGACTAATTTTTGAGAAAGTTGCTCAACCTCAGCACCTCACTATTAGACCTCACGCCAGTGTTCAAACGCCTTAAGTCCTTCAGCAGGAGCCAGGTTAGTGTAAAATGATCCAAAACGTAAGGGTATAGAGTTCAAACTTCCTTGCTCAGCCGTACACCTATGTAAAAAAACTAGTGGGCCACGAGATTTCGCCGGCGCTGTATCTCATACTCTTTGACCAGATCATGACGGTTCCTGTGTCCAGCAACAGCAGGTAAGTGTCTTATGATCCTTATTGCAAGGTAATAGAGTGAAAACTCCCTTGCTGAAGGAACTAGTTGGTCACGAGATCTTGCTGGCGCTGTATCCTATAGCAGGTAAGTGTCTTATGGTCCTTATTGTTAGGATATAGAGTTCAATCTCCCTTGCTCAACCATGAGGAGAAACTGCCGCTGTATCCTATATCCTCCGCTAACACTACCAGCCAGGTACGCACAAGTGACCAGGTTCATTGGGCAGCTGCTCCGGCTTCTCCTATGCAGCAACGAGCGTCACGGGCATCAGATACAGACGCACGTGAAGGAGCTGGTGGGGCACGAGATGTCGCCGGCGCTGTACCCCATACTGTTTGACCAGATCAAGGCGATCATTGACAAGTTCTTTGATCAGCAGCAGCAGGTTAGTCTCTTATGATCCTTATTGTAAGGATATAGAGTTTAAACTCCCTTGCTCTGTCGTAGAAGCATGCTATATAGGTCTTCAAACCCTCTGATCATACGATCAGCCAGGTACGCTGGATATTATATTGCACGAGTGATTGCGCAAGCATAGCTCTGTATTTATTAGTTCAGTCATAGCAATCTGACCCAACGTAAAGTGTCCTACTAAGCATATAGGAGCTCGCGATAGCAAATTTTGGTCACCCATCCGAGTCCTTGACCAGCAACAACAGGTAAGTGTCTTAAGATCCTTATTGTAAGGATATAGAGTTCAAACTCCCTTACTCAGCCATATGAAGGAACTAGTGGGCCAAGAGATCTCGCTTTTGCTGTATCCTATACTGTTTGACCAGAGCATGGTGGTTTTTTGTTCAGCAACAGCAGGTAAGTGTCTTATAATCCTTATTGTTAAGGAAATAGATTTCAATCTCCTTTGCTCAGCCAGGTGAAAGAACTAGTTGGCCACGAGATCTCGCCGGCGCTGTATCCTATATCCTCCGCCCATACGACCAGCCAGGTACGCACAAGTGACCAGGTTCATTGGGCAGCTCCTCCGGCTTCTCCTATGCAGCAACGAGCGTCACGGGCATCAGATACAGACGCATGTGAAGGAGCTGGTGGGGCACGAGATGTCGCCGGAGCTGTACCCCATACTGTTCGACCAGATCAAGGCGATCATTGACAAGTTCTTTGATCAGCAGCAGCAGGTTAGTGTCTTGTGATCCTTATGGTAAGGAAATAAAGTAGAAACTCCCTTGCTCAGCCATGTGAAGGAACTAGTTGGCCACGAGATCTCGCTGGCACTGTATCCTATACTGTTTGACCAGATCATGGCGGTTACTTTGATCAGCAACAGCGGGTAAGTGTCTTATGATCCTTATTGCAAGGTAATAGAGTGAAAACTCCCTTGCTCAGCTGAAGGAACTAGTTGGCCATGAGATCTCGCCGGCGCTGTATCCTTTATCCTCTGACCATACGACCAGCCATGTACAGTCTTGAGCACTAACATGTATACAAACACATTGAAATATGAACCTTACTGCTTTGACATAAGAGTTGAGGTGTATACATGATATTGTTCATGACGGTAAGCACAAGTACCCAGGTTCATTGGGCAGCTCCTCCGGCTTCTCCTATGCAGCAACGAGCGTCACGGGCATCAGATACAGACGCACGTGAAGGAGCTGGTGGGGCACGAGATGTCGCCGGCGCTGTACCCCATACTGTTCGACCAGATCAAGGCGATCATTGACAAGTTCTTTGATCAGCAGCAGCAGGTTAGTGTCTTATGATCGTTATTGGAAGAAGCTTTAAAGTTGATACTCCCTTGCTCAGCCGTAGAAACATGCTAAAAAGGTCTTCAAACCCTTGGATCATACGATAAGCCAGATACGCAGGATATTATAGTGCACAAGTGATTGCGCAAGCATATCTCCGTATTCGTTAATTGATAGCAATCTGACCCAACGTAGAGAGATCAGGCGCCGGACCAACGGCTTAAAGTGTCTTCCGAAGCATATAAGACATTTTAAGCCGTGCTTGTGATAAAAATGTTTGGTCACCCATCCGATTTTTTGACCAGCAACAACAGGTTAGTGTCTTATGATCCTTAACGTAAGGATATAGAGTTCAAACTCCCTTGCTCAGCCATGTGAAGGAACTAGTGGGGCACGAGATCTTTCTGGCGCTGTATCCTATAGCAGGTAAGTGTCCTATGGTCCTTATTGTAAGGATATAGAGTTCAATCTCCCTTGCTCAGCCATGTAAAGGAACTGGTGCTGTATCCTATATCCTCCGCTCACACGACCAGCCAGGTACGCACAAGTACCCAGGTTCATTGGGCAGCTCCTCCGGCTTCTCCTATGCAGCAACGAGCGTCACGGGCATCAGATACAGACGCACGTGAAGGAGCTGGTGGGGCACGAGATGTCGCCGGCGCTGTACCCCATACTGTTTGACCAGATCAAGGCGATCATTGACAAGTTCTTTGATCAGCAGCAGCAGGTTAGTGTAATATGATCCTTATTGTAAGGATATAGAGTTCAAACTCCCTAGCTCAGCTGTAGAAGCATGCTCAATAGGTCTCCAAACACTCCGATCATACGATCAGCCAGGTACGCAGGATATGTTATAGTGCATATAAGTGATTGCGCAAGCATAGCTCTATATTTATTAGTTCAGTCATAGCAATCTGACCCAACGTAAAGTGTCTTACTAAGCATATGGGAGCTCGCTATAACAAATTTTGGTCACCCATCCGATTATTTGACCAGCAGCAGCAGGTAAGTCTCTTCTGATCCTTAACGTAAGGATATAGACTTCAAACTCCCTTGCTCAACCGTAGACCCACGTGAAGGTGCTGGTAGGATATGAAATCTCGCTGGCGCTGTATCCTATACTATTTGATCAGATCAAGACGGTTACCTTGTTCAGCAACAGCGGGTAAGTGTCTTATGATCCTTATTGTAAGGATATAGAGTTCAAACTCCCTTGCTCAGCTGAAGGAGCTAGCGATGTATCCTATATCCTCCGCTCATACGACCAGCCAGGTACGCACAAGTGCCCAGGTTCATTGGGCAGCTCCTCCGGCTTCTCCTATGCAGCAACGAGCGTCACGGGCATCAGATACAGACGCATGTGAAGGAGCTGGTGGGGCACGAGATGTCGCCGGCGCTGTACCCCATACTGTTTGACCAGATCAAGGCGATCATTGACAAGTTCTTTGATCAGCAGCAGCAGGTATGGCCACTGACTCCAGTTATCTTACATCCTCATCATCAACAGCCTATCGCAGTCCACTGCTTGATGTAGGCCTCTCCTAAGGCTCTTCCCTCAGCCCGATCCTCAGTGTCTCGCATCCAGCTCCTGTCAGCCATTTTGCGCAGATCGTTACTCCACCTGACTTAAGACGCGTCCGTCCTTCACTGCGCTATCTGGGACAACTCACACACACAAGAAAGTTGCTTAACCTCAGTTGGCGCAACAAACTTAGATATCACACCGGCGCAAAAACGCAGTAACTCCTTAAGCTGCAGCCAGGTTAGTGTAAAATGATCCTAAACGTAAGGGTATAGAGTTGAAACTCCCATGCGTAGCCAGCCGTGGACCCACAAGAAGGAAGTAGTGGGCCACGAGATCTCGCCGGCGCTGTATCCTATACTGTTTGACCAGAGCATGGTGGTTTTTTGTTCAGCAACAGCAGGTAAGTGTCTTACAATCCTTTTGTTAAGGAAATAGATTTCAATCTCCTTTGCTCAGCCATGTGAAAGAACTAGTTGGCCACGAGATCTCACCGGCGCTGTATCCTATATCCTCCGCTCATACGACCAGCCAGGTACGCACAAGTACCCAGGTTCATTGGGCAGCTCCTCCGGCTTCTCCTATGCAGCAACGAGCGTCACGGGCATCAGATACAGACGCACGTGAAGGAGCTGGTGGGGCACGAGATGTCGCCGGCGCTGTACCCCATACTGTTTGACCAGATCAAGGCGATCATTGACAAGTTCTTTGATCAGCAGCAGCAGGTTAGTGTCTTGTGATCCTTATTGTAAAAGGCTATAGAGTTGATTCTCCCTTGCTCAGCTGTAGTAGCATGCTAAGTAGGTCTTCAAACCCTTCGATCTCACGATCAGCCAGGTACGCAGGATATTATTATAGTGCACAAGTGATTGCGCAACCATAGCTCTGTTTTTATTAGTTCAGTCATAGCAATCTGACCCAACGTAAAGTGTCTTACTAAGCATATAGGAGCTCGCTATAACAAATTTTGGTCACCCATCCGAGTCCTTGACCAGCAACAATAGGTAAGTGTCTTAAGATCCTTATTGTAAGGATATAGAGTTCAAACTCCCTTGCTCAGCCATGTGAAAGAACTAGTTGGCCACGAGCTCTCGCCGGCGCTGTATCCTATATCCTCGCTCATACAACCAGCCAGGTACGCACAAGTACCCAGGTTCATTGGGCAGCTGCTCCGGCTTCTCCTATGCAGCAACGAGCGTCACGGGCATCAGATACAGACGCATGTGAAGGAGCTGGTGGGGCACGAGATGTCGCCGGCGCTGTACCCCATACTGTTCGACCAGATCAAGGCGATCATTGACAAGTTCTTTGATCAGCAGCAGCAGGTAGGTGTCTTATGATCCTTATTGTAAGGATATAGAGTTGAAATTCCCTTGCTGGCTTGCTCCCTTAGCAGTAGACCCGTGCCCGTAGAAGCATGCTAAATAGGTTTTCAAACGCTCCGATCATTCGATTAGCTAGGTACGCAGGATATATTATAGTGCACAAGTGATTGCGCAAGCGCATGTGCACTCCCTATTTCCTCACTCTCCTAAGTAGGAAAGAAATCAAACATGACCGTAGAGTGATCAGGCGCAGGACCGCAGGCGTTATGTGCCTTCCATTTTTTTTCCGGCCACCCATCCGACCTATGGTTTATGCGAGAGTTGCTTAACCTCAGCACCTCTCACTTAGACCTCACACCAGCATATTATAAACGCATGTGAAAGCACTAGCTCCTTAAGCAGCTACCAGGTTAGTGTAATATGAAAGTTGCTTAACTGTAGCACGATGTCGTGAGGTCGGAGGTCGCAGACGTCAGATGCAGACCCATGAAGGACCTAGTCGGGCCTGAAATGTCGCATATACATATTAGAGGGATAGTAAGACTTAAGCAAAAAACACCTCTTCTTCCACCCCGGGAAAGGTCAATTCACTACCTCTCACCACATTATTCTTTCCGCAGGTAATGCTAACAGAAATCAACACGCAATTCGTCGAGCACACGATATTCATAATGAAGAGCATTCTCGACAACAAGAAGAGCGGGCAGCCGACCGAGCATTTGAGTACGACGTCTATTGAGGGACTTATGTTGGCTATTGTCAGGTGAGGGAGAGTTTATTCAGTCATTGAAAAAAAGTAAACTAATATATTCTTCTCAGTCGAACACTCTTGGCAGAGTGGTCAAACTAATATATTCTAATGTAATTGAACTGAAGAGTTTGTTAGTTTGTTTGAATCCGCTAATCTCAGGAAGTACTGGTTCGAATTGTAAAATTAGTTCCGTGCTGGATAGTCCATCTGTCGAGGAAGGCTTATATTGAAGCTATAGTATAACACTATTTGGGCGGAAAATGAAATCCACGCGGACGGAGTCGCAGGCGGCCGCTAGTTTATAAAAATATTAATTTTTTTTTTTTTTTTGATTCGAACTAATGACCAATTTTTTTTGATACCAACCTAATATTACAAACAAACAAACTTTTAAGCTTTATTATATTAGAATAGGTTATCCTTTTCTGTTTTTCTATGCCAAACAAGGGTTTATGATACTTAACGTATTTTCTGCGCCAATCCAATGGTTAGTTTCTAACTTTTATTTAAAACTAAAACATGTTAATTTCAGATACGTCCGTCACTTGGATATGACAGTTCTGTCAGTGCACATAAAGACGAAACTATGTCAAGTCGTCGAAGCTATGATGAGGAGACGAGATGATCTCGCGTTTAGACAGGTACGTTAAGAAGTCGACGAGAAACTTACTTGTGAAGTTATAGCTTAATATTTCATACAGTTTTCCCAACAATGTAAGTTTTCTGACATTTTATAAAAAAGGGATTTGACGTTTCTGTCAAATACAGGATTATTACCTCAACTGCCTCCGTGGTGTAGTGGTTAGGGCGCTGTGCTCAAAAGCTACGAAGTCGGAGGTCGTGGGTTCGAATCCCGCGGGGAACACTTTCACTTTGTGTTAGTTTTTCCAGTTTGGTTAGGACATTGCAGGCTTGAATCACCTGATTGTCCGTTAAGCATGATGATTCCGTGCTTCGGAAGGCACGTTAAGCCGTTGGTCCCGACTATGATCCAACTGGTCTGGTTTCCCTTGTGGTTACGGAGGTCAGACGACAGTCGCTCCATTGTAATAACCAGGCATGTCAATTCAGGATCACAGTCGCAGCGTACCCTGGGCTCCAACGCAATGGCCGAGGAAGCAACCGGGAGAGGCGCTAGGATGATGATGATGATGACAGGATTATTACCTTAGCAAGGAATTCATGACGACATGACGACATAACGATATACTGATAAAAAAATAACAAATTACTACCGTTAATCGAAACTAATAAATTATTGATTTGACAAAGAGAAAATGTGACGTCATAGCTTAGAATTTCATACAGTCACTTAGACAAGCTAACGTTTCTGACATTTAATAAAAGTGAGTTATTTGAACTGTCACAGACCGTATTCTACCTTTCTACCTTATGTCTTGGTAATACTGAAGTCAATTGCGATGGGTTTTAAAGGCAATCTGGTATCTGAGATGCTTGTAGAGTTCTTGATGCCCATGGGCAGCGGTGATAATTACCTTGTTGATTAATAGTCTAACTTTAACATGTAAAAAGTCTACTAACATTTATCAAGGAAAAAGGGAAAATTGATTCGAAATTCAATGAAACCTTATGATCTTCATTTAGGGTTGAAAGCCAGTCGTAAAAATTAGTCAGTTTACAGCTGTTTAAAGTTGAATCACGTAAAATAAAGCCTTTATTATATTCGACCTTATGGGCTAGAATTCGAGTCTGGAAGAATGACTAATATCGATGAAGCAAAGGTAAGTAAATTGACGTTCCATCATAATTTAACAGGAGATGAAGTTCCGCAACAAGATGGTGGAATACGTAACGGATTGGGTGCTAGGGACCAGTCACCAGATCGCGCCGCCTTTGCGAGCGGACGCTTCTTCGATTACCAGGTGAGTTTAACTTGTTAGATAAAGAGGTTATATTAGTAACTTTAAAGAAATGTACTTTTTCTGATAATTGTGGTTTTTAATGTCTTAATATTGAGTTTTGACGTCGTTATTATTTCATAATAGTGTGGCCAACCCACTACACGCACTTTTTGATGCAGAAGACCTGGGTTTGAAGACCTGGGTTTGAAGCCTGGTTCGGACAGACTGAAGTCTGAGTTTTCTTGTTGGGCTAACTCAGTTGCAGTCTGGAGTAAGGGAGTTAGCAGTGTAATCACACGCTTTGAAAAGCGAGTTAAGCCGTTGGTCCTGCGCATGATCTTTCTACGGTCGTGTCAGATTGCTCTCCTGGTCTCCTGAAGTCGGTGAAACAACAATCTAACATCTCTGACTCCCCTCATAGTTATTAGAGTGATGGAATAGGGATTGTGCTTGGTTATGCACGTTTTCATACCATGCGTAATTTTGACTTTAGCTGACTGATTGTAAATTTGTCGAAATACAGCTAGGAGATAGGATAGTGGTAGAGCTTAGTGGAACTTCCAGTCGAATGAGCCGCTCGTCTGGGCAATTACCTCCTCTTAATAGAAGACCACAGTGAAGTAGTAGCGCTTCGTAACTATTGTGCTATGTTTCTGCTGCTGAGTAAGGTCGCCAGAGCTCAGTTGAGGAGGGAATGTGGTCTTAAAGGCAGGCAACGCATCACGACTCTTATGTGGTTCTTGATGTCCATGGGCAGTAATCACTTGCAATCAAGTGTCCCTCTTGTTCTTTTGCCTCCCTATAAAATAATATAAAAAATAAGGAGATATATAATCTCAAGCAGTACGTGTGTCTTAACCTATAGCTATACGTTCGTATATCAGTAGACGATGCTATGCTTGAAGCCGCTGTGACCGTCAGGTACCTGGTGTGCTGCAGGGAGCTGGACCAGGCCTGCATGGAGGCAGTCGCGGCCCTGCTCAAGGGCCTGCCGCTGCAGCCCGAGGAGTCGGACCGCGGGGACCTGATGGAGGCCAAGAGCCAGCTGTTCCTCAAGTGAGTACGTGTGGCAGGCCACTGCTGGACCAGGCCTGCATGGAGGCAGTCGCGGCCCTGCTCAAGGGCCTGCCGCTGCAGCCCGAGGAGTCGGACCGCGGGGACCTGATGGAGGCCAAGAGCCAGCTGTTCCTCAAGTGAGTACGTGTGGCAGGCCACTGCTGGACCAGGCCTGCATGGAGGCAGTCGCGGCCCTGCTCAAGGGCCTGCCGCTGCAGCCCGAGGAGTCGGACCGCGGGGACCTGATGGAGGCCAAGAGCCAGCTGTTCCTCAAGTGAGTACGTGTGGCAGGCCACTGCTGGACCAGGCCTGCATGGAGGCAGTCGCGGCCCTGCTCAAGGGCCTGCCGCTGCAGCCCGAGGAGTCGGACCGCGGGGACCTGATGGAGGCCAAGAGCCAGCTGTTCCTCAAGTGAGTACGTGTGGCAGGCCACTGCTGGACCAGGCCTGCATGGAGGCAGTCGCGGCCCTGCTCAAGGGCCTGCCGCTGCAGCCCGAGGAGTCGGACCGCGGGGACCTGATGGAGGCCAAGAGCCAGCTGTTCCTCAAGTGAGTACGTGTGGCAGGCCACTGCTGGACCAGGCCTGCATGGAGGCAGTCGCGGCCCTGCTCAAGGGCCTGCCGCTGCAGCCCGAGGAGTCGGACCGCGGGGACCTGATGGAGGCCAAGAGCCAGCTGTTCCTCAAGTGAGTACGTGTGGCAGGCCACTGCTGGACCAGGCCTGCATGGAGGCAGTCGCGGCCCTGCTCAAGGGCCTGCCGCTGCAGCCCGAGGAGTCGGACCGCGGGGACCTGATGGAGGCCAAGAGCCAGCTGTTCCTCAAGTGAGTACGTGTGGCAGGCCACTGCTGGACCAGGCCTGCATGGAGGCAGTCGCGGCCCTGCTCAAGGGCCTGCCGCTGCAGCCCGAGGAGTCGGACCGCGGGGACCTGATGGAGGCCAAGAGCCAGCTGTTCCTCAAGTGAGTACGTGTGGCAGGCCACTGCTGGACCAGGCCTGCATGGAGGCAGTCGCGGCCCTGCTCAAGGGCCTGCCGCTGCAGCCCGAGGAGTCGGACCGCGGGGACCTGATGGAGGCCAAGAGCCAGCTGTTCCTCAAGTGAGTACGTGTGGCAGGCCACTGCTGGACCAGGCCTGCATGGAGGCAGTCGCGGCCCTGCTCAAGGGCCTGCCGCTGCAGCCCGAGGAGTCGGACCGCGGGGACCTGATGGAGGCCAAGAGCCAGCTGTTCCTCAAGTGAGTACGTGTGGCAGGCCACTGCTGGACCAGGCCTGCATGGAGGCAGTCGCGGCCCTGCTCAAGGGCCTGCCGCTGCAGCCCGAGGAGTCGGACCGCGGGGACCTGATGGAGGCCAAGAGCCAGCTGTTCCTCAAGTGAGTACGTGTGGCAGGCCACTGCTGGACCAGGCCTGCATGGAGGCAGTCGCGGCCCTGCTCAAGGGCCTGCCGCTGCAGCCCGAGGAGTCGGACCGCGGGGACCTGATGGAGGCCAAGAGCCAGCTGTTCCTCAAGTGAGTACGTGTGGCAGGCCACTGCTGGACGAAGGCCTCCCCCAGGTGACGGTTCTGCCCACAGTCTTCACGCTGGGCAGGAAGCATGTGATCAAATGGCGGAAGATGAAACATTGCCGAGGAGTAAAACCTCCGCGGACAGGTCCGCATCGAAAAAAATGAAAAAAAAACCTTAATCGTGGGTGGAGCGCGTTCGATATTTGAATGACGGGTCTTTGCGATTGAAAAATCAGCTAGATGGCAATACGCAGGCGTGAGGCCTAACTGCTCTTCTAAATCTAAATCTGTCAATGTCATGTCACAATTCACCAATCGCATATCAGTTAAACTCTACGCCTACCTACTGCCATCTAGCGGATTTTTTATTTGCGGAAACTCTCATTGCCCGCGTCGCTTGTTTTTTATTGTGAATCTATTTTCTCCTGCTTCTCAAGAGAGCCTATATTTTATTAAAATGCGTTATGTAGTTTCATCGCAATTGACAAACAAACATCCAAGCAACAAACTTTCTCATTTATAATATTAGTATGATGACTGATACGTTTCCTTTCAGATACTTCACGTTATTCATGAACTTACTGAACGACTGCAACGAGGTGGAGGTGGCCGAGGGTCCCGGGCGGCTGGAGACGCTGCGCAACGCGACCATACAGGCCATGTCCAACCTGCTCAGCGCCAACATAGACTCCGGCCTCATGCACAGCATAGGTGAGTTGCAGGAACAACCGGGAGCCCGGGTCGAGACACGCGGGTGTTGGTACTTGACCCTGTTCATGAACCTGCTGAACGACTGCAACGAGGTGGAGGTGGCCGAGGGTCCCGGGCGGCTGGAGACGCTGCGCAACGCGACCATACAGGCCATGTCCAACCTGCTCAGCGCCAACATAGACTCCGGCCTCATGCACAGCATAGGTGAGTTGCAGGAACAACCGGGAGCCCGGGTCGAGACACGCGGGTGTTGGTACTTGACCCTGTTCATGAACCTGCTGAACGACTGCAACGAGGTGGAGGTGGCCGAGGGTCCCGGGCGGCTGGAGACGCTGCGCAACGCGACCATACAGGCCATGTCCAACCTGCTCAGCGCCAACATAGACTCCGGCCTCATGCACAGCATAGGTGAGTTGCAGGAACAACCGGGAGCCCGGGTCGAGACACGCGGGTGTTGGTACTTGACCCTGTTCATGAACCTGCTGAACGACTGCAACGAGGTGGAGGTGGCCGAGGGTCCCGGGCGGCTGGAGACGCTGCGCAACGCGACCATACAGGCCATGTCCAACCTGCTCAGCGCCAACATAGACTCCGGCCTCATGCACAGCATAGGTGAGTTGCAGGAACAACCGGGAGCCCGGGTCGAGACACGCGGGTGTTGGTACTTGACCCTGTTCATGAACCTGCTGAACGACTGCAACGAGGTGGAGGTGGCCGAGGGTCCCGGGCGGCTGGAGACGCTGCGCAACGCGACCATACAGGCCATGTCCAACCTGCTCAGCGCCAACATAGACTCCGGCCTCATGCACAGCATAGGTGAGTTGCAGGAACAACCGGGAGCCCGGGTCGAGACACGCGGGTGTTGGTACTTGACCCTGTTCATGAACCTGCTGAACGACTGCAACGAGGTGGAGGTGGCCGAGGGTCCCGGGCGGCTGGAGACGCTGCGCAACGCGACCATACAGGCCATGTCCAACCTGCTCAGCGCCAACATAGACTCCGGCCTCATGCACAGCATAGGTGAGTTGCAGGAACAACCGGGAGCCCGGGTCGAGACACGCGGGTGTTGGTACTTGACCCTGTTCATGAACCTGCTGAACGACTGCAACGAGGTGGAGGTGGCCGAGGGTCCCGGGCGGCTGGAGACGCTGCGCAACGCGACCATACAGGCCATGTCCAACCTGCTCAGCGCCAACATAGACTCCGGCCTCATGCACAGCATAGGTGAGTTGCAGGAACAACCGGGAGCCCGGGTCGAGACACGCGGGTGTTGGTACTTGACCCTGTTCATGAACCTGCTGAACGACTACAATCATCATTATCATCATCATCATCAGCCTCTCTCATCGTTGCGTTTATCCTGGCAATTTCCAATATCGACTTAAGGGTACGCTGGGACTGCCGTCTCGATTTGTTATTAAGTATGATGAAGTTGCGCAAGATGGCTGGCAAGAGCTGGATGCGAGTCGCCGAGTATCGGGCTGAATGGAGAGCACTAGGAGCGGCATATGTCCAGCAATGGACTGCGATAGGCTGATGATAATGATGATGATGATGGTGATGATAAACAATCTTCATTATCTGACTACCACTGTCCACCGCTGGATTTAGACATTTCCATTTATCCCGACCCTCGGTCATTCCCATTCAGCTCCAGCCATCTTATGCAAATCGTCACTTCACCTGTCTCTCAGGGCATCTCGTATAGGCTGATGCCACTTGCCAACGCTTTAGTATTGACTTATATCTCCATCCCCTCTACGCAGATAGTTCGTATGCGCGATGGCAATATAAGTTGCGACGAAAGCGTTGGCGAATAATCGCTAAGTGGCATCTTGGCGTTTCTACCAGGACAGGTGGAGTTAGTGCCTCCGCTGTAACTGCCTCCGTGGTGAAGTGGTTAGAGCACTGAGCTTCCACTTTGTGTTGGTTTTCCCATTTTGGTTAGTCAGGACATTGCAGGACTGAATCTCTTGATTTTCCGATAAGAGTATGATTCCGTGCTTCGGAAGGCACGTTAAGCAGTTGTTCCCGACTGCTCCAAATCGTCTGGTTTCCCTTCTAAGGGTTGCGGAGGTCAGACGACAGTCGCTCCATTGTAAATTATCAAATGACAACACAGCTTCGAGCCCAATGTTTTACTTGAAGCCGTCTAGCGTAAATATTCAGACACATTATTTTCCATTCTTACTCAAAGTGAATAAGACTAAAATCCGATTTGCTATGATTTTGTCAGGCAAATACATTTGTTTTTGTGAACAACAAAAAAAAACATTTAAATATTTGACGGGCTCATTGGTCTAGTCGCCAGAGACCCCGGCTACAAAACTTAGTTCGAATCCCGCTAGGGGCAAATGTTTCTGTGATGAACATCGGCATTTGTACTCGAGTCATGGATGTTAATAAATGCATTTATTTATGTCTATCCGTTCCCTTGCATCCATAGTACAAGCTTCGAGCTTAGTTTGGGGCTAGGCAATTGGTGTGTTAGTCCAATGTATTTATTTATTTTGTCCTCAGACCTCGGCTACCATCGAGACCTTCAAACCAGGGCGGCGTTTATGGAGGTCCTCACGAAGATACTCCAGCAGGGTACGGAGTTCGATACCCTGGCGGAGACGGTGCTAGCTGACCGGTTTGAACAACTGGTGCAGTTAGTCACTATGATAAGTGATAAGGTGAGTTGTAATTTAGGTAATTTAGTGTAGGAATAGTGTTTATCCTGGTCTGGGTGTTATATGTATCTATTTTTTTTTTGATTTTTTTGACGACCCGCTTGGTGTAATGGTCAAGATGTTGCCTATTACGCAAGAGGTCGCGGGTTCGATCCCCGCACAGGACAAACATTTGTGTGCATGAACATGTCTGTTTGTCCTGGTCTGGGTGTTATATGTATCTATTTAAGTATATTTGTAATACCACTGTTGATTCTGATGTCTGTAACACAAGTGCTTAAGCTACTTAACACGGGGTCAGATCAATGTATGTGATGTTTTGAAATATTTATTTATTTATTTAAGTATATTTGTAATACCACTGTTGATTCTGATGTCTGTAATACAAGTGCTTAAGCTACTTAACACGGGGTCAGATCGATGTATGTGATGTTGTGAAATATTTATTTATTAATATTTTAAAAGTTGGAAAAAAAAATAATTCAAAGCAAATGTATTTTTTTTCTTTTTTTTTGGATCTTTCTTTTTTTCGGTCGTGAAAAACTAACAGACATGAGGGGCTAAATGTCCACTACTGTTTGTAATCTTTATGTCATCTCTGTATTTTATTATACTTGTGTTTATTAACTTTCTTTCTTTCTTATTGATATCCTACTCCCAATAATGAGTGTGTTTGCGATTTTAAAATCCGCTTCATGGCAATACGTAGGCATGAGGTTTAACTGCTACGTCATAGGTGAATTCTTACATATCTCTAAATGCCATGTCATAATTCACTTATCACATACCAGTGAGACCCTACGCCTACCTACTGCCATCTAGAGGATTTTTCATTTGCGAAAACCCTCAATGATCCTGTTTTTTTTAGGGTGAGCTCCCAATAGCGATGGCGTTGGCAAACGTGGTCAGCACGTCTCAAATGGACGAGCTGGCGAGAGTGTTCGTTACTCTGTTTGACGCGAAACATTTGCTGGCGCCGCTGCTGTGGAATATCTTCTACAGGGAAGTCGAGGTGAGTGAGTGAATGAGTGAGTGTATGAGTGACAGTGTGAGTGAGTGAGTAAGTGTGTGAGTGTGTGGGTGAGGTGAAAATATACGATAAGGACTACTCCTTATCGTATATTTTCACCACAATATATTTTCATGTGGGTGAGGTGAAAATATACGATAAGGACTACTCCTTATCGTATATTTTCACCTCACCCACTCCTTCATCCGATTGTCTACACAATCGATCGAAAGAGCCTGATACTGAGAACAATCTTTTCGCTAGAATACTAGCTTCAACTTCAATTTTATGAATTTTAAGCGTTTCTTAATATCTATTTTTTATAGGCACCGTGCAGAAACTATAGAGGGTGCTAAAATCCCGATTTTTTTCTATGGTTTGACAGTAAAATTTTACATTTAGCGTAAAAGTTTCGAATATGAGTCACTAGATGGCAGAATAAGGCACCGTGTTTTTCCGTGGTTTGACTGTAGAATTACCGATATTTAGCGTAAAAGTTTTGAATATGAGTCACGAGATGGCAGAGTTTTCGCTACGCACAGTGCCTATACCATTTTGTTGCTGATATCCGTAACAATAGAAAATAAGCTTTGTCTCAGCTTTTATTATTTAGTATTTAAATACTGAGTTAGAATTTAAAGGAACCAAAAAAAACACAATTTAGATGAACGGTATGTATTTATTACAATTAGGCAATTGTTGTGTTACTTAAAATTAATATATCCATGTATCTCCCCCCAGGTGTCAGACTGCATGCAAACCCTATTCCGGGGCAATTCGCTCGGCAGCAAGATTATGGCTTTCTGCTTCAAGATATATGGGCATGGGTACCTGCAGTCGCTCCTGGAACCGCTGGTCACGCAGCTCCTGGACCAGTTTGAGGGCCAGGGCGAGCTGAGCTTCGAGGTGGACCCTGCAAGGTATTTTAGACTTTATCCGCATAGCAACAAGGTCCATAGTAACTTACAGTTAGAGCCAAGAGCTCTAGCTATAACAGTGTCTAATGGTGGGTGTGCTTGCCAATGGAAAGTAAGGTTTATACCGTGGCAATAAGGTGCGCCTACAATGGCAGACACTTACAGCAAAAGATAGCAGCTGGTGTACTTAAAGAGCGTCTAACGTTGCTTGTCATTGCAAAATGGACCTTATTGCAAAGCAGTAAAGAAGCAAGGTTCAAGATATATGGACATGGGTACCTGCAGTCGCTCCTGGAACCGCTGGTCACGCAGCTCCTGGACCAGTTTGAGGGCCAGGGCGAGCTGAGCTTCGAGGTGGATCCTGCAAGGTAACTAAGGCTTTATTACGTTGCCACAAGATTCAATTTACCAGCAGGTGAAATGTGCAGTTTTAGCTAGAAGAGTGTCTAATAATAATAAGTGTGCTTGACATTGGAAAATGTGCTTCATTCCATGGGAATATGGTACATGTACAAACAGTGATAGACACTTATTGGGGAAGATAGCCATAAGGCGGCATTGTTCATGATATATGGACATGGGTACCTGCAGTCACTCCTGGAACCGCTGGTCACGCAGCTCCTGGACCAGTTTGAGGGACAGGGCGAACTGAGCTTCGAGGTGGATCCTGCCAGGTGGGTGCCGTTGGACTTTAGACTTTATTCCGTAGGAATAAGAGAAGTGTGAGGGCAGGCGGAGTTTGTGCTTGTCATAGGACATTAAACCTTATTCCATGATAATTAGGTTCTTGCACAATAGATGGCACTTACAAGTGTTATTGACCCTGGTGTACTAAAGGAGTGCCCAATGATTGTCTTACTTGTCATTGGAAACTAAACCTTATTCTATGGAAATAAAGTCCGTGTACAAAGTAGCCCTTTACAAGCGAAGGTAGAAGCTGATGTACTCAAAAGATGACAGCTGGTGTACTTAGAAGATTGATTATTCATTAATGAAGGGTGTGCATGTCATTGAAAACCAAGCAACAAGGTTTCCAAAAAGCAACACCTCTGGACTGAAATACATGGTTATTATTATTGTTATTGTTGCAGATTGGACCCGAGCCAAGACATCGAAATGAACCGAACCCACCTCATTGACTTGACTCGTGAAGTTTTCGACCGGATAGTGAACTCGGCCGACAAGTTCCCGCCGCAGCTGCGGAGCATGTGCCACTGTCTCTACCAGGTGAGTGAATAGTGAGTGAGTAAGTGAGTGAGCGCAAAGAGAACTCGGTTAACAAGTTCCCGCTGCTGCTGCGGAGCATGTGCCTCTGCCTCTACTAGGTGGGTTAGTGAGTGAGTGAGTGAGCGAATAGTCAAATCGCATGACAATTTCCCGTCAAAAATGTGCCACTGTGCCTGCCAGGTGAGTGAGTTAGTGAGTGAAGGAGTGAATCACTGAGTGAGAGAGTCATTGGGTGAGTGAATCAGTGAGTGAGTGGATAGTGAACTCGGCCGAGAAGTTCACGCCGCAGCTGCTGAGCATGTGCCATTGCCTCTACCAGGTGAGTGAGTGAAGGAGTGAGAGAGTCATTGAGTGGATCAGTTAGTATTATGTCATTAAATGAGTGTCTGAGAAAGTGATTGAGCGAGTGTCTGAGAGATTGACTTAGCGGGACTTTGTGTGAGTGATTGAGTAAGTAATTGAGTGCCTGACTCACTAAGTGGGTGTTTGCGCGAGTGACTGAGTGAATGAAAGTGAAATAAAGCTCATGTTGATGCAAAGATGAACCAGGCATAATCACTGAGATCACATAATTGGAAGGTAAAAATCTTTAATAATCTAAGTAAAGTGGTTTCACGATGGAATTACTATGTAATACAAATTGCGAAATCAACTACTTTGACTTTTCTTCTATCTATACTTATAATAAATCTGTAGAGAGGTCAATTCTGTACATTAAATATATTTTCAAAATAACTATCAGGGGGTGATTAGTGATCGATACTGAAGCCAAAAATGCAATTAGTAAATTTTTTGTCTGTCTGTCTGTCTGTCTGTCTGTCTGTATGTTCCTTATAGAAACAAAAACTACTGGACGAATTTTGACGAAACTTGGTACAGTTATTCTTCATACTCCTGGGCATATTATAGGATACTTTTCATCACGCTATAATCAACAGGAGCAGCGTAGTGAAGGGAAATGTGGGGAAAACGGGGGAATTTACTCCATTTCATAAGCTTCAGTCGCCTATGCAGCCTTAATGGTAAAAGTCACATAGAAATCATGTATGACGGAAATATACTACATAAAATTGCCTAAAAAATATCCCCCAGCAGCATATGTCTATCTTTTATGGTTGACTCACAATAACACGTGTAACTCAGGATGCAAATTGGTTTGAACGCGCTAAGCTCAGCAACTATTGGTTCGAATTGACAAAATAGTTTGTGTTGGATAGTCCACTTACCATTTGTCGAGGTAAGCTTTAAGCTATCTATAGTAACAATTTGTGCGGAAACCGTAACCCACGCGGACGGAGTCGCTGGCGGCCGCTAGTACTTAATAAATTTAAATCTGTGAACAGGTCCTGAGTAAGAGATTCGCCCAGTTCCCTCAGACGAGTGTTGGAGCTGTCGGCACCGTTCTATTCTTGAGGTTCATCAATCCGGCTATCGGTGAGTTAACTTAGTGATATACCTTTTTCATTAGTT
Source organism: Nomophila noctuella (assembly GCA_958496325.1). Lineage (NCBI taxonomy): Eukaryota > Metazoa > Arthropoda > Insecta > Lepidoptera > Crambidae > Nomophila > Nomophila noctuella. The sequence goes on along the minus strand of OY292511.1, from coordinate 4,304,709 downwards.
ACATAGAGCTCAGTTGGGGAGGGTATGGGGGTCTTAAAGGCAGGCAACGTATCTGCGACACTTGTGCGGTAGTTGATGTCCATAGTTGATCACTTACTATCGAGTGAATCTATTGTTCGTATGCCTCCCAATAACATTAAAAAAATATATTTACATACCAGTTTTTACCCGCGGCTATGCCTGCATTATCAACATTTCTGTTTAATTCCATGGGAGCATTTTCGATCCGGAGTTGGGAATTGTCGGTTTAACGTGTTTCCTCGCTCACGTGTCGCCGTTGGTCCAACGCCTGAACTATGGGAGTGATGGACGAGTCCTAAGTTTTAAGACTTAATAATAATATTGTACATTTTGTCTTGCAAGTAAAGTTTTATTGATTTCTATACCTTCCAGTGTCACCGCAAGAGATGGGCATCGTCTCGCGGCCGGTCCCGGCGGCGCTCAAGCGCGGGCTGATGCTGATGTCCAAGATCCTGCAGAACATCGCCAACCACGTGGAGTTCTCCAAGGAGCAGCACATGCTGCCCTTCAACGACTTCCTGCGCGCGCACTTCGAGCAGGGACGCAAGTGAGTCACGACTTATAACATAGAGAGAGAGAGAGGGGGGGGGCGGTAGAGAGAGGGAGGGAGAGATACAGAGAGGGAGAGATAGAGAGAGGGGGGGGGGCGGTAGAGAGAGGGAGGGAGAGATACAGAGAGGGAGAGATAGAGAGAGGGAGATATAGAGAGAGAGAGAGAGGGAGATATAGAGAGGGAGAGGGAGAGATAGAGAGAGGGAGAGATAAAGAGGGAGAGGGAGAGATAGAGAGAGAGATAAAGAGGGAGAGGGAGAGATAGAGAGAGAGGGAGAGAGATAGGGAGATAGGGAGGGAGAGAGAGGAAGTAGAGGGAGAGATAGAGAGAGGGGTATAGGGACAGAGAAAGCGGGAGAGAGAGAGCGGGAGGGGAGATAGAGAGAGAGAGCGAGTGAGGGGGGAGAGAGAGTGTGTCACCGCAAGAGATGGGCATCGTCTCGCGGCCGGTCCCGGCGGCGCTCAAGCGCGGGCTGATGCTGATGTCCAAGATCCTGCAGAACATCGCCAACCACGTGGAGTTCTCCAAGGAGCAGCACATGCTGCCCTTCAACGACTTCCTGCGCGCGCACTTCGAGCAGGGACGCAAGTGAGTCACGACATTGACTAGCGATAGAGAGAGAGAGGGGGGTAGAGAGAAGGAGGGGGGAGGGAGAGAGAGAGAGAGGGAAGAGGGAGAGATAGAGAGAGAGATAGAGAGAGTGGGGGGGAGAGGGAGGGAGGGAGCGATAGAGAGAGACAGAGGGAGTAACAGAGATAAATAGAGGTGAATATAGACAGTGGGAGAGAGGGGAGATAGGTATTTAGGAAGACAGAGAAAGTAGGAATAAGGTTTTTGGGCACTAATCAAAGTCTATTGAATCAGCCGCGAGCGTTGTGTCTATACTGTCGCGCTTCATTCTGCTGGCGAGGCGCGAGGCAAGAGTGTCAGTCCCGCACACGCTAGAAATAGAAGAGAGAGAGCGCGCGTTTGTGCGAATGAGTGAGTGAGTGAGTGAGTAAGTGAGTGAGTGAGCTAGCCAGCGAGTGAGTGATTGAGTGAGTGATAGTATAAATGAGCGGGTAGTAAATGAGGGGAGAGAGAGAGGGAGGGTAGTGTGTGAGGGGAGAGGGAGAGACAGAAAGGGAAAGGAAATAGAGAGTGAAGGGAGACAGGGGGTAGGGGAGAAAGAGAGTGTGTCACCGCAAGAGATGGGCGTCGTCTCGCGGCCCGTCCCGGCGGCGCTCAAGCGCGGGCTGATGCTGATGTCCAAGATCCTGCAGAACATCGCCAACCACGTGGAGTTCTCCAAGGAGCAGCACATGCTGCCCTTCAACGACTTCCTGCGAGCGCACTTTGAGCAGGGACGCAAGTGAGTGACGACGTTTAATATAGAGAGAGAGGGGGGGGGCTGACGGAGGGAAGAGAGAGTGCGGGAAGGGAGAAAGAGAGTGTGGGAGGGGAGAGAGAGTGGAAGGGGAGAGGGAGAGTGGGAGGGGAGAGAGAGTGTGTGTGGGGGGGGAGAGAGTATGGGAGGGGAGAGAGCGAGAGAGGGAGGGTAAGAGAGATAAGGAAGGAGAGAAAGAGCGTGAGGGGAGAGAAAGAGTGTGAGGGGAGAGAGTGTGTCACCGCAAGAGATGGGCATCGTGTCCCGGACCGTCCCGGCGGCGCTCAAGCGCGGGCTGATGCTGATGTCCAAGATCCTGCAGAACATCGCCAACCACGTGGAGTTCTCCAAGGAGCAGCACATGCTGCCCTTCAACGACTTCCTGCGCGCGCACTTCGAGCAGGGACGCAAGTGAGTGGTGTCTTTAACATAAGAGAGAGAGGGGGGACAGAGAGAGGGGGAGGGGAGAGAGAGAGAGACAGGGCAGAGAGAGAGAGAGAGAGGGGGAGGGGAGAGAGGGGGGGGAGAAGGAAGAGAGAGTGAGGGAGGGGAGAGAGAGAGAGAGAGTGAGGGAGGGGAGAGAGAGAGAGATGGGGTGGGGGGAGAGAGAGGGAGGGGAGAGAGAAAGAGGGAGGGGAGATAGAGAGAGAGGGGGGAGGGAGAGAGAGGGGGAGAGGGAAGAGAAAGGAAGGTAGGGGAGAGAGAGTGTGTGTCACCGCAAGAGATGGGCATCGTCTCGCGGCCGGTCCCGGCGGCGCTCAAGCGCGGGCTGATGCTGATGTCCAAGATCCTGCAGAACATCGCCAACCACGTGGAGTTCTCCAAGGAGCAGCACATGCTGCCCTTCAACGACTTCCTGCGCGCGCACTTCGAGCAGGGACGCAAGTGAGTGGCGAGGGAACTAATGATAGATAGAAGGAGATAGAGAGAGGGAGATAGGTAGTGGGAGAGAGAAGAAATCCCTCTCTTCCACTGCCTATCTCCACTACGTTCTCTCTTTCTCTCTCTATACCTAGAGAAAGAGAAGGAAGAGAGGGAAATCGAAACAGAGGTAGATAGGTTGAGTGTGAGAGAAAGAAGGATATAAAGAGTAAGAATGCTTGAGTGTTATTTTGTCAGAGCATGGCTACTGTATGGTATCGAAAGCTTCCTTAAGTCACTAATTTAAGGTGGCTTTGGTCTTGAGTGAGTATCTCCTAAATGAGTTCAAATCCTGAGTCATCATCATCATAATCTTTATCATCTTAGCACTTATCCTGGTCGCATCCTCGGCCATTGCTTTGGAGTTCAGGGTTCTCTTTCCTGCTCCTTCTACTCCACTTCGCACGGTCTTCGGCATCCCGTGTAGTTAGGCCAAGTTCCAATTCTGAGTATTTTTTTACAAACCATATAAAATTAAAAGTTTGACGACCCGCTTGGTGTAATGGTCAAGATGTTGTCTATTACGCAAGAGGACGCGGATTGATCCCCGCACAGGAAAAACTTTTGTGTGCATGAACATGTCTGTTTGTCCTGGTCTGGGTGTTATACTCGTATGTATCTATTAAAGTATATTTGTAATACCACTGTTGATTCTGATGTCTGTAACACAAGTGCTTAAGCTACTTAACACGGGGTCAGATCAATGTATGTGATCTTCTTCTTCTTCGTCCTAGCTTTTTCCCAGCCTAGTGCCGTGTCAGATCAATGTATGTGATGTTGTGAAATATTTATTTATTATTTATTTCCAGGTTCTTCATCCAAATAGCATCAGACTGCGAGAGCGTGGACCAGACGTCGCACAACCTCTCCTTCATCAGCGATGCGAACGTGGTCGCTCTTCACCGGCTCCTGTGGAATCACCAGGAGCGGATAGGGGACTACCTGTCTTGCAGCCGGGACCACAAGGCTGTTGGGCGCAGGCCCTTCGACAAGGTGAGGAGATAAATCTGAAGAGTTTGTTTGTTTTGTTTGATCGCGCTAATCTCAGGAACTACTGGTCGAATTTCTGGTCGAAATGTGTTACGTTTTGGGTGTAGGAACACGAGTAAGAAACTTGCTGGCAACGCACTGCTATATGAACCGACGCAGCCAAAACAAAAAATGTTAATGTTTTGGATAGTCCATTTGTCGAGGAAGGTTTTAAGCTATGTATGTCGAAATCTGCTGGCCGTTAGTTATAAAGCTATAAATGTAAATACAAAAAGCTTTTTCTTTACAGATGGCAACTTTATTGGCATACTTGGGACCGCCGGAGCACAAACCAGTAGAGTCGTAAGTATAACTCGTATTTTTATTAATAATTCAAAAACGGGGTATGTGATAAATAAATAAATTCGTTGGACGAACACACCAACTGCCTAGCCCCAAACTAAGCTCGAAGCTTTAACTATCGAAACTAGGTTTTGTAAAAAATCCATGACTCGAATACAATGGCTGATGTTCATAATAATAATACAAATATTGCCCCTAGCGGGACTCGAACCCGTGACCCTTGTTTTATTTAGTAGTCAGGATCTCCGACCACTTTTTTTTTTTTTGACTAGACTAACGGGCCGAACCCACACGCCCAATCAGGTAATCCATCCATAGGGAACGTTTAGGATCAGAAATTCCCAAAACGTTAACATGGTGCAAAACGTTAATGTCCCAGAATGAATGGCTCGTAAGACTTGTAACCCAGCATTGGGGACGTTAATAGGCTCATAATGATATGATTATGATGATGATGAAAATCTTAACCTTCCCTTTCAGGACCTCCGGCCTTCTATTCTCCTCATACGCTCGCTGGTCATCCATTGACATGTCCTCATCAAACTTCGAAGAGTTCATAGTAAAACATAATATGCATGAAAAAGAGGAGTTTAAAAGCATCAAGAGCCTGAACATATTCTACCAAGCTGGGACGAGTAAACTCGGCAATCCGGTGTTCTACTTCATTTCGAGAAGATACAAGTAAGTATTTTTCATATTATGTATGCCGGTCTTCTGGAAAAGACCAAAGTGACACCTTATGATAAATTATATATTGTAAATAGTTTTCTACCCGAGACTTTGTTATAACAATAAATAGGCGAAGATACCAACTTAGGGGTGTTTTACAACGGACACTAGGTTTCTCATATTAGGATCGGACAAAATTAAACTAAAGAATCTCAAATGAAAAAGACAATAATAAATAAATATATTATAGTAATAAAATAGATAGAGCTTAGTGGAACTTCCACTCAAATGCTCGTCTGGGGAAGTACCTCCACCTTCAGAAGACCACAGTGAAGTAGCACTTCGTAACTGTTGTGCTATGTTTTTGCTGGTGGGTAAGGTCGCCAGAGCTCTGTTGGGGAGGGAATGAGGTCCTAAAGGCAGGCAACGCATCTGCGACCCTTGTTCGGTTGTTGATGTCCATGGGCATCACGTGACCATCCAGTTCGTTTGCCTCCCTATAAAAAATAATATATAAACGGTGCCGTACTCGAAACTCAAAGCAAAAAATACTCTATCATAACTGACACAAGCACTCTTCTCCCAGGATAGGCGAGGTGAACGCTGACCTTCTCATCTACCACGTGATCCTCACTCTGAAGCCGTTCTGCCAGCAGCCGTTCGAGCTGATCGTGGACTTCACTCACACCAACTCGGATAACAGGTTCAGGTATAACGCTGTGACGGGTGTCTGTGTGACTGTGTGACAGTGTGGTGACTAGTGAGCGAGGCGAACTAGTGAGTGAATGGGTGAGTGAGTGAGTGAGTGATTGAGTGAGTGAGTGATTGAGTGAGTGAGTGATCGAGTGAGTGAGTGATTGAGTGAGTGAGTGATTGAGTGAGTGAGTGAATGCAAATTATTAAGTAAGTGAATAAAACGATTGGAAGTAACTAAATTAACAGAATGGAATGAATTGGTATTACTTGCGAATGTTTAATGTTGAATGAAAGATTTATATTTTATATAGATTTATATAGATTACACCTTTGTAATGCAAACGTGTCAGGTGCACTTCCTAGTATATTTTATTTGCATTTATTATAGTTTTGAGTTTTATTCTAAAGAAATTAGTATTTCACATGTTTACTTTACATACAAAATTGAACAACCATTTTTAAATTATATAAGAGCCATTGAGTATATAAAAACAGAATATTTAGGAAAACACAAAGGAATAACGCTTTTAAGAGCATATGATTGTGATGGCGCTACTCTATGGAAACTTATTGAATGCACTTAATTTTCCTTAGCCATCGGTCGAGTGAAATAGACAAGAATTTCCATTCCAGGTAATTTCATCAATTTGTATTGAAAAAGCACGATATTGATAGTTACGTTACGTGTTTACACGTTGTCTATGGTTCGTGATTGGGCGAGCGAGAGGTAATATAAATAAAGAAATTAGTAATTAGATAAAGCCCTTGGACTAACACACCAATTCCCTTGCCCCAAACTTGATAAAAATACTTAAATACTTTATAAACATCCATGACTCGAGGGCAAATGCCGATTCATCACACATTTGACCCTAGCGGGATCGGAACCCGCTACCCTTGGGTTTGTGGATCTCTAGCCACTAAACCAACGGGCCTGTCAAATATCTAAACATGTCTGTCAGAATCAGAATCAGAATCTGTCTCGCTCGCTCTCGTGTCTGTCAAAGTGTCAAAATGTCAAAATGTCAAAGTGTCAAAATGTCAACGTGTGTACGCAATGGTCTTGTAAAAGTTGACGTTTTAAGTATTTGTAGTTTTGGCGGGAAGTCGATTCAGAATGTTGGCCAGACTTCGGTTAGATATCGTTCGAGTATCGATTGTTGTGTTGCAATCGGAAATCTTATGGAAATCAAAAGATTGGTTAAATAATGTAGGTATAGTAGGCTTGTCACTCACCAAAGAGCTTCTAACATATTTGTATGGAAGCTAGCATATCTACAACGTCCGCCATTTTGAAAAAATCGAGTTTCGGCGGCCAGTCATGAAACCCATGTCAATCGTCTGTGATAAATGATACACACTTTTAGTTTATAATCACTTAATTTTCATTACTGGCCTCCAAAACCAGATTTTTTTAAAATGGCGGACTTTGTAATTGTGGCAACTAGGTTCGGTGCTCCTTTGTAAAAGTAATTATTGTCTGTAAACGAATATAAACTCAATGTTAAACCGCTTATGATAGTGTTTTGCGTAACATGTATGAATAAAAAATATTGGCTCAAAAATACTTGTAAACAAAAATTGCAATTGTGTTTTTTTTAATCAAAATTTTAAATTTTTTTAAATTATAAGTATTTTTGTTTTGTTTTTTTTTTTAATGTAAAACAACGGGATTTTATATCTGATAAGGTTGTAGTACATTTTATGATGATATCGTAACCGAAATCGAATTTTCGATTCGTGGAACGATATCCAATCGAACCGTTCGGTTATTTTTAGTGATCGACCAAATACCAATTACCAAGTGTAATTTAATGGCAACCCGCCATTAAAATACACTTGGTATTGAAAATTTCCGGAAAATACCGGTGTTTCGGTAAAAACCAAAAACCGATATTTTCCGGAAATTATTGGTCGCACATTTGTTTTTAAACCGGAAATTTCTGAATTGATCTCCATATGTTTGGTGTGGCATATGTTGACATCAGTATGACTATTATTTCACATAATTATTGCCAGTGACAGTTTGAAATTCAGCCATAAACATTGGAGGTTAAAGTTGAATTTCCTTTGACAAGCTTCTGTCAAAGTTATGTGCAAAAATAGTATAGGAACATACCATTTTTATGTTCATACATTGTTCATCGCAATGGCCCTAAATGTTTTGAGTTACGTATCATTTCATCATTCGGTGTCGACATTGAATGCGCAAGTTTGTTTGTTTGTCCAATCATGGGATGGAATGTCTTTTATTATTTATATTTTTCCTTTTTCTTTCCGATTGGTAGTCCATTAATTCTTACTAGTAATTGATAAATCCTTTTTGCACAAATAAAGTTAAAACTTAAGCTTATGCGGTGCCAAAATATAATAATACTACCCCGTCTTTTCACGTTGTATTGTTTTAGGTATATTGAAAACTTGGCTTTTTTGTTTTTAATTAAACTAATAAAGTAAGGATTAATGGACTTATAATCAGCCTAAGATACAATCAGCGTCAGATAGATAATGACACTCAGTGTACTCAAATAAATAGACGCAACCAAATAGTCAAAAATATCTTATATCGATACAAACAAAGTTTCCAAATTGTTGACAATATTATATTCGTTATAAAGTGGATTCATTCAAAATGCCATAAAGATTAGTTCAGTCAAACCGCATTAAATATGGTAACAGTCATCGTACCAATGGTATTGAAGCATTCTAAGTGTTCTTGAATACCATTGGGGATTTGTCTGTAACAATACTCATGGCAGTTTGACTGAACCGATATTTATCACATTTTGAATGTGCCGACTTTTTGAACTCAAATTATAATGTTGTCATCACATATGGAAAGTTTGTTTGTACCGGTACTGATATTATTGTCTATTTGGTTGCGTCTATTTATTTGAGTAATCGGGGTTTCAGAAACGTAAAGCGACGAGCAATCCCCACTAGCGAAGGGCAATGGTAGCGGAGAGAAAGGGGTGGTTTTAGTGGGAAGTTTCGGCGACTGTTGTCGTGAAGTCCCACATAAGCTTGCCGGCAGCTCTTTTATGCCCCAGGTACGCGTTCGAGCGTCACCCCCCTAAATCAAAATCAAAATCACAATATACTTTATTTATGTAGGCCTCTGCAAGACACTAATAAAAGGGGTTCCATTATTTATCTGACGCTGACTGTACATACATACATTACTTTCGAAACTTCTTCAATCGTTCATTTTGTGTTTGCTTACTGCGATCCTTGTGGACTATTGAATGAAAGTGGCGCATAGATTTAAAGCGTTACATTTGCCCTCGCCATACTTTGAAATTGGCACTAAAATAAGAGAGACAGTCGCTTCTTAGAGCGAGACAGTACGTTGACAGTCACCCGTTTAAATCAATGGTCAACGTGCCGTCTCGCTCTTATTTTAGTGACAATTTCGAAGTAGACGAGGGAAAATCTAATGGTTTCAATCAATGATGTGCCTGCATTTACATACATGGTGTATTGTTGCATTTTAAGTGATTAAACAGATCAAGTTTCTCATCCTGATGAAGTCCTTATAGCTTATCTGCAACTTGACTTATTACAGAAATGCTTTCATTGACTTAGCCAATGGTAATGAAATTAAAATGTTTCTGAATTATATTTCCGCTAAATGGAGTTACGTATTCTATGATTGGCTTATTTTTAGTACAATAAAATTGTTGAATTGTAAACTTTTTGTAAATCTTTTTAAGCATTAAAATAAATTACATTAATGCTTTGGACACAACAAAAGACTAGCCCCAAACTAAGCTCAAAGCTTGCATTATGGCACCCAAGTGAGTGCGCATGCATGTGCACTACCTATTCCTTCACTGTCATCATATGGTGGGTCAGCAATCTGACACGACCGTAGAGATCAGGCGCAGGACCAACGGCTTAACGTGCGTTCCGTAGAAGGAGTTCGTGATAAAACTTTTCGGTCACCCATTCGATGACTGGCCTCTGCGTAAGTTGCTTAGCAATCGCAGGCCGAGCGCCATCGAGCTTCTACAGACACAATAAATAATGAAAGATGTGTACGTAACGCCATCTAGCGGAGAAATTCAGAGAAACATCATTCTCTAAAACTATTATTAACGAACAACAATACATCATATATTTCAGCTCTAGAATGGTGAATATAACTTCTATTTATTTATTTCCAGGACCGATTTCCTGCAGAAATGGTTCACGGTTCTACCTGAAGTGGCGTATATAAATATACAGGCGTGCTATATATACAATTGTAACAGCTGGGTGCGGGAGTATACTAAGTTCCATGAAGCTATACTGGCTCCTTTGAGGGTAAGTGTGCAAACGTTTAATTGTCATGACATTTTAAGGGTGTTACCACACCAATCGATCGATCGTCTATCAACGCCATCGATCGACATCGGTCGATGTTGATCGACTGGAGGGGTAGCTTTAATTGATCGACGCCATCGATGGACACCAGTCGACTAACCAATCGATCGATTGCCGATCGATGACACCGGTCGACGTTGATCGATTGGCGAAACAGCTCGATTGACGTCGACTATTCCATTCTACCATCGATCGATGCTGTCGATCGACGGTCGATCGATTGGTCTGGTAGAAACTATAGACCGACGTCGACTGTTCCACTCTACCATCGATCGACGGCGTCGATCGACGATCGATCGATTGGTGTGGTAACACCCTAAGATAGTTAGAACTTAGTGAAACTTCCACTCGAATGAGCCGCTCGTCTGGGGAAGTACCTCCACCTTCTTCGTAACTGTTGTGCTATGTTTCTGCTGGTGAGTGAGGTCGCCAGAGCTGAGTTGGGGAGGATACAGGGTCTTAAGGCAAGGCAACACATCTGCGAATTTTTTGCGGTTGTTTATGTCCATGGGCTGCGGTGATCAATTACCATTAGGTGACCCTCCCTTGTTTGCCTAACTATAACATAAAAAAATATAAGATGTCACTATGCAACATAACATCACGTTATAGAGGTGATATTCCGGCCATTTATATAAGGCTGCCATTTTGTCAAGTTATCACATTTAAACGGGGATTCCGGAGCTCGTACATGGTAATAATACAATATATTATGTAAAAATGTCTTAAATAAAATTTACAAAGAAATAGCAACACCATTTGTAGCTGACCTTACTATGTTCTCTTTTCACAGGGAAACCGCAAGCTAGTCTTCATAGACAACCACAGCCGCCTCAGTGAATACGTTGACAGCGAGCAACAGAAGCTGCCCGGAGCGACCCTGGCGCTCGAGGAGGACCTGAAGGTGTTCAACAACGCGCTCAAGCTGTCGCACAAGGACACGAAGGTCGCCATCAAGGTGCGTCACCCACCAGTCAGTCCCACTAGTGGGCGTGGGCTCGTGGACAGCAGCAGAAGCTGCCCGGAGCGACCCTGGCGCTCGAGGAGGACCTGAAGGTGTTCAACAACGCGCTCAAGCTGTCGCACAAGGACACGAAGGTCGCCATCAAGGTGCGTCACCCACCAGTCAGTCCCACTAGTGGGCGTGGGCTCGTGGACAGCAGCAGAAGCTGCCCGGAGCGACCCTGGCGCTCGAGGAGGACCTGAAGGTGTTCAACAACGCGCTCAAGCTGTCGCACAAGGACACGAAGGTCGCCATCAAGGTGCGTCACCCACCAGTCAGTCCCACTAGTGGGCGTGGGCTCGTGGACAGCAGCAGAAGCTGCCCGGAGCGACCCTGGCGCTCGAGGAGGACCTGAAGGTGTTCAACAACGCGCTCAAGCTGTCGCACAAGGACACGAAGGTCGCCATCAAGGTGCGTCACCCACCAGTCAGTCCCACTAGTGGGCGTGGGCTCGTGGACAGCAGCAGAAGCTGCCCGGAGCGACCCTGGCGCTCGAGGAGGACCTGAAGGTGTTCAACAACGCGCTCAAGCTGTCGCACAAGGACACGAAGGTCGCCATCAAGGTGCGTCACCCACCAGTCAGTCCCACTAGTGGGCGTGGGCTCGTGGACAGCAGCAGAAGCTGCCCGGAGCGACCTTGGCGCTCGAGGAGGACCTGAAGGTGTTCAACAACGCGCTCAAGCTGTCGCACAAGGACACGAAGGTCGCCATCAAGGTGCGTCACCCACCAGTCAGTCCCACTAGTGGGCGTGGGCTCGTGGACAGCAGCAGAAGCTGCCCGGAGCGACCCTGGCGCTCGAGGAGGACCTGAAGGTGTTCAACAACGCGCTCAAGCTGTCGCACAAGGACACGAAGGTCGCCATCAAGGTGCGTCACCCACCAGTCAGTCCCACTAGTGGGCGTGGGCTCGTGGACAGCAGCAGAAGCTGCCCGGAGCGACCCTGGCGCTCGAGGAGGACCTGAAGGTGTTCAACAACGCGCTCAAGCTGTCGCACAAGGACACGAAGGTCGCCATCAAGGTGCGTCACCCACCAGTCAGTCCCACTAGTGGGCGTGGGCTCGTGGACAGCAGCAGAAGCTGCCCGGAGCGACCCTGGCGCTCGAGGAGGACCTGAAGGTGTTCAACAACGCGCTCAAGCTGTCGCACAAGGACACGAAGGTCGCCATCAAGGTGCGTCACCCACCAGTCAGTCCCACTAGTGGGCGTGGGCTCGTGGACAGCAGCAGAAGCTGCCCGGAGCGACCCTGGCGCTCGAGGAGGACCTGAAGGTGTTCAACAACGCGCTCAAGCTGTCGCACAAGGACACGAAGGTCGCCATCAAGGTGCGTCACCCACCAGTCAGTCCCACTAGTGGGCGTGGGCTCGTGGACAGCAGCAGAAGCTGCCCGGAGCGACCCTGGCGCTCGAGGAGGACCTGAAGGTGTTCAACAACGCGCTCAAGCTGTCGCACAAGGACACGAAGGTCGCCATCAAGGTGCGTCACCCACCAGTCAGTCCCACTAGTGGGCGTGGGCTCGTGGACAGCAGCAGAAGCTGCCCGGAGCGACCCCGGCGCTCGAGGACAGTAGCCCTTGTAGACAGCCACACCATCAGCCTGATAGTCCACTGCTGGACGTAGGCTCTCCCACATAGTATATGTCAATGAGGGTGCTTGCGGTTGAAAAATCCTCTCGCAGACCTCGAGACCAAGGCCCGGTACTTAAACCACTAGACCATCGAGGTCATCATAAGAATAACAATTTTTTTCTGAAATACAAATATTATTTTAATTATTTCAGGTGGGACCAACTGCCCTGCAAATCACATCTGTAGAGAAAACCAAAGTATTAGGACTGCCCGTTTTACTAAATGATGTCTACTACGCTTCGGAAATTGACGAGGTAAGTTACTTTCAAAATGACATTATAATAGTACATATTTTATTACGGGGTAGAATTTTGAAATGGTTTTTGAAGGGCAAGTACATTAACTGTTGTAGCTACAAGAAAATGTTATAAAGCATCTAACTAAATATCCATAACTTTTTGAAATATTTTGAGCGGCATTCATAGATTATAGAAAAAAGTTACATTTACTAAAAAATATGCTGAAATAGGCAGCAAATATCTTTTACATCCCAATCGTTTCTATTTCATGTAAGGAACAAATGACTCTTTGGTACCATGTGAGGTTAGAGTAGTAGAAATGTCAGAAATCGCAAAAAAACCTCATAAATTTTCTACTAAAAAGTCTTAATTTTTTTTCTCGATTAACACAAGATTTTTAGTGTTTTTTTATTGACTCCTTTTATAAAACATATTATAATGTTTTCAGGTTTGCCTCGTAGACGACAACCAGTTCTCCCTGTCCATAATAAACGAAGCGACGCCCTTGAGCTTTATCCACAACGATTGTGACAACATCGTGCAATCCATCATTCATATCAGGAACAGATGGGAGCTGAGTCAACCGGTGAGTTCTATATGACAATACTAGCGGCCGCTCGCGACTCTGTCCGCGTGGATTTCGATTTCCAATAGCCTAAAGCCATCCTCGTCAAATGGACTATCCAACACAAAAATCTTTTTTGAAATCGAACCACAAGATCCTGAGATTAGCGCGTTCAAACAAACAAACAAACATATAAACAAACTCTTCAGCTTTATATATTAGTATAGATTCAAATCGTTAGATATGTGTTCGCTACACTTCTACCCGTTCAGAAACAAGCCCTTTGGAGCGACGGTCGTTTCACATCGAGTCGGTCAAGTAACCTCAGTATTAGTTCCTGTTAGTTTCATAAAGGTAACATCTAAGCTTTGGTTCTCAAAATACTTTATCAAAAGGGGGTGGATAGTTTAGTGTTCTTTTTTTGTTTTTTATCTGTGAAAAGAATCGTAATTAGCTTTATTTTTGGTTCTTTAGTGATTAATACATGTTTACAAAAAGAAGGCATGTTTCGATTATAAAGCAACTGTTGTTCATGGAAAACAGTACATATAAAAAAGATTCCTTCGAGTTTCTACTCTATACGTAATACCTCATTGATACTCGTAGTTTACTAAATAATATTTTCTTCGCAGGACTCCGTAACAGTCCATCAGAAGATCCGTCCCAAAGACGTGCCCGGCACTCTCCTCAACATGGCGCTCCTGAACCTCGGCTCGTGCGACCCCAATCTGCGGACCGCGGCTTACAACCAGCTGTGCGCGTTGACTGCCACCTTCCACTTGAAGATCGAGGGGCAGCTGCTGGAGACGTCGGGTACGTGGACTCTCTCCATATCTCACACAGTCTTACTCTCTCTCTATTTCTCCCACTCTCTCAACATTCTATTCTTACTTCCGAAATCTCACTCACTCTCAGCCTTTCTCATTTTCTACCACATCTCACTCTCTTGCCCTTTTTTACTCTCTTTCTCTCCTTAGGTGCGATTCACTAAGGGCAAATGTCATTATCTCACGGCTCTGTGAAATTGGTGACAGTACTAAATTACTTCTGTCACCGATTAAACACCTTTCACTTCTGATCACACTAAATCCCTCGCCATATCTCTCACTCTCCATATCTCCTCTTTCTCTCCCTTCCCTATATCACCATCTCCATAAGAAGATCCGTCCCAAAGACGTGCCCGGCACTCTCCTCAACATGGCGCTCCTGAACCTCGGCTCGTGCGACCCCAATCTGCGGACCGCGGCTTACAACCAGCTGTGCGCGTTGACTGCCACCTTCCACTTGAAGATCGAGGGGCAGCTGCTGGAGACGTCGGGTACGTGGAAACACTCTTGCTCTCTCTCTCTCTCTTAGTCTAAGATCCCGCCATACGAGGATCCCGCCATACGAGGACGATGCCAATAAAATTATATTGCATATGGGTTGCCTACTAAATTTCAGAGCCTCTTGCTCTCTCTCTCTCTCTATCTCTCTCTCTCTCTCTCTCTCTCTCTATTCCTCTCACTCATTTCACATGTCTATCTTACTTTCTCAAACTCACTTCCTATCTCAGTCTCTGCCTTTCTCATTTTCATCTCACTCTCTCGCCGTGTATTACTCTCCCTCCTGTCTCTGTGTAATCGGTGACAATACTAAATTACTACTGTCACCGATGACATAAGACGTGTGATCACACTAAATTCCTCTCCCTTTCTCCTCTTTCTTTCCCTTCCCTATATCACCATCTCCATCTGAAGATCCGCCCCAAAGACGTGCCCGGCACTCTCCTCAACATGGCGCTCCTGAACCTCGGCTCGTGCGACCCCAATCTGCGGACCGCGGCTTACAACCAGCTGTGCGCGTTGACTGCCACCTTCCACTTGAAGATCGAGGGGCAGCTGCTGGAGACGTCGGGTACGTGGAAACTGTCTTGCTCTCTCTCTCTCTCTCTATTTCTCTCACTTACTCCACATGTCCAAGTTACTTCCTCAAAATCACTTCCTATCACTCTCTGCCTTTCTCACTCTCTCGCCCAATATAACTCTATCTCCTTAAATAGAGAGAGAGAGAAAGGGAGAGAGAGATAGCTCTCTCTTTATTTCTCTCACTCACTGCACATTTCTTTCTTACTTCCTCAAAATCACTTCCTAACTCAATCTCTGCCTGTCTCATTTTCATCTCACTCTCTCGCCCAATATAACTCTATCTCCTTAAATAGAGAGAGAGAGAAAGGGAGAGAGAGATAGCTCTCTCTTTATTTCTCTCACTCACTGCACATGTCTATCTTACGTCCTCAAAATCACTTCCTATCTCAGTCTCTGTCTGTCTCATTGTCATATCACTCTCTCGCCCAATATTACTCTCTCTCCTGATATAGAGAGAAAGAGAGAGGCTCTCTCTCTCTCTATTTCTCTCACATACTCCACATGTCCATGTTACTTCCTCAAAATCACTTCCTATGTCACTAACTCTCTGCCGTTGTAATTTTCTACCACATCTCACTCTCTCGCTCATAACTCTTTCTCCTGCTATATAACTCGCTCTCGCTCTCGTTATTTCTCTCACAAACTTCACATGTCTATCTTACTTTCGCAAATTCACTTCCTATCTTATGTATATTCACTCTCTGCCTTACTCATTTTCTACCACATCTCACTCTCTCGCCCTTTATGGCTCTGCTTGTCTCCTTAGGTGCGATTCACTATGCTCTCTCTGTATTTCTGTCACTCAATCCACATGCATATCTTACTTCCTATCTAACTCACTCTCTGCCTTTATCATTTTCTACCACATCTCACTCTCTCGCCCTATATGACTCCCTCACCTGTCTCACGGCTGTGTTATCGGTGACAGTACTAAATAACTACTGTCACCGTTTACACAACACCTCTGATCACACCAAATCCCTCTCCATATCTCTCACTCTCCCTTTCTTCTCTTTCTATCTCTTCCCTGTCACCCTCTCCATCATTAGATCCGTCCCAAAGACGTGCCCGGCACTCTCCTCAACATGGCGCTCCTGAACCTCGGCTCGTGCGACCCCAATCTGCGGACCGCGGCTTACAACCAGCTGTGCGCGTTGACTGCCACCTTCCACTTGAAGATCGAGGGGCAGCTGCTGGAGACACGGGTACGTGGATACTATCTACATATCCCACACACTCTTGCTTACTCTTTATTTCTCACACTTACTTCACATGTCCATGTTACTTCCTCAAATCACTTCCTATCACTCTCTGTCTTTCTCACTCTCTCGCCCAATATGACTCTCTCCTGAAATAGAGAGATAGATAGAAAGAGAGAGCAAGAGGCTCTCTCTCACTCTATTTCTCTCACTCACTCCACATGTCTATCTTACATCCTCAAAATCCCTTCCTATGACACTCACTCTCTGCCTTACTCATTTTCTTCCACATCTCACTCTCTCGCTCATATGAATCTCTCTCTTTAGGTGCGATTCACTAAGCGCAAATGTCATAATTCCACGGCTGTGTAATCGGTGACAGTGCACCTGTGATCACACTAAATCCCTCTCCATATCTCTCACTCTCCCTTTCTTCTCTTTCTCTCCCTTCCCCATGTCCCACTCTCCACCAGAAGATCCGCCCCAAAGACGTGCCCGGCACTCTCCTCAACATGGCGCTCCTGAACCTCGGCTCGTGCGACCCCAATCTGCGGACCGCGGCTTACAACCAGCTGTGCGCGTTGACTGCCACCTTCCACTTGAAGATCGAGGGGCAGCTGCTGGAGACGTCGGGTACGTGGAAATACTCTCTATATCTCACACAGTCTTGCTCTCTTTCTCCCTCCCTCTCCCGCTTCCTCTCTCCTTCTGTCCCTCTCTCAGTCACTCACTCCACATGTATCTTTGCCTTACTCACTTCTACCACATCTCACTCTCTCGCCCTATAAAACTCTCTCTCCTGAAATAGAGAGAGAGAAGGAGAGAGAGAGAGTGCTCTCTCTATTTCTCGCACTCACTCCACATTCTATTCTTACTTCCAAAATCACCACCTATCTCACTCACTCTCTGTCTTTCTCATTTTCTACCACATCCCAAACTCTTGCCCCATATAACTCTTTCTCCTGAGGTGCGATTCACTATGCTCTCTCTATATTTCTGTCACTCACTCAACATGTCTATCTTAAGTCCTCAAAATCACTTCCTATCTCACTCACTCTCTGCCTTTCTCATTTTCTACCACTTCTCACTCTCTTTCCCTATATGACACTCTCTCCAGTCTCACGGCTCATCGGTGACAGTACTAAATTACTACTGTCACCGATTACACAACACGTCTGATCACACTAAATCCTTCTCCCTACCTCACGCTTTCTCTCCCATTCCCTATGCCACCCTCTCCATCAGAAGATCCGCCCCAAAGACGTGCCCGGCACCCTCCTCAACATGGCGCTCCTGAACCTCGGCTCGTGCGACCCCAATCTGCGGACCGCGGCTTACAACCAGCTGTGCGCGTTGACTGCCACCTTCCACTTGAAGATCGAGGGGCAGCTGCTGGAGACATCGGGTACGTGAACTCTCTCTATATCTCACACACTCTTGCTATCTCTCTATTTCTCTCACTCACTCCATATGTCCATGTTAGTTCCTCAAAATCACTTCCTATCTCAGTCTCTGCCTGTCTCATTTTC
Source organism: Nomophila noctuella (assembly GCA_958496325.1). Taxonomy (NCBI): domain Eukaryota; kingdom Metazoa; phylum Arthropoda; class Insecta; order Lepidoptera; family Crambidae; genus Nomophila; species Nomophila noctuella. Next base: position 4,286,717 of record OY292511.1, on the reverse strand, counting down.
ATCTCACTCTCTCGCCCAATATAATTCTCTCTCCTGAAATAGAGAGAGAGAGAGAGAGAGAGAGAGAGCAAGAGGCTCTCTCTCTCTATTTCTCTCACTCACTCCACATGCCCATCTTAAGTCCTCAATATCACTTCCTATGTCACTCACTCTCTGACTTTCTCATTTTCTACCACATCTCACTCTCTCGCTCTATATGACTCTCTCTCCTGTCTCACGGCAGTATAATCAGTGACAGTACTAAATTACTATTGTCACCGATTACAAAAGACGTCTGATCACATCTAACCATCTCGCTCTATATGACTCCCAATCCTGTCTCACGGCTATGTTATCGGTGACAGTACTAAATTACTACTGCCACCGATTACACAACACGTCTGATCACACTTAATCCCTCTCCATAGCTCTCACTCTCCCTTTTTCCTCTTTCTATCCCTTCCCTGTCACCCTCTCCATCAGAAGATCCGCCCCAAAGACGTGCCCGGCACTCTCCTCAACATGGCGCTCCTGAACCTCGGCTCGTGCGACCCCAATCTGCGGACCGCGGCTTACAACCAGCTGTGCGCGTTGACTGCCACCTTCCACTTGAAGATCGAGGGGCAGCTGCTGGAGACGTCGGGTATGTGGGAACACTCTTCATATAAGATTTTAGACTTTCGCGTTGCATTATAACACTAATATACATCGGGTACGTGACATCGGGTACATGACATCGGGTACGTGAACTCTTTCCACATCTCAAACACTCTTGCTCTCTCTCTCTCTCTCTCTCTCTCTCTCTCTTTTTCTCTCACTATCTTACTTTCTCAAAATCACTTCCTAACTCAGTCTCTGCCTGTCTCATTTTCATCTCACTCTCTCGCCCAATATAACTATCTCTCCTGAAATAGAGAGAGAAAGAGAGAAGAAGAGGCTCTCTCTCTCTCTCTATTTCTCTCACACACTCCACATGTCTATCTTAAGTCCTCAAAATCACTTCCTATGTCACTCACTCTCTGCCGTTCTCATTTTGTACCAAATCTCACTCTCTCGCCCTATATGACTCTCTCTCCTGTCTCACGGCTATGTAATCGGTGACAGTACTAAATTACCACTGTCACCGATGACATAAGACATTTGATCACACTAAATTCCTCTCCATATCATTCTCCCGTTCTCCTCTTTCTCTCCCTTCCCTATGCCACCCTCTCCACCAGAAGATCCGCCCCAAAGACGTGCCCGGCACTCTCCTCAACATGGCGCTCCTGAACCTCGGCTCGTGCGACCCCAATCTGCGGACCGCGGCTTACAACCAGCTGTGCGCGTTGACTGCCACCTTCCACTTGAAGATCGAGGGGCAGCTGCTGGAGACATCGGGTACGTGGACTCTCTTCATATCTCACACTCCTACTCTCCATATCTCACACTCTTGCTCTCTTTCTCCCTCTCTCTCCCTCTGTATCCCTCTCTCTCCCTCTGTATCCCTCTCTCTCCCTCTCTATTTCTCTTACACACTCCACATTTCTTTCTTAACTAACTTTTATGGCTCAGCGACCCAAAGTATGTATTGGCATCTGAAACGACAGACTTCCACCGGTCTCTCTCTTGCGCCACCTACAATTGTCTATCTTAAGTCCACAAAATCACATCCTATTTCACTCACTCTCTGCCTTTCTCATTTTCTAATACATCTCAATCTCAAATACATCTCATTCTCTAACCCTGTATAACTCTCTCCTGCCTCACGGCTGTGTGATCGGTGACGGTACTAAATTACTACTGTCACCAATTACACAACACGTCTGATCACACTAAATCCCTCTCCATATCTCTCACTCTCCCTTTCTCCTCTTTCTCTCCCTTCCCTATGTCACTCTCTCTATCATACTCTCACACGCAAACACACACACACACACACACGCACACACACACACACACACACGCTGCGTGCTAGCTTGCTAGCTACCTAGAAAGTACGAAGTTCTTATTTCAGCCTCTAGTTAAACCAAGTAAGTGCATTAATTTGCAATTTATTATGTCAAACCACTTGTTTATTGACTTGGAATATTTACACAAGTATCTCATTTCAAGACTTTGAGAGAAAACATTTTTTACTTTTTGGTCTAAAGAGCATCGAATCTAGTGAGCATACCAACACAGTACGCCAATTAGATACGGTTTTTGAGATAATTAAGAAAAAAAATATACTAATATTGTGATTTTAAGTCACTGAGCGTTAAAACACAAAAAATATTTTAGTTTTTGGGATTTTGTATCTCGGTAACCGTATAACTTAGAGCTTTGATTACCAAACACTTTTAGTTCATAATCACTTACTCTGTCGATTTTTTTTTATTATTTATTTGGCGCGATTGTCATTAGCTTCATGACTGGCCGCCGAAACTCGGCTCAAAACTTCAAAATGGCGGACTGTGTACGTATGCCAGCTACCATTAAAAAATGTTCGAAGCTCCTCCAAATCTTAAATGTCAAATTCAGGTGAAAATGCTACCAATTTGGTCTGAAACGGCGACATGTAATTAAAACAATAGTGCCTAATGCTTTATTGTTTCATGTGGTTGGCGCTCGGCGCGGTTGTCGTAACAGGATTCAAGACTCCTTTAGGTAAACCTTAATTGCCTGTTATAATTTAGTTGTAGTTATTTGTTTTGTAGATTTGATGAAGGTGTAGCAGGTGCATTAATTGACAATGGCGATTTTTGTAGGGGAGGTGTGGTCTTTTTTTATTTTTCGCACGTCGTCGTTTGCGTCGATCAACGCAAGAATAAGCGTGTTGGACACGCACATGAAAGGGTTCCGTAGCCATAAGATGGGCCGATCGCTTGACACACTATTTAGTAAGGGCAACTGCACTTCATAAGATGGTTGAGTTGTCGAATTTATTTTTCGCTGTATGGGAGGGGAGGGCGTTGTTGGTATAAAATAATTATATTTCGATAATTTTAACAAATAATTTTTAGATTCAGTATAATTCTACACCAATTTTCGTGGCAATCGGTCAGAAACGGCGGAGAACGAGCCAGGACAGACGGACAGACATGAAGAAACTATTGTTCCCTATAAAAAGGGTCCCTAGTAGACTACGGAACCCTAAAAAGGAACGCCTACACTGCAGTAAAATCAAGTCTTAAAGCATAGTTTAGATACTTATGTTTTTTCTTCCAGGACTATGCATTCCATCGAACAACACGATCTTTATCAAGTCAGTGAGCGAAAAACTGGCTCACAATGAACCGCATCTTACACTGGAGTTCCTTGAAGAATGTATTCAGGTACGTACCTTCGTAGTGTAGTGGTAAGTGCTGTGCTAATAAACCTTGGAGGTCGTGGGTTCGACTCCCGCGGGGAACACTTGCACTTTGTGTGGGTTTTCCTAGTTTACTTATTTATTTAAAATAGGTACACGAACGGGAAACTGTCAAATACACAGCCATTAATACATGCAACGTAACACAATACCCAGACAGATACCCAAAAAAGCGTACACAACAAGTTTAATATAATTATTTTAAAACACTATAACTTTTAATTATAGAAAAATCTAACTAACGTTCAAATCCATGGAGATATATCCAAATTAAAGTAAAAATTTATACTTATACTACTTAAGCAAACAAACTTGGGACATTACAGGCTTGAATCACGTGATTGTCCGATAAGAATGATGATTCCGTGCTTCGCAAGACACGTTAAGCCGTTCTTCTTCCGTGTTTCGTCACTTTGCCTTGTAGTGGGACATTAAAAGACTGATAATACTGCAATAAATTATTTTCAGGGCTTTAGAGGTTCAACGATTGAATTGAAGCATTTATGTCTTGAATACATGACGCCTTGGCTCGCCAACTTAGTAAGGTATGAGAATCATAGATTTTTTAGTTATAAGATTAAAAATTGTCAAAAATATTCAATAGGTTTTCAACTTAATCCCTACCAGTTATGGTTCAATATTACTTGCACTGTGGTTTGACTGTATTGGCCAACCAACAGATTCTGCAAGCCATCCGACGAATCTCGACGGCAGAAGCAAGTCGCCCAGATCCTGGAGAAGCTGATAACCCTCACGATCGAGGAGACGGAGATGTACCCGTCGGTGCAGGCCAAGATATGGGGCTCCATCGGCCACGTGCCCGAGCTGATCGACATGGTGCTCGACAGCTTCATCAAGAGGAGCGTCAACTCGGGTAAGGGAGAGGGTTCGAATCCTGATTAGTATAGTCTTCCCAATTAGAAAGAGTATTTGAACAGCCATCTGTTTAAATACTTCTTCTACTTGGTATTGTGTGGCAGCTGGTGCCAAGGGTTTTGACAGCTTGGAACAGGCAGTCGCAGTCCGCATCTGCTGTTAGCAAGGAGCTTCATCAAGAGGAGCGTCAATTCGGGTAAGGTCAAGGGTTTGACTCCTGACGAGGATAGACTTTCCAAGGGTGCCAAGCCTATTGCTGCTGTAAGCAAGGAGCTTAGGTCCACATCCGATTGAAGCGTCACTTCAGGTAAGGCCTTGGGTTCAAATCCGTATTAGGATCGTCGTGTTCCCCCGTAGCAGACGTATCTAGTCTAGTGACAGAGAATTTGATATTAAGTGCCAAGGGTAAAGATAGCTTGGACTAAGGAAGTAGCCCAGTTCCTCATAAGACTGAGCATCATCAAGAAGAGCGTCGACTCAGATCAGTAGGTCTTGGGTTCAAATCCCGTATATCAATATGATATTATGTGTCAAAGGTAAAATTGACCAGTCACGAGAACAGGTCACACAAGTGAGAAGGAAACCGAAGGAGTTCCGTCAGAAGCAAGTCGCCCAGATCCTGGAGAAGCTGATAACCCTCACCATCGAGGAGACGGAGATGTACCCGTCGGTGCAGGCCAAGATATGGGGCTCCATCGGCCACGTGCCCGAGCTGATCGACATGGTGCTCGACAGCTTCATCAAGAGGAGCGTCAACTCCGGTAAGGGAGCGGGTTTGAATCCCGAGTAGAAGTACTTGATCAGATATTGTGACAACTGGTGGCAAGTCTATTGCTGCTGCAAGCAAGGAGCTCAGATCCTGATCAGATTGAGCTTCACCAAAAGAAGCGTCAACTTGGGTAAGGGAGCGGGTTCGAATTCCGATTAGGATCGTCTATCCAAGTAGAAGTATTTGAACAGATAGTGTGACAGCTGGTGTCAAGGGTTAAGACAGCTAGGACTAAGCAAGTAGCCCAGAGCCTCATCAGATTGAGCTTTATCAAGAGAAGCGTCTCCTTAGGTAAGTGGGTCTTGGGTTCAAATCCCGTCTAACATGATAATATTAGGTGCCAAAATTAAGACAATATGGACTAAACATTGACCAGTCACGAGAACAGGTCACACAAGTGAGTAGGAAACCTCAGGAGTTCCGTCTGTCGCAAGTCGCCCAGATCATGGAGAAGCTGATAACCCTCACCATCGAGGAGACGGAGATGTACCCGTCGGTGCAGGCCAAGATATGGGGCTCCATCGGCCACGTGCCCGAGCTGATCGACATGGTGCTCGACAGCTTCATCAAGAGGAGCGTCAACTCGGGTAAGCGGGTTCGAATCTCGATGAACGTCTTCCCAAGTAGAAGTATTTTTCAAGATAGTTGACAGCTGGTGCCAAGTCTATTGCTGCTGCAAGCAAGTAGCCCAGATCCTCATCAGTTGAGCTTCATCAAGAGGATCGTCAACTCCGGTAAGGGAGTGGGTTCGAACCCCGATTAGATTGGTCTTTCCAAGTAGAAAAAGTATTTGAACAGATAGTGTGACAGCTGGTGCCAAGTATTTTGCTGCTGCAAGCAATTAGCCCAGATTCTCATCAGATTGAACTTCATCAAGAGATCGTCAACACAGGTGAGTGGGTCCTGGGTTCATATCCCGGCTAAGATTGTCGTGTTTCCCCAGTAGCTGAAGTATCTAGTGACAGATAATGCCGATTGAGCTTCACCAAGGGGAGCGTCAACTCTGGTAACGAAGCGGGTTCGAATCCCGATTAGGTTCGTCACATTCGCCAGGGAACAGGTCCTTCTCTCCACACAAGTGAGAAGGAAACCGAAGGAGTTCCGTCAGAAGCGAGTCGCCTAGATCCTGGAGAAGCTGATAACCCTCACCATCGAGGAGACGGAGATGTACCCGTCGGTGCAGGCCAAGATATGGGGCTCCATCGGCCACGTGCCCGAGCTGATCGACATGGTGCTCGACAGCTTCATCAAGAGAAGCGTCAACTCGGGTAAGGGAGCGGGTTTGAATCCCGAGTAGAAGTACTTGATCAGATATTGTGACAGCTGGTGGCAAGTCGATTGCTGCTGCAAGCAAGTAGACCAGATCCTCATCAGTTGAGCTTCATCAAGAAGAGCGTCAACTCGGGTAAGGGAGAGGGTTCGAATCCCGATGAGGATCATCTTGCTCTTCCTTCGTATAGTGTGACAGCTGGTACAAAGAAAGACAGCTTGGACTAAGCAAGTAGCCCAGATCCTCATCAGTTGAGCTTCATCAAGAGCAGTGTTAACTCTGGTAAGGTCTTGGGTTCGAATTCCGACTAGGATCGTCTTCCCAAGTAGAAGTATTTGAGCAGATAGTGTGACAGCTGGTGAGAAGGATTTAGACAGCTTGGACTAAGCAAGTAGCCCAGATCCTCATCAGTTGAGCTTCATCAAGAGCAGTGTTAACTCTGGTAAGGTCTTGGGTTCGAATTCCGACTAGGATCGTCTTCCCAAGTAGAAGTATTTGAGCAGATAGTGTGACAGCTGGTGAGAAGGATTTAGACAGCTTGGAATAAGCAAGTAGCCCAGATCCTCATCAGTTGAGCTTCATCAAGAGCAGTGTTAACTCTGGTAAGGTCTTGGGTTCGAATTCCGACTAGGATCGTCTTCCCAAGTAGAAAGCGGACCCTGGACTCCGAGGCAACAGCCGAGGATGCGACCGGGACAAGCGCTAGGATGATGATGATGATCGTCTTCCCAAGTAGAAGTATTTGAGCAGATAGTGTGACAGCTGGTGAGAAGGATTTAGACAGCTTGGACTAAGCAAGTAGCCCAGATCCTCATCAGTTGAGCTTCATCAAGAGCAGTGTTAACTCTGGTAAGGTCTTGGGTTCGAATTCCGACTAGGATCGTCTTCCCAAGTAGAAGTATTTGAGCAGATAGTGTGACAGCTGGTGAGAAGGATTTAGACAGCTTGGACTAAGCATGTAGCCCAGATCCTCATCAGTTGAGCTTCATCAAGAGCAGTGTTAACTCTGGTAAGGTCTTGGGTTCGAATTCCGACTAGGATCGTCTTCCCAAGTAGAAGTATTTGAGCAGATAGTGTGACAGCTGGTGAGAAGGATTTAGACAGCTTGGACTAAGCATGTAGCCCAGATCCTCATCAGTTGAGCTTCATCAAGAGCAGTGTTAACTCTGGTAAGGTCTTGGGTTCGAATTCCGACTAGGATCGTCTTCCCAAGTAGAAGTATTTGAGCAGATAGTGTGACAGCTGGTGAGAAGGATTTAGACAGCTTGGACTAAGCATGTAGCCCAGATCCTCATCAGTTGAGCTTCATCAAGAGCAGTGTTAACTCTGGTAAGGTCTTGGGTTCGAATTCCGACTAGGATCGTCTTCCCAAGTAGAAGTATTTGAGCAGATAGTGTGACAGCTGGTGAGAAGGATTTAGACAGCTTGGACTAAGCATGTAGCCCAGATCCTCATCAGTTGAGCTTCATCAAGAGCAGTGTTAACTCTGGTAAGGTCTTGGGTTCGAATTCCGACTAGGATCGTCTTCCCAAGTAGAAGTATTTGAGCAGATAGTGTGACAGCTGGTGAGAAGGATTTAGACAGCTTGGACTAAGCATGTAGCCCAGATCCTCATCAGTTGAGCTTCATCAAGAGCAGTGTTAACTCTGGTAAGGTCTTGGGTTCGAATTCCGACTAGGATCGTCTTCCCAAGTAGAAGTATTTGAGCAGATAGTGTGACAGCTGGTGAGAAGGATTTAGACAGCTTGGACTAAGCATGTAGCCCAGATCCTCATCAGTTGAGCTTCATCAAGAGCAGTGTTAACTCTGGTAAGGTCTTGGGTTCGAATTCCGACTAGGATCGTCTTCCCAAGTAGAAGTATTTGAGCAGATAGTGTGACAGCTGGTGAGAAGGATTTAGACAGCTTGGACTAAGCATGTAGCCCAGATCCTCATCAGTTGAGCTTCATCAAGAGCAGTGTTAACTCTGGTAAGGTCTTGGGTTCGAATTCCGACTAGGATCGTCTTCCCAAGTAGAAGTATTTGAGCAGATAGTGTGACAGCTGGTGAGAAGGATTTAGACAGCTTGGACTAAGCATGTAGCCCAGATCCTCATCAGTTGAGCTTCATCAAGAGCAGTGTTAACTCTGGTAAGGTCTTGGGTTCGAATTCCGACTAGGATCGTCTTCCCAAGTAGAAGTATTTGAGCAGATAGTGTGACAGCTGGTGAGAAGGATTTAGACAGCTTGGACTAAGCATGTAGCCCAGATCCTCATCAGTGGAGCTTCATCAAGAGGAGCGTCAACTCGGGTAAGGTCGTGGGTTCGAATCACGACTAGGATCATCTTCCTCTTCCTTCGTATAGTGTGACAGCTGGTGCCAAGAGAGACAGCTTGGACTAAGCAAGTAGCCCAGATCCTGATCAGATTGAGCTTTATCAAAAGGAGCGTCAACTTGAGTAAGGTAGCGAGTTTAAGAAGAGCGTCAACTTGGGTCAGTGAGTCTTGGGTTCGAATCCCGATTAGGATCGTCTATCCAAGTAGAAGTATTTGAACCAATGGTGTGACAGCTGGTGCCAAGTCTATTGCTGCTGTAAGCAAGTATCGCAGATTCTTAAGATTCTCATCAGATTTAACTTCATCAAGAGAGGAGCGTCAATACAGGTTAGGTCTTGGGTTCGAAACCCGTCTGTTATCGTCTTGTTTCCCAGTAGCAGGCTTATCTAGTGACAGATAATGCCGATTGAGCTTCACCAAGAAGAGCGTCAACTAGGGTAAGGTAGCGGGTTCGAATCCCGATTAGGATCGTCGCATTCGCCAGGGAACAGGTCCTTTTTTCCACACAAGTGTGAAGGAAACCGAAGGATTCCCGTCAGAAGCAAGTCGCCCAGATCCTGGCGAAGCTGATAACCCTCACATACATGATCCAAGATCCAAGAATAAAAACAGCATGAAGTAAATATTCGCCAAGGGTTTTAAGAGAGGTACAGTCAGGTGGAACTTCCACTCGAATGAGCCGCTCGTCTGGGTCGATCTTAAATGATGATGGTATTCACAAATAATATTAAAACGGGACTAAACGCGATATTATTATAGTTAAGTACTCTCGTACTTACTGCTTGACGTTTCGTCCCGTTTTAGTATTATTTGTGAGTGATGATGGTATTGTTGACAGGTCTGGGCTCTCCAATGGTGGAGATTATGGCTGACACGGCGGTCGCTCTGGCTTCAGCCAACGTCCAGCTGGTTTCCAAGAAGATTATCGGGCGTATGTGTCGGGTAAGTTACATATTTCTATGGTTTCATTCCAAGTTTAAAAAAAATGGAAAAATTCACAAGGAGTAACGCAAGAAAAAAAAATTTTTTTTGAACAATTTGCTGTTCGTTTGCATCATGGAAGATGAAATTAAATAATTTATATTCAGCAATTTGATGCACTTAGTAAATTCTTTTGCACGTCAAAACTTTTTTCACCCTACCAGATGCTACGTACCATTTGCTTGAAATTAAAAATATGTTGTTTTATTTTAATGACAGTTCATAATTTAATTTTATTGAACTTTAATTACTTACAAAGAGTAATGTTACAGTTTACTAGTGAGTGTGTTATTTTTTGTGACATCATTAAACTGTTGTTTATTTTGTCACCGTCAGGTAGTGGATAAAACATGCCACGCCCCCACCGCCATGTTGGAACAACATATGATGTGGGATGACATCGCTATACTTGCAAGATATTTGGTAAGTCGACTGTTTGCGTGCTGTTTATGTTTATCTTGATTTATTTCACTTATACTTAGCCTTATCAAGTCTTAGAACATTGCAATCAAAGTCAAAGTAGTTTATTTTGCAATTTGATTTACAAAGAAATTCTTTTGCACGTCATATATTTTTTACCTACCAGCACTTCGACGTGAATGGCCTGCTGAGAAGAAGTGCCGGAAGAAACTCAACAGTTTGCCTTTTTTAAAAATAAATATTTGTATAAATAATTATTTACACCTCTTCCAATCTTGCCAATCTTGAATCACCTGATTGTATGATACGAATGATGATTCTGAGCTTCGAAAGACGTTGTTCCTGAATATGATCCTTTTGGTTTGGTTTGCCTTTAAGGGTTACCGGAGGTTAGACGATAGTCGTACTTTTTTAATAACCAGGTAGGCTAGCCAAGATGCTACTTTGACGAATTCGCCAGACGCTTTTGTAGCGACTTATATTTCCACCCCACTCACATAAACACTTCGTGTGTCGGAGGGCAATATAAGTCGCGACGAAAGCGTATGGCGAATTCGTCAAAGTGGCATCTTGGCTGCGGGCCGAGGCCTGTAAACTCAGGATCATAGTCATATCTCATCATGGGCTTCGAGACAATGGCTGAGGATGCAGCAAAGAGCGGCGCTATGATAATGTGAATGAATTGGGCACACGCTCACTAAATTACGTGCTAGAAATGTAGGTTTCGCAGGCGGAGCCGCGACTCCGAGGCAGAAAACCTAGGGCTATGAAGGACGAAGCCGAGACGAGTCTATGTCGTGGAGCAACCTAATTCGGGCGCGACTCAAGCGCGTTTCGTTATATTATAAGGGCCTAAAGGCATGTGTGAAATGCCCGTCGCGTCTAACTACACGTCGCGTTTGCCCGTTGCGTGCGAAGTCGAGGGCGTCCTTCTGGAGTACGGACACGTGCGAGGGTACACTCAACGCAGTCAAGAACTAAACGCGTTTGTATTGTTACAGCTGATGCTGTCATTCAACAACTGCCTGGATGTAGCCCGGCACCTCCCGTACCTGTTCCACACGGTGACGTTCCTGGTGTGTTCCGGGACGCTGTCCATGCGCGCCGCCACGCACGGGCTCGTCATCAACATCATACACTCGCTCTGCACCTGCAACACGCCCAGCTTCTCGGGTGAGGGTCTCCAGCAACTGCCTGTAGCCCGGCACCTCCCGTACCTGTTCCACACGGTGACGTTCCTGGTGTGTTCCGGGACGCTGTCCATGCGCGCCGCCACGCACGGGCTCGTCATCAACATCATACACTCGCTCTGCACCTGCAACACGCCCAGCTTCTCGGGTGAGGGTCTCCAGCAACTGCCTGTAGCCCGGCACCTCCCGTACCTGTTCCACACGGTGACGTTCCTGGTGTGTTCCGGGACGCTGTCCATGCGCGCCGCCACGCACGGGCTCGTCATCAACATCATACACTCGCTCTGCACCTGCAACACGCCCAGCTTCTCGGGTGAGGGTCTCCAGCAACTGCCTGTAGCCCGGCACCTCCCGTACCTGTTCCACACGGTGACGTTCCTGGTGTGTTCCGGGACGCTGTCCATGCGCGCCGCCACGCACGGGCTCGTCATCAACATCATACACTCGCTCTGCACCTGCAACACGCCCAGCTTCTCGGGTGAGGGTCTCCAGCAACTGCCTGTAGCCCGGCACCTCCCGTACCTGTTCCACACGGTGACGTTCCTGGTGTGTTCCGGGACGCTGTCCATGCGCGCCGCCACGCACGGGCTCGTCATCAACATCATACACTCGCTCTGCACCTGCAACACGCCCAGCTTCTCGGGTGAGGGTCTCCAGCAACTGCCTGTAGCCCGGCACCTCCCGTACCTGTTCCACACGGTGACGTTCCTGGTGTGTTCCGGGACGCTGTCCATGCGCGCCGCCACGCACGGGCTCGTCATCAACATCATACACTCGCTCTGCACCTGCAACACGCCCAGCTTCTCGGGTGAGGGTCTCCAGCAACTGCCTGTAGCCCGGCACCTCCCGTACCTGTTCCACACGGTGACGTTCCTGGTGTGTTCCGGGACGCTGTCCATGCGCGCCGCCACGCACGGGCTCGTCATCAACATCATACACTCGCTCTGCACCTGCAACACGCCCAGCTTCTCGGGTGAGGGTCTCCAGCAACTGCCTGTAGCCCGGCACCTCCCGTACCTGTTCCACACGGTGACGTTCCTGGTGTGTTCCGGGACGCTGTCCATGCGCGCCGCCACGCACGGGCTCGTCATCAACATCATACACTCGCTCTGCACCTGCAACACGCCCAGCTTCTCGGGTGAGGGTCTCCAGCAACTGCCTGTAGCCCGGCACCTCCCGTACCTGTTCCACACGGTGACGTTCCTGGTGTGTTCCGGGACGCTGTCCATGCGCGCCGCCACGCACGGGCTCGTCATCAACATCATACACTCGCTCTGCACCTGCAACACGCCCAGCTTCTCGGGTGAGGGTCTCCAGCAACTGCCTGTAGCCCGGCACCTCCCGTACCTGTTCCACACGGTGACGTTCCTGGTGTGTTCCGGGACGCTGTCCATGCGCGCCGCCACGCACGGGCTCGTCATCAACATCATACACTCGCTCTGCACCTGCAACACGCCCAGCTTCTCGGGTGAGGGTCTCCAGCAACTGCCTGTAGCCCGGCACCTCCCGTACCTGTTCCACACGGTGACGTTCCTGGTGTGTTCCGGGACGCTGTCCATGCGCGCCGCCACGCACGGGCTCGTCATCAACATCATACACTCGCTCTGCACCTGCAACACGCCCAGCTTCTCGGGTGAGGGTCTCCAGCAACTGCCTGTAGCCCGGCACCTCCCGTACCTGTTCCACACGGTGACGTTCCTGGTGTGTTCCGGGACGCTGTCCATGCGCGCCGCCACGCACGGGCTCGTCATCAACATCATACACTCGCTCTGCACCTGCAACACGCCCAGCTTCTCGGGTGAGGGTCTCCAGCAACTGCCTGTAGCCCGGCACCTCCCGTACCTGTTCCACACGGTGACGTTCCTGGTGTGTTCCGGGACGCTGTCCATGCGCGCCGCCACGCACGGGCTCGTCATCAACATCATACACTCGCTCTGCACCTGCAACACGCCCAGCTTCTCGGGTGAGGGTCTCCAGCAACTGCCTGTAGCCCGGCACCTCCCGTACCTGTTCCACACGGTGACGTTCCTGGTGTGTTCCGGGACGCTGTCCATGCGCGCCGCCACGCACGGGCTCGTCATCAACATCATACACTCGCTCTGCACCTGCAACACGCCCAGCTTCTCGGGTGAGGGTCTCCAGCAACTGCCTGTAGCCCGGCACCTCCCGTACCTGTTCCACACGGTGACGTTCCTGGTGTGTTCCGGGACGCTGTCCATGCGCGCCGCCACGCACGGGCTCGTCATCAACATCATACACTCGCTCTGCACCTGCAACACGCCCAGCTTCTCGGGTGAGGGTCTCCAGCAACTGCCTGTAGCCCGGCACCTCCCGTACCTGTTCCACACGGTGACGTTCCTGGTGTGTTCCGGGACGCTGTCCATGCGCGCCGCCACGCACGGGCTCGTCATCAACATCATACACTCGCTCTGCACCTGCAACACGCCCAGCTTCTCGGGTGAGGGTCTCCAGCAACTGCCTGTAGCCCGGCACCTCCCGTACCTGTTCCACACGGTGACGTTCCTGGTGTGTTCCGGGACGCTGTCCATGCGCGCCGCCACGCACGGGCTCGTCATCAACATCATACACTCGCTCTGCACCTGCAACACGCCCAGCTTCTCGGGTGAGAGAGTTAAGAGCATACAGGAGACCAGATATCGCAGGTCTTGGAGAATTTTGCAGGAAAACAGACAATCAGGCAGCCAGACCACGGTCCTTCCCCCCTTCGTTTTAGAGACCACACGATCACCCCAAGACCAACAACGAGATTTTTTTAAAGAGAGGTAGAACTTAGTGGAATGAGCCGCTCGTCTGGGGAAGTACGTCCACCTTACAGAAGACCACAGCGAACTTTTTAACTGTTGTGCTATGTTTCTGCTAGAAAGTAAAGTCGCCAGAGCTCAGTTTGGGTATGGGATCTTAAAGACAGGCAACGCATCAGCGACCCTTGTGTGGTTGTTGATGACCACGAGCAGCGTTGATCACTTACCATCACCCTTTAACTACACAAGCCTTCTGGAGTTGCGTCGCATACGGTCTTTACACTAAATTACCTCCAGACGAGTACTGGTCCTTTGCTTCTCGCGTTCTATGAAAACGGCAGATCCGAGTCATGCTATCGAAAAACAGTCGAAGTTCCCTATGATTACGTAACGATTACGTAATCTAGCGGAGATATAAAAACACCTATCTTCGAACTGACAGTATCGTGTAACTTATTTTTTTCTTTTCAGAGGACACCCACCGCGTCTTAATGCTGTCACTTGACGAGTTCGCTCTGCCCAAGTTTTACCAGATGTTCGGCATATCTAAAGTCAAGTCGCCAGCCGTCACCGCATTCAGGAGTCCGTACAACAGACACGCTACTGATTGGTATGTTATATTTCTATTTGGGTAGTTCTATTGGTTGATAAGGGGCGTTTTAAAGTGATAAAGATGGCGGGAATGGCTTGTTTATATTTAAAATTAATTATTTAAATCTAGCGGCCGCCCGCGACTTCGTCCGCGTAGATTTCAGATCCAGGCCTATGTTCTGTGTTCTTTCTCAGGGTCTTAAGATTGTCTGTGCCAATTTTTCTCAAAATCGATTGAGATGACAGACAGAGTTACTTTCGCATTTGTAATGTTACTAGGGATGAAACAAAAGTTTATAGCGGAAGGCATTTTATCAAAATTGAGTTAACTACTTTGAGGCATGATTTGTGTTAATATACAAGAAGAATCTAAATGTATATATACTTTCTTCGTCTCCACTGTAGCATTAATTACGGCGTTATGGAGGAGCTCTTCAGGCTGCACCACATGCCCCCATCGCGGCCCACTGACTTACGTCGACACACTAAAGCTGTTCACTAACAGCAACGCATATTTCCGCAGTCGTTTCAGCGAACATTCGCAACAAGCCTGCACCGACTCCACGTCAATAGCAAGCAGCACTCACTGCGCGCCCATCCTGCCCAGTGTGGCGCCCACTCACACAGACCGCGAGCGACTGCCGCTTCAGAGCCTGGAGATCATAGTGGACGCACTGCTCGAGATCATGGAGGCTTGTATGCGGGATATACCGGACTGCGACTGGCTGCAGACTTGGTGAGTGACGCTGTACATAACGCGCCCATCCTGCCCAGTGTGGCGCCCACTCACACAGACCGCGAGCGACTGCCGCTCCAGAGCTTGGAGATCATAGTGGACGCGCTTCTGGAGATCATGGAGGCCTGCATGCGGGATATACCGGACTGCGACTGGCTGCAGACTTGGTGAGTGATACTGAATACACTACCTGTTGAAACCTCTGCATATTGAACCTGCCACCCATATAACTCACTACCCATTGAACCATAATATGTATGGACCGAAACTAGTGCCTTGTGTAACACCGGCTGTCAACGTCATTTGTATAAAATCGGGCAAAAGTTAGACACTTGAGGGACTCCTTTTTTTCATTCAACAGTGATTGAAAACATGTGATAATGCAAAATTTTGTACCAAATATAGAGCCTTGTGGAACACCCATTGTTAGTTGTTTGTGTAATTTGAATAAAGTTAGTCAAAAATTTCTTCCTTGTGGAACACCTATACTTAAACTAGTGCGAATTTAAATCAAACCTTTGAATAGAATCTTCCATAACATAAAATTTTTAGTAAAACCGATGTTAATAATATTACAAACGTATGTATGTATTTGTATGTATGATGTCTAAAGCCTCTCCTAAATCAGAATTTCCTTCCAGGACATCGCTAGCAAAAAGCTTCGCTTTCTGTTTCAACCCGGCCCTCCAACCTCGTGCACTCATAGTCTTTGGGTGCATCAGCAAGAACGTCACTGATGATGATATGAAACAACTCCTCAGGATTCTAGTGAAGGCTTTGGAGTCGTTCAATGATCTGGCGTTGTTGGAGGCTCTTATTATGTGCCTGACGAGGTTGCAGCCTTTGTTGCATCCGGTGAGTAGTAGTTGTAATTAGTAATACAGACACCTTATATTCTTCTGGCTATTTTTAGACTTTGCCGGCCGATCTTACGATCACCCAGGTACGCAGGATATATCATAGTGTCCAAGAGAGTGCGCAAGCACAGGTGAGTGCTTTCTGAAAAACGTTGGAGCTCAAGATGAAATTTTTACGGTCACCCATCCGATGACTCGCCTCTGCGAAAGTTGCTTAACTCAGCAATCGCAGGCTGACCACTGCACCATCGAGCTCCTCTTCATAAGACAGATGTTAGTTTAAGAGGGGTGGAGCAATTGTGAAAAAGATGATAGTTCCTTTTCTATGAGAGGTAGATCATATTAACTCTTTAACTATACCATGCCGTTGAAATGTATAAACAACATAATTAATTAAATTGCCACAATCTAATTCTTTATTAAATTTAATAAACTCAAAAACAAAAGAAAAACTTGCGCGAATGCTATAATAAAAAGCAATTCTGAGGCCCAAATAATTTCTGCTAGACAGACATCAGTTGGCCTAATAACATTATCTTTTCCAACTCAGGAATCCCCAATACACAAGGCTTTATTCTGGGTAGCACTCTCAGTTCTTCAATTGGACGATCCGACTCTGTATATGGCTGGATTGGCTTTGATGGAGCAGAATCTACATACGCTGGATTCACAAGGACAGTTTGAGAATAAGGTAAGGCATCAAATATATAGTTTTGCCACTCCAATAGTTTTGTGGCTACTTTTTTTTTGCTTTTTAGGAAAAGAAGTAAGGACTCCGCACCGCGGTATTAAGACGCGGGGCGACAATTTTTTGTTGCGTGTGTGTGCCTCACGATATCGGTACGAGCAAATGAGGGGTAGTGACGTTTTAAAACAACAGAATAATGTATTGAGTTCTAGCTTACCTTTGTAAGGTAATTCCTAGGCACTTTTCTTTTAGGGTTGTATTATTTTTACACTGTTCAACAACACACGACGGCATTATTTCAAGTTATGATACGCTAAAAATGTAACTGTCATAAAAGATGCCAGAAAGCGTAATGGCAGGTGGCAACAGACTTTGAGCAATGAGGGTGTTTGCGATTGAAAAATCCTCTAGATGAATTGTCATCTACGTATTGACGTAGGCGTGAGGTCTAACTGCTATGTCATTGGGAATTTTGACATGTCTGTCACTGTCATGTCGAAATTCACCATTCAGTACGAGTTAGACCCTACGCTTACCTATTGCCATCTAGCGAATTTTTCATTTGCGAACACCCTCATTAATGTTTCAGCCGTTTTCCGGTTTCGTGTTCTTTATTTAGATAGATAGATAGATTTATTTATTGCTTCATGTGGTAAAACAGATGTAAAAATAACAAAATACAAGAAACCAAGACATGAGCCCCGAGGGGGCATGGCAAAAACAGTATAAAATAATTTCTATAAAATAAATTAAAATTACCTACTACATTACAATTTCTGTTCGTAAAATAAATTCATTTGTGTAAAAACTAAAATTTAAAAATACATGTAATAATTGTAATAATAAATATAAAATTTCCATTAATAATAATTACAATTTATACAAAAATCCAATTATTTCATTAACAACATCACTCACAAAACATGCAAAGACACAAAATTAACCATTACTGTATTGTAAGTACTCTTGCAGGCAGTAAGGACTTTTTGAGATCAAATATTCTTTCAGTTTTAAATAAAACAACGATTTTTTTTCTATTTGTTTTAGACATGGCGGAAGCTTGTTATAAACTACGATAGACATGTAATAGGCGCTTGTTCTTACTATTTCCAATTTAGTTACTGGTAATGCTAACATATATTTGCCTTGCATATTACGTCGAACTTTACGTTACGCCATCTAGCGGTAAACTTCCAAAACACTCTCATTATGGTGGCCTTTGCCCAGCATAGACGCATTAAGCTGATACACTTAATTTTTGTAGACTTTGGAGCAAGTCATGATGGAGACGAGAGAACCTTTGGAATGGCATTTCAAGCAATTGGACCATGCTGTTGGATTGAGGTGAGGCATTGGATACATTTGTAATTCTTTCCAAAACAGACTTCATTAATGCACAGGCTATGCAGTTAATTTGGAAGATTTTTTATAATAATAATAATCATATTGTTTATTATGGCATCTGAGGCCCAAATTTTGTTAGTAAATTACATTAACCTTAAGAAATATGTTAGTAGCACAAGAAAAACATTAAATTTAATTAAAAAGAAAATTAAAACACACACAGACATTACACATAATTAATTCTGAGCTTGGCATGGTCTCACCAGCATACTCATAGCATGCGCAAGCGCAGGTGTGTCATATTTGTCAGACAACATCCTCAATATGCCGTTGGGGCTTGCACGGGTCCTCGTCAGCAGGGAGGCTGCTCTCTTCCGCAGTATTGCGTGGAAGCTATCCGTCCGTGCCTCCGCAAACATTCCTGAGGCACTGCAATGACGCGGAAGACCCAACAACATCCTGAAACTATTGTTGTACTGAACTCGCAGCTCGTTCAGGGCTTTCTTAGTATAATTGATCCATAGACTGCTCGTGTAGAACGTTTGGCAATATGCCTTAAACAGGCTGATTTTAACTTGGTTACTACAACGAGCGAATCTATGAATCAACATATTGCTACGAACTGCGAGTGCCCTGCGCTCGCGAGCAATGTCTAACTGATCTTCAAGGCCCTCGGTCACGATATGTCCTAGGTATTTAAACTGTGTCACCCGACGGAGCGCACAACCATTCAAGCTAATTACCGGGTTCTGAACACCGTTTTTACCTGGGGCCCTGAAAATCAGATACTCGCTCTTCTTCACATTATATATGAGACCATGCCTTGCCGCGTAGTTTTCACAAATCCCGAGCAGTTCACGAAGTTTATGTTGTTGGGATGCAATCGAACAAGAGGTTCACCTGATGGTAAATGATCACCGCTGCCCATAGACACCAAGAATCGCACAAGAATCGCAGATGCGTTACCAGCTTTTAATACCCTATATCCTCTCCAACTTAACTCTGGGGACCTTACCCACCAGCAGAAACATAGCAAAACAATTACAAAGTGCTACTTCACTGTGGTCTTCTGTAAGGGGGAGGTACTTCCCCAGATGAGCGGCTCATTCAAGTGGGAGTTCCACTGAGCTCTACCTCTCTTAAAATACCTTGTCTTATGCGCGAGGGTGCGAATTTCATTCATTTTATGTAGCCCTTTGTGAGGCACTTATAAATCGTGAATGATATAACAATAGTATGAATCTACCACTGCTGACTTGAAGAATGCATTCATCTACCGAAAAGAAGCGGCAGGAAACTTGATGGTTGCTCTTTTAAATTGCCAATAATTTTAAGAATTTTTCAATACATTCATTTTATTTGTTCTCCAAGTCATTGTGATTCTTATGCTCGGTACATTTTTTTAAAAGTTGTTTAAATATATTGAGTTCTAGCTGACCAGATTGTCTTACCAGATTTGAAAGACTTATTTTGGGGCTAGGCAATTGGTGTGTTAGTCCAAGGATGTTTTTTATTTATTCATTTATTTATTAATTATTCCAGCTTCCGGTCCAACTTCCACTTCGCGCTGGTGGGGCACCTGGTCAAGGGCTACCGGCACCCGGTCCCGGCGACAGTGTCGCGCACGTGCCGCGTCCTGGCCGCGCTGCTCGCCATCACCGCGCGCCCGCACCCGGACAAGTTCCACGTCGCGCCCGACACCGTGGCCTACCTCACAGGTTACATAGATACACACAGCGCCATCTAGCCCCAAACTAAGCATAAGCGCTGCTCGCCATCACCGCGCGCCCGCACCCGGACAAGTTCCACGTCGCGCCCGACACCGTGGCCTACCTCACAGGTTACATAGATACACACAGCGCCATCTAGCCCCAAACTAAGCATAAGCGCTGCTCGCCATCACCGCGCGCCCGCACCCGGACAAGTTCCACGTCGCGCCCGACACCGTGGCCTACCTCACAGGTTACATAGATACACACAGCGCCATCTAGCCCCAAACTAAGCATAAGCGCTGCTCGCCATCACCGCGCGCCCGCACCCGGACAAGTTCCACGTCGCGCCCGACACCGTGGCCTACCTCACAGGTTACATAGATACACACAGCGCCATCTAGCCCCAAACTAAGCATAAGCGCTGCTCGCCATCACCGCGCGCCCGCACCCGGACAAGTTCCACGTCGCGCCCGACACCGTGGCCTACCTCACAGGTTACATAGATACACACAGCGCCATCTAGCCCCAAACTAAGCATAAGCGCTGCTCGCCATCACCGCGCGCCCGCACCCGGACAAGTTCCACGTCGCGCCCGACACCGTGGCCTACCTCACAGGTTACATAGATACACACAGCGCCATCTAGCCCCAAACTAAGCATAAGCGCTGCTCGCCATCACCGCGCGCCCGCACCCGGACAAGTTCCACGTCGCGCCCGACACCGTGGCCTACCTCACAGGTTACATAGATACACACAGCGCCATCTAGCCCCAAACTAAGCATAAGCGCTGCTCGCCATCACCGCGCGCCCGCACCCGGACAAGTTCCACGTCGCGCCCGACACCGTGGCCTACCTCACAGGTTACATAGATACACACAGCGCCATCTAGCCCCAAACTAAGCATAAGCGCTGCTCGCCATCACCGCGCGCCCGCACCCGGACAAGTTCCACGTCGCGCCCGACACCGTGGCCTACCTCACAGGTTACATAGATACACACAGCGCCATCTAGCCCCAAACTAAGCATAAGCGCTGCTCGCCATCACCGCGCGCCCGCACCCGGACAAGTTCCACGTCGCGCCCGACACCGTGGCCTACCTCACAGGTTACATAGATACACACAGCGCCATCTAGCCCCAAACTAAGCATAAGCGCTGCTCGCCATCACCGCGCGCCCGCACCCGGACAAGTTCCACGTCGCGCCCGACACCGTGGCCTACCTCACAGGTTACATAGATACACACAGCGCCATCTAGCCCCAAACTAAGCATAAGCGCTGCTCGCCATCACCGCGCGCCCGCACCCGGACAAGTTCCACGTCGCGCCCGACACCGTGGCCTACCTCACAGGTTACATAGATACACACAGCGCCATCTAGCCCCAAACTAAGCATAAGCGCTGCTCGCCATCACCGCGCGCCCGCACCCGGACAAGTTCCACGTCGCGCCCGACACCGTGGCCTACCTCACAGGTTACATAGATACACACAGCGCCATCTAGCCCCAAACTAAGCATAAGCGCTGCTCGCCATCACCGCGCGCCCGCACCCGGACAAGTTCCACGTCGCGCCCGACACCGTGGCCTACCTCACAGGTTACATAGATACACACAGCGCCATCTAGCCCCAAACTAAGCATAAGCGCTGCTCGCCATCACCGCGCGCCCGCACCCGGACAAGTTCCACGTCGCGCCCGACACCGTGGCCTACCTCACAGGTTACATAGATACACACAGCGCCATCTAGCCCCAAACTAAGCATAAGCGCTGCTCGCCATCACCGCGCGCCCGCACCCGGACAAGTTCCACGTCGCGCCCGACACCGTGGCCTACCTCACAGGTTACATAGATACACACAGCGCCATCTAGCCCCAAACTAAGCATAAGCGCTGCTCGCCATCACCGCGCGCCCGCACCCGGACAAGTTCCACGTCGCGCCCGACACCGTGGCCTACCTCACAGGTTACATAGATACACACAGCGCCATCTAGCCCCAAACTAAGCATAAGCGCTGCTCGCCATCACCGCGCGCCCGCACCCGGACAAGTTCCACGTCGCGCCCGACACCGTGGCCTACCTCACAGGTTACATAGATACACACAGCGCCATCTAGCCCCAAACTAAGCATAAGCGCTGCTCGCCATCACCGCGCGCCCGCACCCGGACAAGTTCCACGTCGCGCCCGACACCGTGGCCTACCTCACAGGTTACATAGATACACACAGCGCCATCTAGCCCCAAACTAAGCATAAGCGCTGCTCGCCATCACCGCGCGCCCGCACCCGGACAAGTTCCACGTCGCGCCCGACACCGTGGCCTACCTCACAGGTTACATAGATACACACAGCGCCATCTAGCCCCAAACTAAGCATAAGCGCTGCTCGCCATCACCGCGCGCCCGCACCCGGACAAGTTCCACGTCGCGCCCGACACCGTGGCCTACCTCACAGGTTACATAGATACACACAGCGCCATCTAGCCCCAAACTAAGCATAAGCGCTGCTCGCCATCACCGCGCGCCCGCACCCGGACAAGTTCCACGTCGCGCCCGACACCGTGGCCTACCTCACAGGTTACATAGATACACACAGCGCCATCTAGCCCCAAACTAAGCATAAGCGCTGCTCGCCATCACCGCGCGCCCGCACCCGGACAAGTTCCACGTCGCGCCCGACACCGTGGCCTACCTCACAGGTTACATAGATACACACAGCGCCATCTAGCCCCAAACTAAGCATAAGCGCTGCTCGCCATCACCGCGCGCCCGCACCCGGACAAGTTCCACGTCGCGCCCGACACCGTGGCCTACCTCACAGGTTACATAGATACACACAGCGCCATCTAGCCCCAAACTAAGCATAAGCGCTGCTCGCCATCACCGCGCGCCCGCACCCGGACAAGTTCCACGTCGCGCCCGACACCGTGGCCTACCTCACAGGTTACATAGATACACACAGCGCCATCTAGCCCCAAACTAAGCATAAGCGCTGCTCGCCATCACCGCGCGCCCGCACCCGGACAAGTTCCACGTCGCGCCCGACACCGTGGCCTACCTCACAGGTTACATAGATACACACAGCGCCATCTAGCCCCAAACTAAGCATAAGCGCTGCTCGCCATCACCGCGCGCCCGCACCCGGACAAGTTCCACGTCGCGCCCGACACCGTGGCCTACCTCACAGGTTACATAGATACACACAGCGCCATCTAGCCCCAAACTAAGCATAAGCGCTGCTCGCCATCACCGCGCGCCCGCACCCGGACAAGTTCCACGTCGCGCCCGACACCGTGGCCTACCTCACAGGTTACATAGATACACACAGCGCCATCTAGCCCCAAACTAAGCATAAGCGCTGCTCGCCATCACCGCGCGCCCGCACCCGGACAAGTTCCACGTCGCGCCCGACACCGTGGCCTACCTCACAGGTTACATAGATACACACAGCGCCATCTAGCCCCAAACTAAGCATAAGCGCTGCTCGCCATCACCGCGCGCCCGCACCCGGACAAGTTCCACGTCGCGCCCGACACCGTGGCCTACCTCACAGGTTACATAGATACACACAGCGCCATCTAGCCCCAAACTAAGCATAAGCGCTGCTCGCCATCACCGCGCGCCCGCACCCGGACAAGTTCCACGTCGCGCCCGACACCGTGGCCTACCTCACAGGTTACATAGATACACACAGCGCCATCTAGCCCCAAACTAAGCATAAGCGCTGCTCGCCATCACCGCGCGCCCGCACCCGGACAAGTTCCACGTCGCGCCCGACACCGTGGCCTACCTCACAGGTTACATAGATACACACAGCGCCATCTAGCCCCAAACTAAGCATAAGCGCTGCTCGCCATCACCGCGCGCCCGCACCCGGACAAGTTCCACGTCGCGCCCGACACCGTGGCCTACCTCACAGGTTACATAGATACACACAGCGCCATCTAGCCCCAAACTAAGCATAAGCGCTGCTCGCCATCACCGCGCGCCCGCACCCGGACAAGTTCCACGTCGCGCCCGACACCGTGGCCTACCTCACTGGTTAGATACACAGGGTTCCTTAACGACAATGGGGGGGGGGGGCTTCGTCGTTTAAGGCGGCGGTTCGCGACACTACAGACTGGTCGAGACCGGAGACGAGCGACCGAAGCGTTCCCAGGCACTCCCAATAGGCTATTACACCAATTATTGAAAACTGCTTAAAATCAATCTTTGTGCCGTAATGTACTACCAAATATTTTATTTTGATTTTTAAATACTTAAATGGCGTCTGCTGATTTTGACACATTAAAAACAGATTAAAAATCATCATCATCATCCTAGCGTTTGTCCCGGTCGCATCCTCGGCTGTTGCCTCGGAGTCCAGGGTCCGCTTTCCTGCTGCACCTACTCCACTTCGCACGGTCTTGGGCATCCTGGGTGGAAAGACCATTGGCACGCATGTCATCTTCAACGACGCCAAGCCAGCACTTCTTGGGCCTGCCCATAAAAACAGATTAAAAATGTCGATCTTTAAAATTGAATTATTAAATTTACACATTTGATTTTGGTGAAATATCAACGTTTTTTTATTTATTTTGTTCAAAATCTATCACTTAAATGCATTTTTATATTTTTTCTTACATGGTGTAAAATTGCCTATTGCAGAGGACTTACAGTTACAAGAAAACTTTGTTAGGCAACGTTCCACAGCTTTTTGAGATATTTTGATCTGCATTCAAAGAATTCCGAAATTCACCAAAGAAAATATTTTTTTCATGCCAATCGGTTCTATTTCATGTATGGATCAAAAGACTCTATTTGTGGTTTGAGCGCAAGAAATGCCAGAAATCGCAAAAAAATATTCCTTCTGTACTGTATGATTCTATGATTTTTTACTGATTCTAGGATAAAGAATACTGTTCGAAATCGTTGGTTAACAATACTTATCTATACCTATCCCTTTCAGCCCTAGTATGTGTGAGCGAGGAGGTGCGATCGCGGTGTCACGTGAAGCATTCCCTCCCCAAATGGCTGCCTGACAACTGTGACCATTACTGTCCCACCATTGATCATCACCAGGTTAGTTTTTAAATGAATATTTTCTTATAGTTACTTTCTGTAAAAAGTTAGGCTCGTATTAATAAATCGCTCTCAACTTTTTAGATCGATCTTGAGATGCTGTTTTATTTGAGAATGACATATCAAGGTCGCTCTCAAGATCGATGTCAGAGTTGAGAGCGATTTATTAATACGATCCTAAGAGTGGTAGAGCATAGTGGAAGCTCTACTCAAATGAGCCGCTTGCCTGGGGAAGTATCTCCACTTTACAGAAGACCACAGTGAACCAGCAATATATAGCGCAACGTAACTGTTAAGTTTCTGCTGGTGAGTAAGGTCGCCAGAGCTCAGTTGGGGAGGGTATGGGGTCTTGAAGGCCGGCAAAGCATCTGCGACCCTTGTGCTGTTGTTGTCAATGGGCAGCGGTGATGACTTACCATCGGGCGGCACTCTTGTTCGTTTGCCTCCGTAGAACATAAAAAAAATAGGTTGATTTTGATGATTATGATGATCAAACATGTTTTAACCATTTCAGTCATCAATACTCATGTCGGCGCCACCATCAGCTCATTCTGTCTGTAGTCGGCGACAGAAGTCATGGGATGTACTCGACCAAGTGGCTATATGTTCTGCGCACGGAGGTAAGCGTTTGCGACTTTATTACTTGTGCGTTAGGGTCGATTTTAGATTGAGGAAAGTGTGGTGATAATACCTTTCTTTGTGCCTTCTTAATTCATTTGAATATGGATTATAATTTGACTTTCTGATATTTAAAGAATTGATAGACAATATAAATCATAATCGTAATAGTCGACCCCTCGTATTTGATTGGGAAAATACCCTAAAAATAAATAAATTTCTATTATGTTAAATATTTTAAGGAATTTGGTTTTCTGATGATAATAAAATCATTTTAAACCATGTGACTGTTATGTGATGTCAGTGTTTGTCCTAAAAACCTGTGTCCACTTTGTGAAATTATTTACTTTTTGACAATCAATTAATCGTATAACTTGACCTCACAAGAATGTAAATACTACCCCAGCACTCCCGCCACTCACCCCCACTTTTTCCCCCCCAGGCAAGTCCCCCACCCTCCAGCAGTCGGCCAGCGGCGGCCACAGCCCCCACCTCAACACGATGCCCCATCAGGTAACGTGCCGAACTCTTGACAGCTGTCAATGTCACTGTCAACTGTCAAGTGTCATAGTGCTGTCATGGTATTTATAGGACGTCTGGCGTGAGAGAGGTAGAGCGAGGTGGTTGGTCAATTCAACTAGCCTTTGAAGGGTTCAGAGTACCTAGAATAATTTTATGTTGAAGTTTTTTTTGTAGAATATGACAGCAAAATTTCACGTTCTTATGAATAAATCTTTTATTAATATTTTCAGGAAGCTTTTGTGTCCTTTTATACTATATTATAACTAAGAAAACAAATTATTTTTGTATTTAAAAAAAAAAGTATTTTTTAAAACATATGAAAACTACATATGTTTTAACTTCTAACGCATACATGAAGTAGAAGTCCGTTAGGTGACATAAATTGACAACCAGCTCGTCCTACGACATTAATAGAATGACCATAAAATTAATACATTTTGTTGGCTGCTATGTTTATGATGCTTAGAAGAGATAACCACAGTCAAATGGGTTGTAATTTCAAATTTTATTGATAAAGTACACATTTAAAGATTGTGTTAAATCGAGCCTTGTGTTTAAATCACACACAGGATTCAGATACAGCATAGAGTTTGTATTCAGTAAAACTGTATAATGAAGGATTTAAAAAAACAACAAAGATATTTCAAAATACATTACATTTTCTTGATGATATGGTCTAATTTCGAACCTCCCACGCAGACGTTAATTGGCTTACTAGAAATTGGAGAGAGCTTGTGTCTTAGTCAGACTGTATTATCTTTCTTTCTTAATGGTAGATGGGAGATTACTTTAAAAAATATTATCGAAACTATTTTGTGTATTTTCAAACTAAATCTAGTTTTACCATTGTTGATAAAATTTTGTTAATTAAATGATGTAATTTGACGATATTACATGATCATTTAAGACTTCGTTTTTTTAATTGATATTTTGAAGTCTGTATCTTGCCTTTTGGCATGAAATATGCCCCTGTGACTGACTAAAGAGTTGTCAAAAGTTTTTGTTAAGGATTTTCCATCTTATTTTTTTGACTTTACCTAGATGATATCATTACTTCTTCAAACAAAGTTTAAGATTTAACTGGTCACGTAAGTGTCAAAATTGCCGTGACAGTGCCTTTTCCCCTTCAAATTGTAAGTTGCACATATCAAAATCTCCCTTCTACCATCAAAAATAACTAATCTCTTACCTTTCAGTATGTAAGACCACAGTATAACCGCGACCATAATACTACATCACCTTGTTCTTTCATGCCTCTTGTTTGGATGCGTTGATTGATCTCGTTCGTATGCATATACTATACGCCTCACCCGATGACACTGATTGCGATGTTATTCGTTATTTTTTACGTTATAACGTAACGTTACGTTATTATAACGGTACATAACGTTATGCATTATTCTTAACGTTATATCGTTACGTAATTTTTAATAACGGTTTATAACTTTATAAAATAACGTTATTTTGAATGTTTCTACATTATTCGTCAATACTGTAAATATTGCACTTTGATTCGTTACGGAAATAAACTGTTTTATACACATAATTTATTTTAACAAATGTTTACTTACTAATTACCTACGTAACATTATTAACAACATATGCAACTGAAATACCTAATACCTAAATAATTAACGAATAACTCGCAAACCTCCATGTTTATTTGACGTGTTTCTTAGCCGCTTTCCGCTTTACGCCTTAGGCTGCAGCAAGAATGCTTTTCAAAACGCAAAGGTCGTTCTCAGTGCCGACTTCGAAAGATACGATCGGACCTCCCAGGGTAAAATGGGTTTTATTTACGACTTGATAAGGGTGAAATTGGTATGGTGTAAGACTTGTTACATCGATTGATATTAGGCTGAAGTTTTAGTGGATGTAACAAGCTCTCTTAGTTTAATTGAGAATTTAGAACTGATTATTTTGATTCCTGATTTTGTAACATTATAAAACGTTTATTGATATATTCAATCTTTTGTGTACTATATTATATACATAATAATAACAAAAGGCAGACTTAATGCCTCAAAATTATAGCTTTGTTTTAAGCTACGCAAAATTATATTATAATGTGGAGATTTCATTTCGTAAGTCTGCTTAAAGCTTGAGATCGCCTGAAACGATCATAAAATTGTGGTAATCCAGAGAAGGTTTATACAATACGAAAATATGAAGAGGTTTCTAAATAATTTGTATTTAGAATTTTTTTTTCTCACACATTGTCCTACCTGTCAAACCTTATGACACTGACAAGGATACGAAGTTCACCGATGATAAATAACAAAACACACACTGAAAATGTTCTCGCCAAAAATTCGATAGGATTTGAATAAATATCTTATTAGATTAGTTCTGCGTTTCGTATTGCGTGATTGTACTAAATCCCAACCAATGCTTTGAACCTTAGATATTTTAGAGATTTTCATTATCATTCATTTAATAGCATTTCTTACAATTATTCAATATTGTTTTGATCAGAACTAAAGTTGCTAATATTTAGTTTTGTTATTTCTATGTAAGCTTAATTTCTTAGCTTACAAGAAAGCTATATTTTGGGAGAAGCTATTTTAAGCAATAATTATCTGCAAATAATATTTTTACAGTTTACCAAGTTCAAAGAAATTCTATTAAAATGAAAACCCGACTAAACCTAGGTTTTGAACCCAAGCATTGCTATGCCATGAACCTAAGTACCTATAGAGTACCCGACCCAATAAAACCTGCATGGTTTAGTGTAGTTATCCACTTACTTTTGTATAAAAAATAAATAAAAATTGAACACATTTACACAAAAACGTAAAATAAGTGCAAAACTTTAGGTACTATTTACGTAACTCGCCCAATATGTGAATGACTTTTACATACCGAGGTCTGTGGGTTCGAATCCCGCTAGGGGAAAATGTTTGTGTGTGGAACATTGGCATTTGTATTCTAGCCATGGCTGTTTACAAAAGTATTAAAGTATGTGAATTAACTATCCGTTCCCAAGCATCCATATTACAAAAAGCTAAGTTTGGGCTATACAATTGTAAATAACATTGGAAACTAACAATTGTACACTACATGTTATACAAAAAATACTTCGTTAGTTAAGCGCTATCAAAAATTTAATTAGGCTATCACGCCGATAAGCACCTTAAATACAGCAAAATACGATACAAATCACAATAAACACAAACGCTTCAAGCTTTAGAATCAAAGAAATACTAAAATTGTAAAGAACTCAATTCAATACATAATGCTTTTCTATAGATTTTTAATCAAGATATAAAAAATTGCTTTGAAAGAAAATAGATAACTTTTTACTCAACTGAATGCCTTTAGAGATATATACCGAATAATACCGGGATAATACTGCTATTTATTGGTTTTAGCCGTTTTGTGAAACATGGTAAACCATCTTATGCCATGGAATACTCTTTTGATTAGTTTAAACTTGGTTAAATTAAATAGGATTGTATTAAAACGTTCTCGGATAACCAACAGTAGAGTAACATACCTAATTATACCTAAATACATTTAAACAACCAGACCAGTATAAACAGACATATGTTCTGGCAGAAAAATGTTTGTACTATGCGGGGATCCCACCCGCGATCTTTATGTTTAGGCGAATGTCAAAATATACATCTGCAAATGAACATCGGCCTTTGTACTAGAGTCATGGATGTTTATAATAGTATTTAAGTATGTCTATCCGTTCCCTAGCTTCCATAGTACAAGCTTCCAGCTTAGTTTGGGGCAAGGAAATCGGTGTGTTAATCCCAGGAATTTAATATTTATTAAATAAAAATCTTAATTTAAAGTGCAATGATGCTACCTAAAGCTTCAGGGAACGTTTAATACAATTCCTATGTAACTGTTTTATGTATCCTTACCCCATGTACCTATACTACCTTATAAATGTACCCCAAGGATTTGAAATAATAAATCCGTATAACGATCCTTTTTCTTATATGCTTTAGGTTTTTTTGTGAATTGTGCTGAAATGTGTCGATTTGTGTTGTGTACCTTAGTTTTGAAAACGACAAAAATGGTCTCCTTCGTAGTTTACTAAGGCCAATATTTCAAAACAATGATAAGCAATGTCTCAGCAATTTAATTTGTAGAATAGAAAGGTTTGGCCCAAAAAAATTAGGGTATATCAAACAGATCAGGTAACGTGTGATAATAATTAGGGTGCTTGCGATTAAAAAATCCGCTAATGTAATTTGACGCATCTGTCAATGTCATGTCAAATTTCACTAATCACATAACTATAAGATTCTACGCCTAACTACTGTCATTTAGCGGAAAACCCTCATTGGTGTGTTATTCCAATGAATTAATTTATTTATATTTTGCACATCGATCGAAATTAACTTACTTTCTCCGCCAGATACACACTCAAATGGACACATTTCACCACCACTTCCCTACTAACTCCTTCTAGTATAACAATATTTCTCTACTACAGGATAGCGAAGGGAGAGCCCATAGTATGCAGCATGGAGCTACCGGGGAAGCGGCAAGAGCTGAACACAGCTGTGATGGCGATAACTGTTTAGATGTGAGTATAATACGTGCCTTCATCATCACCATCATCATCATCGTCATCATCGTCATCATCATCGTCATCATCATCATCATCATCATCATTCTAGCGACTATCTTAGTTGAATTCTCGGCCATTGCCTCAGAATCCAGGGTACGCTATGACTTTGATCCTGAATTGACGAGTTATTACAATGGAGCGACTGTCGTATGTCCTCCGTAACCCTTACAACAGCTGTGACGGTGATAACTGTTTAGATGTAAGTAAAATACGTGCCTTCATCATCATCATCATCATTCTAGCGCCTCTCCTAGTTGCATCCACGGCTATTGCCTCGAAGTCCAGGGTACGCTACGACAATGATTCTGAATTGACCAGCCTGGTTATTACAATGGACCGACTGTCGTCTGACCTCCGTAATCCATACTACAGCTGTGACGGTGATAACTGTTAAGATGTGAGTACAATACGTGCCTTCATCATCATCATCATCATTCTAGCGCCTCTCCTGGTTGAATCCTCAACCATTGCCTTGATTTATCTTGCCTTCCGAAGCAAGAAATTAACGTTCTCATCGGGCAATTAGGCGATTCAAGCCTGCAATGTCCCAGCCAAACTGCGTCCAACACAAAGTGAAAGTGACTCCCGAGGATTTGAACCCACGACTTCATACCTGTCTGTCCGTCTGTCTGTCCTGGCTCGTTCTCCGCCGTTTCTGCAACGATTGCCCTGAAAACTGGTAGAGAGATGTATACTGATAATCCAAAAATTGGATTTTAAAATTACATTGCCTTGATACCATGTGGATCAAACCCCAGTCACCAGTCTCTGGATATATTAATACAAAGTGAAAATTAGAGGGGGACGCTCTAATTTTAACTTTGTTTCCATATATGTATCCCCCTGAACTTTAGAAATACTTTTACAATAATAAGAAAAAAAAAGTGTTGTTTACCTCCAAGTAAGTACTTTAGTACTACAACGAAAACTATAGCGGACTCTGCATCATACTTAGTTATTTTTATACAACTCGATGGTAATGTCAAGCGGTCGGCCCATCATATGGCTACGGAACCCTTTCACGCGCGTGTCCGGCACGCTCTTGACCGGTTTTTAATTTCTATAATTGCATGACTTAAATAAATTTTATGTTCTGTGTATGTTGATTTAATGTGAAATGTGATTAAATTTGTTATTTAATTTGATTTTGAAATGTATTTGTTTAAATTATAGATATGACATTATTTGAGCGTGTTATATGATCCTTGTTGGTTGAAATAAATACATATATACACAGGACAAACATTTGTGTGCATGAACGTGTCTGTTTGTCCTGGTCTGGGTGTTATATGTATCTATTTAAGTATATTTGTAATATCACTGTTGATTCTGATATCTGTAACACGAGTGCCTAAACTACGTAACACGGGGTCAGATCAATGTATGTGATGTTGTATGATATTATTTATTTATTATATTTGTCGACAGGTGGTAGAAGACGACGGACGTGCCTCGCCGGGAAGCGCGGAGGATCCCACTGACCGGCCCGCTTCAACCAAATCCGGAGATAGTGACTATCCCGATGTGTGTACGACTAAGGTTAGTGTGAATTATATATAGTTTGGAAAATTCCAAAAGTGTAAAATGTAACAAATGTAACTATGATAACTTTATTAGCATAATTTTTTTTGTAAAGTGCAAAGGTTGTTGAGCGAAACAACCCTTAACACAAGTGTATTTAGTACTACTTACTAAAGGTGTTTCAACAAATGTCTGTAATGTTATTTATGTTAATAAAAACTTTTTTTTTTAATTGCGGGTAGATGGCGCTGTATAAATATAAATAACTAGCTTTCTAAGAGTTCGGTTTCATTGCAACCAATATTTTTATTTTCCCTCGGGAGCATCATTTTTTCCGGGATAAAAAGTACCCAATGATTAAATCCGGTTTACTAGCTTAACGTCTGCAAAATTTCCAAGCAATCGGCGTGAAAGCGGAACAATCTAACAAACTTAATTTCCGATTTTTAATATTATAGTAAGGATCAAAAATATGTTTGAAGTTATTTTCGTTCAAATTTATTAGTGAAATCATTTCAATTCATTTCCATGTTCACATTATTTATACCCTACATGTATATTAGTAAATTATATTAGGAAAATGATATGAATTTCAGCAAACCTGGTTACTGGGCCTGTTACATTAGAGATAGAAAAAATAATTCAATTAAATCACTACATAGTATAAAACAAAGTCGCTTTTTCTGTCATGTTGTATGTTGTATGTCCCTATGAACGCTTAAATCTTTAAAACTACGCAACGGATTTTGTTGCGGTTTTTTTTAATAGATAGAGTAACTCATGAGGAAGGTTTTTATGTATAATATCATCCATTAAATAGTGGACAAGTACCACGGGCGAAGCCGGGGCGGGCCGCTAGTAACTTATAAAAACGACAATGTATCTTATATTTTTTTTTATAAAGTTTTATTCCTAATTCTCGAGTACCCAACTTATGCATCACTACGTCATATTTCAATGTGTAATCTGTATATTATTTGTTATACAGCAAGCGTCAACAGACAAAGACACGAGTAGTCCCGAAAGCAATAGTCTGCTTGATCCATCAGTACTATCAGACTTCACCACGCAAGCGCTCGTGTTGACCGTGCTCGCCACACTTGTCAAGTACACCACAGGTTAGTGCCACGCAACGGGTTATTAGATGGCATTCGATGGGTTAAGGCATGGCAGTCAATGGGTTAAGGGATGACACTCAATGGGTTAAGGGTTGGCACTCAATGTTTAAAGGATGACACTTAATAGGTTTAGAGGTGACACTTAATGGGTCAAGGTTTTGCATTCAATGGGTTCACAGATGGCAGTCAATCGGTTAAGAAACGACACTTAATGCGTTAAGAGATGATATTCAATGGGTTAAGAGAAGACACATAAGGGTTTCAGAGATGACACACAATAGGTTTCTCTAAACCTATTGTGTATCACCTCTATGTCAGACAATAGGTTAAGAGATGACACTCAGTTACAAACCATGAAGATTGTTAACAAATTCGTCCGTGCTGTCAGACTTCAGAATGCAAGATCTTTTGATGCCTTTTTCAAGAGGATAATTGGTTTCAGATGAAGACGAGATTCGAATCTTGTACCAGTACTTGGCAGAAGGATCAGTGGTTTTCCCGAAGGTGTTTCCTGTCATGTAAGTCAAAGACAATATCCGTAAATTAAGTACCGGGCCATGATCACGAGGTCCTGGGTACGATTTCCGGGTCGGGCAAAATGTATGTTTATTTTTCTGAGCACAGCCCGCATTTGTGATCGCCAACCCGCATTTGGCAAGCGTGGTGATTAAGACAAAACCCATCTTTGAAACGAAAACATGATTTCAAATGATGGATGCCTTTGCCCTGCAGATGCCCGGGACATTAATAGGCTGAATTTTTTTTTTCTTTTTGTTTTTAAAAAGACTGCGCATGTTTTGCTTGCGTATATTATTTTCTAGAGGCCTATTCTAAATATACTACATATGTCATTAACTCGTTATATTTTTCGTCCACAGTCACAGCCTTCTGGATATGAAAATAAACCACGTGTTGATGCATTGCAACGACCAAGTCATACTAAGCGCTGTGCAGAGTATCATACAGGTATGTATAGACCACGGCTTAAGGGCGTGCAGACAGCACACTAGCGCCGCCAATCGTTTTTCTACAATTGTAAAAAAATAAATAGAGAAATGTCATCGTTGAAGGTGATCGTTAGTATACTATAAAAGGGCCCCTTAAACCTACACGCTGGGTCGAAAGTCCCAGGCGCCGACTGACATTCCTCTCTGTTCCACGCGATGGACCCGGCACCTGCACGAAGAATCCATGGATAGCTAAGAAGTTCGTCTCATTTAGATAGATAAACGCTCTGTAGTGCACTAAAGAAAAACATTTATGAATTTGTGAAATCTGCTTTAAATACTTTTCTTACGAAAATATGGCCTTAATATTGAATATTGCTAAAAGTGGCCACTTTTAGCAATTTAAAATTAACAATGCAATAAAAGTCACTTTTATAAAATCATACATTTTATTCTTTAGTGCACTACAGAGAGTTATTAAAATTTAATCTCAACATCAATAATTCATTACAATTAAATAAAAACGATTGGCGGCGCTAGTGTGCTGCCTCACGCCCTTAAAGCCGAAATAACGAACGAACTATCCAACACAAAAATATTTTATCAATTCGAACCAGTAGTTCCTGATGTTTGGGTGTTCAAACAAACAAACAAACTCTTCAGCTTTATTACATTAGTACATATACTTTATTTAAGCCGGTCATTCCAATTTTAACTATCCCACTAGAAGTAAGAAAATAACAGCAGGAATCTCGTTGGCATAATGACAAGTGGGAATTTAATGAGAAAAAAAAGGAGCAAAAAAAAAGGAAAGTTAAAATATTTCGTACAGAATTTGCAACTGTTTTAGTTTTAAATCACTTAATTTTCCTACAGAATATGATCGCTTCGGAGGAAGTGAGTCAACAGCAACTCCACTACATGCAGAGTTGTGGTTTCGGCGGCCTGTGGCGTTTCGCCGGCCCGTTCACTAAGGTATGGGTTGCCAGAGTAAATAATTGTGTGGGAATATTTTATTTTAATGTATTGGCAACATTGATTGTTTCTACCATGTTTAAGTTTTTGTGCGTGTGCTTATTATCAAGCTTAGCTTATTATCAGATGTTCTGATTATTAATAATTGTAAATGTGAAGTTCATCTCTTTAATTTGTACTAGATCTTACCCAGGCTTTGCGCGCGTAGAATTTTCAAGATTCCGGTGGGTTCCTTTAAATCGAAGATAAAATAACCTATCACCTAGATCAGTCTATACCCTGCTTGTATACCAAATTTGATCAAAATCCGTTCAGTAGTTTCAGCGTGATTGACAGACAAACATAAATCAAACAAACTTTCTTAATGTAGGTATTAGTGTGATGATGTTTATCAATGCAAAAATGCAAAGTTTCTATCTACCTTTTAACTGAACTTGACTAAACACGTTATTAAGAATGTCGTACAGGTGTTTTAATAATAGCAAAACGTGAGAGTATAAAATCTTTTAGTGACTGAAGTAAGTACTTTTCCAAGCCAATCGCATTAAACTTATTACACATCTTTCTCAGAACCAATGCACAGCCGAAAGCAGCGAGCTATTCGTGAACTGCCTCGAAGCGATGGTTGAAACGTGCCTGCCGGGGGATGAACCCCTTACCCGTCCGCCGCCGCCCGATCCGGACACAGCTGACTCCGACCACCGGTACTCTGGTGAGTGATAGTACCTACATACAAAGTACCATCACAGGTGAGGGGGACTCTGGCACTCAATGGGTTAAGGGATGGCACTCAATGCGTTAAGAGGTGACACTCAATAGATTAAGGCCGCATGCTATCAGAGAATAGTGAGTTATGTGTGAACTGCCTCGAAGCGATGTTTGAAACATGCCTGCCGGGAGATTATTTCCTAGCCCGTCCGTCACCGCCCGACCTGACATATGTACAGTAAATCAAGTACACCACAGGTGAGAGACTCTTACAATCAATGGGTTAAGGAGATGACATTCAAAAGGTTAAGTGATGTCACTCAAAGGGTTAAAGATGGAACTCAAAGAATATCGAAGCTTTAATTATTTATTACAAATTCTTGTTTTTTCAGGTGTCCATCGCCAACCTACTTTATACTGCTCCGGGACGGATACATAGCGCAAAGATAGTGTAAGTATAATCAAATCAACATAATTTCATAACATATCTATACTAATATATATAAAGCTGAAGAGTTTGTTTGTTTGTTAGAACGCGCAAATCTCAGGAACTACTGGACCAAATCTTTATGTGTTGGATAGTCCATTTGACGAGGAAGGCTTTAGGCTATTGGAAATCGATATCCACGCGGACGGAGTCGCGGGCGGCCGCAAGTTAAAAATATAAATACTTAGGTAATAGGTTTTATGTTATAACTTGTGGCCGCCTGCGACTTCTAAACTTGGAAACTAAAAAAAATCTACATCTACACTAATGTTATATAAAGAAAATATTTGTATTTTTGTATGTAACGAATAAACTCAAAAACTAATGGACCGATTTGAATAATTTGTCACGGCTAACTACACTATCCCCGGTGAACATAGGGTACTTTTGATCCCGGAAATGTTGGGTAAAGGGGGAATATTTGAGAAAAGAAATTACGCGCGGGTGAAACGGAGCGGAAAGCTAGTCCTACTACTATTATAAAGGCGAAAGTTTGTATGTGTGGATGTATGGATGTTTGTTACTCTTTCACGTAAAAACTACTGAATGGATTTGAATGAAACTTTACCACAATATACCTTATACATCAGAATAACACATAGGATATTGGAAATCGAAATCCACGCGGACGGAGACGCGGGCGGCCGCTAGTAATTAATAAGTTTATTCTCTTTCAGGCAACGAATTTATAACCGCACACAATGAAGAAACCAGATATGTGTGGGTTTACCCAATTATTCGTGCACGTCTTCATAACTATCAGGGAAAATATATTCAACTGTACTTAGTCTCTTTATATTAGACCGGAGATCTTACCGTCAGCTTTTATAGAACGACTTAAATTGAATCGAGTACAGGCCCATTCTGAAAAAATATGGGTAATTTGAACAACCAAATCTTATTATTTCAAATCAAATCAATCGAAATTAAAATATACTTTATATATATTTTGATTTGATTTGATTTGAACCAGGTGACTTACCTAGAACGATATTATAAGAGCATAAAACTTACATCATTTGACGGGCCCGTTGGTCTAGTGGTCAAAGGCCCTGGCTACAAAACCAAGGTTCGCGGGTTCGAATCCCGCTAGGGGCAAATGTTTGTGTGATGAACATCGGCATTTGTAGTCGAGCCATTGATGTTTATAAAAGTATTTTAAGTATGTCTATCCGCTACTTAGCATCCATAGTACAAGCTTCGAGCTTAGTTTGGGGCTAGGCAATTGGTGTGTTAGTCCAATGAATTTATTTTTATACTATTGATGTAAATATTGTTTACAAGTTATTTTTCTTCTTTCTGGGCATTTAAGGAGGTACACAAAATTCCGTTACTACGGTGTTATAGTACAAAATAGCGGGGCAGTTCAATTAAAGTCCTTCTATAAAAATTGACAGTAAGCCTCTTAAATAAAAATTAAGTGCATATATTTAAATTGTTAGATATTTCCCGATACCAGAATACTGTGTCATTATTTTGATTGACGAGACGTATGTTGGTTACTAAGGTAACTAGGAGATGTAAAGCGACCCTCGCTTCAAATTACAAGGCCTGTATAGACCGGATCGAAATATAACGAGGGAACATCTAATGATTTAAATGTATGATTAGATCTGTAATAAAATTAATGAAATGTAAATGTTAGCAAAACCGTTGTATAATTCGGCCTCTAGATTTGTTGAAATATTTGAACGTCTAATAAATTTAATCGTTACATAACTTTTTTTACTTGGAAAATTGATTGTTTTAAAGATTTGAAATTAAGTATGTTACTATAGTCTATTTCAGCTAAGATGATTACGGTGACAGTTTGCCTTCAAAGAAAAATCGTCAAAATTCTAAAGTAATAAGAACCTACGGAAAATCATAGAAACACCTAGTGGATCTTATAACTTTGAAATAAAGTTCAATTTCGTATAACAAGTAAACCTGTCACTGGGGTCTTCGTAGCACAAATGGACTATAATTATACCACAAATTTTAACTGGTTGGTGCTTTATATTATGTTTTAGTTCACAAATAGGCTTATAGATAGGTTTTCTAGGTATTTAAAATTATCTTTAAGTGTACCTATTTTTTTTATTTATTGTGTAATATTGATTATGCAATGTTAATATGAAAATGTCGTACAAAATGTAGATGGAAAGATAGATTAAATAGTTATTCGTTGGCATTACTTTGATGACCTAAGTTTGTTACATAAGTTACTATCATTGAGGTATTACTACTATGTATAGGCACCGTGCAGAAACTATAGAGGGCGCTAAAATCCCGATTTTTTCTGTGGTTTGACAGTAAAATTTGACATTCAGCGTAAAAGTTTCGAATATGAGTCACTAGATGGCAGAATAAGGCACCGTGTTTTTCCGAGGTTTGACAGTAGAATTACCGACATTGAGAGTTAAAGTTTTGAATATGAGTCACGAGATGGTAGAGTCATCGCTACGCACGGTGCCTGTAGAGGCGACATCTCGAAGAAATTATTTCTTACCCGCATTGTGGTCCATGGGCAACAAAGTTGCCGTATTTTTTTACTATTTTCTGACTATTTTTGTAATCGAAAAATTCCGTGTCGTGTTTTAAAATCATGTACAATCTTATAGTAAGAAAAATAAAGATAGTGGCGTGTCATTTCATAGATGAAAAGGCAAAAAAATCACTAAATTATTCGCCCCTTCCCTCCAAGTTGACGCAAAACTTTAGTTCGCGATGTCCACTCTATACGTAGTAGTAATACCTCAATGGTTACTGTGAGTGAAAATTGATGTGCGCACACATATTTAATCGGTGTATGTATTATTTAAGTATATAAAGTATTGTACAGTCTTATAAACAAAATAGATTCCTTAAAATCAATATATACTAAGTAGTATTCCAAATCGGACCTAACTTGATAAGTAGTTAGTTGATCAAAGTAACTTTTATGGTATGTAAAGTATGTATGTGTATAATACTAATACCCCTTTCGGTCGTTTTTCGAACATGGCGGCCGGTATTACGATCAGCCAGGTACGCAGGATATATTATAGTGCACAAGTGAGTGCGCAAGCAGAGGTGCACTCCCTATTCCCTCATAGTTCGGTGAGACAACAATTTGACAAATTGTAAAATGTTATTACAGTTGAAATCCATGTTTCAATTATTTAATTATTTTTTGATAAATAATATCAATTTTATGTACAAAAGCGAGTACTGAAAATGGTTACTAAATTGTTAAGTGAAAATTAATTAATGTTTATATTTTGTCTTGATTATTAAAAATGTTGTCGACTAATGCATTTGAATTACTGACAATGTTATTTCGTTGATAGTTGTTA
Source organism: Nomophila noctuella (assembly GCA_958496325.1). Lineage (NCBI taxonomy): Eukaryota > Metazoa > Arthropoda > Insecta > Lepidoptera > Crambidae > Nomophila > Nomophila noctuella. The sequence goes on along the minus strand of OY292511.1, from coordinate 4,247,040 downwards.
AAAAAATGTTTTACACATTGAAAAGTACGTTTTAAAAATGATTTGACAACTTTATTAATTCTAGATCTGTTTGATTTGTTTTATTGTTAAGATAATTGGGTATTTGACTGCATTTAAAATAAATTATGAAGATCTTACATTAAAGACGAAATTAAATAATAATCACAAATCATTATGTCACAGTTACAGTTGCGCTTTTAACAAATTATCATATTAAATAGAAACTAAAAACCTACACGCTGGGTCAAAAGTCCCAGGCGCCGACCGACATTCCTCTCTGTTCTACGCGATGGACCCGGCACCCGCAGGGAGAATCCATGGATAGCTAAGAAGTTCGTCTCTTTGATTTGACAAGACTAGCTTGTGACGGCGTAACCTAGTATTTCATACAGTTTTCAATAGGCATCGTGCGGAAACTATAGAGGGCGCTAAAATCCCGATTTTTTTCTGTGGTTTGACAGTAAAATTTGACATTGAGCGTAAAAGTTTCGTGAGTCACTAGATGGCAGAATAAGACACCGTGTTTTTTTGTGGTTTGACAGTAGAATTACCGACATTGTGAGTAAAAGTTTTAAATATGAGTCACGAGATGGCAGAGTCATCGCTACGCACGGTGCCTTTAAAATGTTGTACTTATTTTGACATTTAATAAAAGTGAGTGATTTGATCTGTCCGTCAAATACCGTTTTAGTAAATTCCGTGCATAGTTGTTTTATTGTTGAAATATGATTAATTGCTAATATCATGAAGTATTAAATCTACAGTAGAAATAGGATATTTGAATGATCTGAGTTATTTTATAAGTTTACGATGGCTTTATCTAGCTTAAGAGGCTTTTAATATTTTTCAAATTAAATGTCTACCCAGTAAATGGTTTTAAGTGATAATTTTACAATGTATATGTCATGTTATATATAAAATTTGTAAATAAATATAGTTATACTACCAACACATATATTTTATCAGTGTTAGTGTAGAAACACACCTGGCTGAAAATACGCGACGGAAATTTGGCGGCAATGCATTTTATTTACAATATTATTACTTGACGAACCGCTTGGTGTAATGGTCAAGATGTTGCCTATTACGCAAGAGGTCGCTTTTCTTCGCTCGGGTTCGATCCCCGCACAGGACAAACATATTGTGCATGAACATGTCTGTTTGTCTTGGTCTGGGTGTTATATGTATCTATTTAATTATATTTGTAATACCACTGTTGATTCTGATGTCTGTAACACAAGTGCTTAAGCTACTTAACACAGGGTCAGATCAATGTATGTGATGTTGTGAAATATTTATTTATTATTATTTATTTATAACGCGACGTTATTTCGGCATGGTGTATTATCCTCCATTTAAAATACATTGCAGGTGTAGTCAGGTCGAACTTCGGTCGCGTTTTTTCGGCTAGGTGTGTGTCTACATTTTGGCCTAATGATATATTTTTCATAACTGTGTCCAGATCTGAATATTTTTTGTAAAAAGAAGTTTATATTTGACCTATCATGTTTTATAATTAAAGATGGCACATATTGTAAGTTGAAAAATGTGTTTTGTAGATTAATTAAAATGATCTTGATGAATAACTTGTTTTATTGAAATCTTGACTCCTGTGTTATACTTATAAATATAAAGTATCAGCCTATTAATGTCCCACTGCAGGGCATAGGCCGCCATCATTTGAAATTATGTTTTCGTAACAAAAATAGGTTTTGGTTGAATCATCTCGCTTGCCAAATGCGGATTGGTGGTCACAAACTCGACCTGACTTCGAAAATACCGGCACAAATTTCGCCCTACCCGGGAATCGAACCCAAGACCTTGAGGTAACAACAAAATACTGTTTAAGACCTTACCTAATAAGAGCTACACTTTGAGAGCACTTTCTAATATGGCGCACGCAATCCGGTATTTGACTGACAGGTCAAATCACCTTCTTTTATTAAATGTCAAAAACGTAAACTTGTAGGAAAAACTGTGTGGAATACAGAATTGTGACGTCACATTTGTGTATTGTCAAATCAATACTCTTTTAGTTTCAATTATACTCTGTCCACTATATGAAGCGTTTTTTGACAGGTCGCCGATTGACAACATTGGTGATGTCCTAAAGTATCTCAAATGTGTCAACAATCCGATTGTACTATTATCATTATTCGACTTAGGTACGTAAAAAATAACCGATTTCGATAAACATGCGTTTTGATTTAACATTCTCTTAGATTTATTGTAAACAAATATAAATCCATATATTTGAGTTTATAAATTAAATATAAAACAATAAAACAAGTAAGTCATATAGTAAAAGAAATTTAAATCCAAATGTTGCTACCTTTCTATGTAAAATATACATTATACCTTATGAACATGTTATGAAGAAGTTTAGATTTATTCATAGCATTTATTTCTATCGATTATTTGTAATCGGGGGCACAATCGTTCTAATCGATTTTCGTAGCACATCACTGAGTTGGCAGTTACCGTCCATGAAGAACAATATTATTTTTTTGAAAATTAAACGAAAACAATTCGAACTTTCATGGGCGTGAGCTGTCAAAAGACGCTTCCTAAAGTGGACAGAGTATAGGTGTATTATTTGTTAAAATGTCAAAAGTAACTGTGGGATAAAATATTGTCCTTAATTTTTAATTTCATCTTTAATGTTGGAATATCATAATTTATTTCGTATGCAGTCAAATACCCAATTTCAAAGGTATGTAGTATGCGTTCACACTTATTTTACCTCTCACTTTTTTCGGTAGGTGTACATATATAAAACCGTTGCCATGGTAACGCAAAATGCACAACAAGTGTAGCTTACGAAAACAAACTAACACTCTAGAGAACTGAATATTAGTTATATTAAATAAAAAAAATAATGTTTTGTGCGTTAAGTGTTCAGTAAAATGGAATTTTCAGGAAAATGGGTAAGTTTTAATTAAGCACTTGATTAGGAATAAGTTTTAAGAACGAAATTAAATTGTTAGAAGAATGGAGAACTGCGTAGAGCATTACCTACCTATTTGATTTTCGAATTCGAATTTATTAAAACATTTTGGAATATTGTTAAAAGGAGCTTAGTTAAATCTCTTGTCTTGTTATACACAAAGGATCTATTCTCAAACAATAAAGTAAAAAAGGATTTCGTTCGATACATAATATATTTCTCAACATTATCGTTGCATGGCTAAGTATTAAGGATAAAAAATGATAAAATGTTTTCAAATTACATTTTTCGATTCATCTGAATACTATCCACTAACTTAGATTGACAAAAGTTCACTATATTGGATTTAATTAGTTCCAATTTTATTGATTGTGCGACGTTATCCCAGTATTATGTCATCAATCATCATCATCATCAATCATCCTATCACCTCTCCCGATTCCATCCTCGATCATTGACGCGGAGCCCAGGGTACGCTGCGACTATGATCTTGAATTGACCAGCCTTCTTATTCAATTGGAGCGACTGTCGTCTGACCTCCGTAACCCTTACAAGAGAACCCAGATAATGAGATCATAGCCGAAACCAACGGCTTAACGTGTCTTCCGAGGTACGGAGTCATCATTCTTATGGGACCATCAAGCCAGCATTGTCCTAACCAAATTGAGACAACGCACACAAATAGAACGGAGTCGAACCCTAGACCTCCGCGGCTTTTGACCTCAGCGCTCTAACCACTACACCACGGAGACAGTTAAGCTATATAATGAGTAGGTTTGTTATTTAACCTACAAAGAATAACCCAAATTAATCCTAAGTTTGACCGAAATTCGACCTAGAATTTGATACAATCTTAGAAAATGACCTTTGATGGCAAAAGTAACTTTAAGTAACGCTTTCCACATGACGTGTTACCAAAATTGCCCTCAAATTAGTTCAAATAAACTTTACTAGGGCGCGAAGAAATTACGTCGTAACGAAAGTAAATCCACAAAATATGAACAAGCATTGTGTTGGCCTTTCAAATCTTGTAATTTATGTTGTAGGTAGTTCACGGACAGGTCTTCCCCAGTTGGTAAATTATGTCCAGTAACTAGACAAAGAGGTCGCCGGTTCGATCCCCGCACAGTACAAGCATCTGTGTGGATGAACATGTACATACCTACTCATATATCTTGACATAACATTATTGATATATTTGGTAAATGTATGGGTGACCGAAAATTTTCGTCTAGAGTTCTTCCGTGCTTCGGTAGGCACGTTAATTAAGCCGTTGTTCCTGTGCCTGACCTCTCTCATTGAGGTATTATACGTATATTACTACTACGTATAGTCGAGTAGGCACCTCGAATAATTATTTTCTGTCGTCAATGGACAACAGTTGCGTTCAGCCTACTATTTTTATAAGCAAAAACATGTTCAGATCATTCTACGACGAAAAAAATCAGCACTTCCAACTTCATTTTCTAATTTGCCCTAAGGTCGACTGGTAGAGAGAGGCATTAATTCCGCCTTTTGTACACTATTTTGTGTAGTACAATAAATATTGGATAAATAAATAAATAAAAACATCACTAAATAATCCGCCCCTTTCCCTGCCAACTGACGCGTAGATTTGGTTCTCTATGTACCTTAAGTACGTAGTAGTAATACCTCAATAAGGCTGAAAGGCGATAAAGATAAAGATAAAGATATTTATTTGTTCAAACATGTGTACAAAAGTTGGATATAATTATTTAGTTTCAACATGCCGTACCATTGCGGTGTACAAATTCATAATGTGTAAGGTAATTAAAATACAATTAAAAACAATATAAATTAATAAAAAAATATATATATAGGTACAATTTACTACAATTATTATTAATTAAATTAAATTATGAAACACAGTTATACAATGGAATTAAAATAGAAAATAAAACGAAAAAAAAAGTCAATGTATAATTAGGTCAATATCAGCGATAGTAGGTGTATTATTATTATTTTGGATACTTTCCCTCATTTCAGTGTATCCCAGCAACTCGTTGAAGTTTGATCAATATGAAGTACATAGCCATCTTCCTGGTGGGGTTGCTAAGGAGTTCCCACGGGAAATGGGTGGAAGGGAGACTCGACACGAAAGATGTGAGTAAAGTTATTGGGGGCGGCACGCGATATATTCAAGAGGTTGCGGGTTCGATGCCCGAGTGAACATTTGTGTTTGAATATGTCATTTTAATTTTATACGATTGGTATACAATGATAGATAAAAATAAAATTTTCGGACATAAACAGGCACATTATAATTCTGACCTATTACATATTTTAAGAGAGGTAGAGCTTTGTGGAACTTCCACTCGAATTAGCCGCTCGTCTGGGGAAGTACCTCCACCTGACAGAAGACCACAGACCACAGTGAAGTAACACTTCGTAACTGTTACGCTATGTTTCTGCTGGTGAGACCAGAGCTCATTTGGGGATGGTATGGCTTTTTAAAGGCAGGGTACGCATCTGCGACCCCTGTTGATGTCCATGGGCAGCGGTGATTACTTACCATCAGATGACCCACTTGTTCGTTCGCCTCCTTATAACATAAAAAATAGAGGTTATAAAGATCCATAGATTTAAGTAGATATGTAGATATGCCCTCGCCTTTTACCGACCATGTGAAGTGATGGTCACTTCACTTCGTGTAGTATCTACCACCAACCACGTAATATGATTACTATGAATACAGATATCTTATCTAATTCTTTATGAAAATAAGCTTCATAGAAGCACTTATTAGTCGTCAGAAAATTATAAAATGATGACTCGACCACGATACGAAAAAGTATTGGTATTAAACATCTTATTTATCTTTTCAGAACTGGGCCTTTCTAGCTAGATTCTGCTTCCTCTCTTTGGAGGGTCAATTCGAGTATTTGATTGAATATGACAAGGAAATGGGAACCCCTAACCTGCTCTTGTACTATGATGATGAGAAGCAGTGGCCAGCAGTCTACCACTCTTCAAAGGTAAGGATTAGGGCTTGCAAATATTCGACGAAATCAGGTATTCGAATATTCGAATATTTTTCGAAAAATATTCGAATATTCGAATAATATTCGAAATTTTTTTTCAAGCGTCCACCAACCAAACATGGAAATATATAGTCTTGAGGCCATCACAAACGATATTGGCTATGGCAGTATAGCTGTAAACTCAGTCCGAACTGAGTGAGACAGGTTTAAACTTTCACACTTTAAGCCTACTCTTTATACATTTCTATGGGAAAGTGGAAAGTGCATAGTTTTTTTTTCTCGCGTCTTTCGACCAATCATGAAAAATGAAAATATATATATTTGAGGTCATTTAAAAAGCTATTTGATTTGGGAGTATATCTGCAAACTCAGCCCAGTAAGTGTAGAGTAAGGAAGGCTAGAAACTTGAACACAATGTACCCTCGCTTCAATATTTTTTAATAGGAGGTAAGTGTAGAGTAAGGAAGGCTAGAAACTTGAACACAATGTACCCTCGCTTCAATATTTTTTAATAGGAGGTTGTGTCCTATATTTTCTAGCGGCCATCAACCAAACATGGAAATATATATTCTTAAGAACCCAGTGAACGATATTTGCACAGGCAGTATGGATGTAAACGCAGTCCTTACTGAGTAAGACAGGTTAGAACTTTTACACAAAAACTGGGCGTTCGCTACTTACATTTTTCTAGGGCAGGTGGCGTCTTTATTATTTCGCGTCCATCGACCAAACAGGGAAAAATATATTCTAGAGATCATCACAAACAATTTTTGCAAGGACAGTTTAGCTCTAAACTCAGTCCGAACTGAGTGACATGCTCGAACTTTTTTACTATGGACCTTGGCTTCAATATTTGCTATGGTGGAGGTGGTGTCCTTTTTTTTTCCACCGGCCATCAACCAAACATAGAAATATATATTCTTAAGGACATTACAAACAGTATTTGTAAAAGGCGTATTGCTGCATAACTCAGTCCGAACATCAGTTCGGTTGTTTATCAAAACACAGGATAGAACTTTTGCTCTCTCACTAAACTTTCGCTTCATATCTTTTATTAAGTTCTAAACTGTCTCACTCAGTTCAGACAGAGTTTGCAGCTATGCTGTCTATGCAAATATTGTTTGTATTACATAGCCTCAAAAATACAGACACTATCTCTCCTATTAAAAAAAAATAAAAAATAATAATACCCTCCGGCCGGATATATAATAGTGTACAAGTGAGTGCGCAAGCACAGGTGCACTCCTTATTCCTTCACTCTTATAATTCGGTGGGACGGCAATCTGACACGACCGTAGAGAGATCAGGCGCAGGACCAACGGCTTAACGTGCCTTCCGAAGCTCGGAGGAGCTCGAGATGAATTTTTTCGGTGACCCATCCGATGACTGGCAACCGCAGGTCGAGTTCGCTAACCACTGCGCCAACGAGCTCCCCATTAGAAGATATTGAAGTGAGGGTACATTGTGGTCAAGTTTCAACCCTGTCTCACTCAGTTCAGACTGAGTCTGCAGATATACTGCCAAATTAAATAGCGTTTGTAATGTAATGACCTCTTAAATATATATTTCCATAGTTGGCCGATAGACGCGAGAAAAAAAAGGATGCCATTTCCCATAGAAAAATGTCTAAACCTTTTACACTCAGTTTGGACTCAGTTTACAGCTACACTGCCATGGCAAGTGTCGTTTGAGATGCCATCAAGCATATTTCCATGCTTGGTTGATAGACGCTCGAAAATAAAAAACCCCACCTCCCCTACAAAAACCGGCATTGTCTTTATACCAGGAAGGGTTGTAAGGGGTAAAATAACATTAAACGAATACATTATTATTTACGAGATCAATCATATTCATTTTTGATGAAACTTAAGAAGTTAAAGTCTCTAAAGTTGAATTTGCTTAGGGCCATTTAATATCGGGCTAAAATCTCGATAATCTTGATCAAAATTGTCGAGATTTCGATCAATATCACATATAGCAAGATAATTACATCATCGAGATAGAATATCGAAAAACACCTACCTATTTTTTGAGATTTGAAACTATCGAGAGTGCTTTTTCTAATTAATCCCAATAGGACATAAAATATTCGAATATTCGAATAACGCGTCAATTAATATTCGAATAGTAAAATGAGTCGAATATTCGAATTATTCGAATATTCGAATATTCGAATTGCAAGCCCTAGTAAGGATAGATTTCAATCTATACTACTTAATACATTAAATCTGAAGAGTTTGTTTGTTTGAACGTGCTTACCTCAAGAACTACTGGTCCGATTTGAAAAAAACTTTTTTATTTGTCGAGGCTTCAAACTATGTGTGCGGAAACCGAAATAGCGATTTGACAGCCGCTATTTTTTTGATAAAGCTGCTGAATAAATACCTCCATGGACAAGTGGTTTGAGTACCGGGCCGTGGTTTTGAGGTCCTGGGTTCGATTCCCGAGTCGGGCAAATTTATGTTGATTTTTTCTGAACATAGCCCGGGATTGTGATTACCAATCCGCATTCGGCAAGCATGGTAATTAAGCCAAAACTCATCTTTGTAACGAAAACATGATTTGCACTGCAGAGAGACATTAATAGGCTGTTATTTTACTTTACTTTAACTTGCCCGGATTGCATGGGCTCTAGGTTGGAGTCCCGCCTGAGCCAACTGAGATTGGACGAATTTTTCTTTGTTGATAAATTTAAAAAAAATATTTTAATCATAAATATTTGATTTCAGACATGCAAAGAGCGCGAGGCCGTGTTGAACAAAGCCGGGCAAAACCAGGTGATCAAGCTATCTCACTGGTACCCTGACACGGAGTATTCGGGCTGTGTACTGACTAAAGCTAACAAGGAGATGCCAGCTTCAAAGAGGTAAAGAAGTAACTCTTGGTTTCAAAGATATTTGTATAATTTAATTTCCCTCAAATTGACACGAAGGTGTACCTACCTACAGATTCATTGATGTGACATTTTTCCAGATAAGTTTCTCTATTTTTTTATTATTTTACAACGGATTGTTTCGATTTCAAAAACTTAGATTAAAATAATGGTTAAAGATATTTAACTATTTTTCTCTTCAAAGATTTACAAGTATCACTTACAGAGAAACAAAATAGTTGTACCTAATCATAAGCGAAATAGCATAGAATTAAACAAACACAAAGAGCTTAAAAATTTTGAATATATTTAAAAAAATAATAATTTAATTACTTTCTTTGTTTGTTTTATATATGCTTTTCATATATTGTGATTGTCAAGCGTGTTAAAAAATGTAATGATAATTTTTAAGCCTATTTCTGTTTTCGTTTTCTTAACCACTCAAATAATAATATCCTTCACGTAAATGTGATATTTCCCTTTTCTTTTAGCTCAACGACATCAAAACCTACCACGAAGAGTTCAGCCCACACAAAAAATACTACCAAGGCTCAACCACCACTCGACACTTCATACTACGATCAATTCCTAAAAACTACCACTGCGTACCCGAAAACTACCACTGTTCGAACTAATTCTACCACTTGGTACGAACTATTGCCAACTGAAGACTTTAATTCTACCACCAGTATCCCTGATGATGAGTTGTGGGAAAGTATAGGGCCTGATAAGAGTGGTAATCAAACGCAGAGTTTGAAAGATGTTGAGATATTGTTCAGTAACCAGAGTATAGGCAGTGTAAGTATTGTTTTATTATTGAAATAGTAGTAGAATATTTCTACTTAGAAACAGTTTTTATTTGCTCAAACATGACTTGAACTTGTTTCATTTAAAAGATAAAAGATACCTTCACGATGCCATTTAAAAACCTTTGAAATTTGATGTTTAATAATGTTTGTTCGAGGACTACTCCTTCTTCCTAAGATGCCATATTCATCCTCCTTAACTCCTAATTTCGCTGTAAAATAAGACCTTCATTGGTTTAGTATCCCTAAATCGAGTATTTTATTTATTGAATAAAATGAAATTCACTACAGGCCACCAATAACTTACATGATGAAGATGGGACCTTAAGAAAATATAAAATTATAGATTTTTTTGTAGAACAACCCCATTATAAATTTATTAATAATATCTTCAACAGCACAAAATCAAACGCTCCACCTACTTCGGTCGCTTCCACCCTCGTGGTCTGACGTCAGAGTCGAGCCAGGGCGGCCACCACGAGAAGAGGTCCACCACGGAGCGGCTCACCATCACCTGCCACAACTCGCGGAGGTTCCGCTCCGCTAGGGAGCGCTGGTGGTTCATAGCTATCAGCAACTGTGATAGCTCTAAGGTAAAGTACTTCCTAGGCCTTCATCAACAGCCTTTCGCAGTCTTCTGCTGGACATAGGCCTCTCCGAGGGTTTCTCGCTGGATTCTCAGCTACTTGCATCAATTTCCTGGCAGCCATCTTGCATATATGTCTTCCTGTAGTCGTAATTGGTAACAAAAAAACCCTCCGGCCGGTTTTCGGCCATGGCAGCTGCAAGTAAGTGCATTCTCTATTCACACACTTACACAGTTCGGTGAAACAGCTATCTGAAACGACGGTAGAGTGATCAGGCGCAGAACGAACCACGGAGGAGCTCGAGATAAACATTTTTGGTCACACGTCCGAAGACGAGAAAAGCAAGAGTCTAATATTCCTAATGACTGAGGTTCTACATACTTCGGTCGCTTCCACCCTCGTGGCCTGACATCAGAGTCCAGCCAGGGCGGCCACCACGAGAAGAGGTCCACCACGGAGCGGCTCACCATCACCTGCCACAACTCACGGAGGTTCCGCTCCGCTAGGGAGCGCTGGTGGTTCATAGCTATCAGTAACTGTGATAGCTCCAAGGTAAAGTGTTTCCTATGTCTTCCTGTAGTCGTACAAAATAGGTTATACCTCCTTCGGCCGTTTTCGGCCATAGCGTGGTCTTCTTTAAGGAGGTACTTCCCCAGACGAGTAGAATGTATATGCATAATTTAGTGCCTAAGCACTGGTGCAGTTCCTATTCTCTCACTCTCATAGCTCAGTGGGAGCAACCTAACACGACAGTAGAGAGATCAGGAGCAGGAACGATGGCTTAACGTGCCTTCCGAAGCATGCAGGAGCTCATGACGAAAATTTTATTGACCCATCCGAAGACCAACCTTTGCAAAACTTGCTTAACTTTAGCAAACGCAGAAGAGCGCGTGAACCTCTGCGCCATCAAGCTTCTTTAGTCTTATTTTCCTCATAATTGAGGGTCTACATACTTCGGTCGCTTCTACCCTCGTGGTCTGACATCAGAGTCGAGCCAGGGTGGCCACCACGAGAAGAGGTCCACCACGGAGCGGCTCACCATCACCTGCCACAACTCACGGAGGTTCCGCTCCGCTAGGGAGCGCTGGTGGTTCATAGCGATCAGCAACTGTGATAGCTCTAAGGTAAATAAGGATTTCATATTTTACGGACATTTTTCGGTTATGATGCATGACCGATGGCTTAACGGGCCTAACGAAGCACGCAGAAGCTCGAGATTGATGGTCGGTCACCCATCCGAAGACCATCCATTGCGAAAGTTGCTTAACCATAGCAATGGCAGAGAAGCGCAGTAACTATCAGCAACTGTGATAGCTCTAAGGTAAAGTACTGCATTGCTTAATAGCAATGCAACTGTGATAGTTCTAAGGTAAAGCACTTCCTACATCTTCATCGGCCTATCACAGTCTAGTGCTGGACATAGGCCTCTCCTAAGGTTCTCCACTCAGCTGAATTCTCGGTGACTTGCATTCAATTCCTGCCAGCCATCTTGCGCAATTTTATGTCCTCGTAGGCGTAATAATGATTCCCCCTCCGGCTAGTTTTTGGCCATAGCGATCTCAGGATGTACTACAGTGCACAAGTGAGTGCGCAAGCACAGGTGTACTCCGTTTTTCCTCACTCTCACAGCTCAGCGGGAGCACCCTGACACGACCGTAGAGAGATCAGGCGCATGGCATGTTAAGTCTTCCGAAGCACGCAGGAGCTTAAGATGAAAACTTTTAGGCGCTTCTCCAGACGTCCGTTTACAAGTTCCACTAAGCTCTACCCTCTTTCAAAAGTATGTAGTTACCTTTTTAATTGGCGGGTCATTTCTTTTGGATGCCTTATTGAATTAAGAATGATTTGAGTTTGAGTTTCATAAAACATTGTTGATTGTCCTCAGGGGTTGGACATTCGTTACAAATTCCTGATGACGAATGGACCTGATGGAGACTTCTGGCACATGCATTTTTCAGCTGATGAGTTTTGTAAGTACTTTTCACAATTTTAAACTTTATGAGTAAGTCTCAATGATCTAAGCCGTGGCCTCGAAGTCCTGCGTTCGATTCCCGGAAAGCTGCAAGCTGGCAAGATCACCGCTCCCTATGGACATCTATAACTCCACAAAGGCCTGTCCTTTGCGAACCCAAAAGTTTGGCAATTCATTTATTTGCCAAACTTTTGAGCGATGGAATGCGTTACCAGACTTACCAGCATACGTGTTTCCTCCATTGTATAATCTGGATTCCTTTAAGCAAAGCGTGAAGAAGTATTTCGCGTGCCGGTATGGCGATGCCAGCTGTTAGAATATCACAATGATAATGATATTGCATCCGTTATCATAGCATATCAGGGCTTCTCTTCTGCATACCATCAGGCAGTTGATCCAATAAAAATAAATAAATAAATTCATTGGACTAACACGCCAATTGCCTAGCCCCAAACTTAGCTCGAAGCTTGTACGGATGCTAGGGAACGGATAGACATACTTAAATTCATTTATACACATCCATGACTCGAGCACAAATGCCGATGTTCGTCACACAAACATTTGCCCCTAGCGGGATTCGAACCCGCGACCTTTGGTTTTATAGCCAGGGTCACTAGCCACTCGACCAATAGGCCTGTCGCGCTATACTGTGCCATTACATGAAAATGAAAATATTTCTTTCTCTTCCTCAGACGTCCTACCAGTCCTCATAGCCTACGCGTTCGCCTACGTCATCGTCATGATAGCCGCAGTCATGTGCAGCGTCGAACTGAAGTGCAGACAACTCCTGCACTGCACGTACAAGCTGTTCCTGGGCGCCGCAGCAGCACAGCACGGCGGAGTGGTGCTGCAGACGCTCGCGCACGCGCGGTGTGCCGTCAGCGGCAGGCTGCCTGCAGGGGTGGACACTGTTGGTTAGTTGCCAGTGAGTGCAGTGCAGCGTCAGTGCCGGCAGCTGCTGCACTGAACGGTAGCTCAGCGTCTTTTCGGAGCAACGGAAGGCACGTTTAGCCGTTGGTCCTGTGCCTGATCTCTCTACGGTCATGTCAGTTAGCTGTCCCACCGAACTGTAAGAGTGAGGGAATAGGGAGTGCAGCTGTTCTTGCGCATTAACTTGTGCTAAAGTGCATATATCCTGCGTCGCAATGGTCGAAAACAGACAGAAGGGTATTACTATTATTGTAGTAAGTTTGATAATAGAGCGATGGTGGCTTAGTGGTAAGGACCGCGCCTCACAAACTTGAGGTCCGTGGAACGAATGCGGGCCCAAATTTTTGAATTTGGTGGATTTGTGCTATTGGCTCGGCGGTGACGGAAAACACCGTGAGTAAACCTGCACATCTAATAGCTTCTGTCTTTAGTTCAGTTAAATCTGAATGTGTATTGTGTCATGATCCAATCTGTCTGGTTCCCCTCTAGGGGTTACGAAGGTCTGATGGCAGTCGCTTCACTGTAATAACCAGACCAAATCCTGGATCATGGTCAAAGCTGACTCCGTACAGAAACGGGATAAACGCTAGGAAGAAGAAGGTCGTATCAAATTACTGTCAATGGCCTTTGGGAGTAAGAGAATAGGGAGTGCATCTGTGCTTGCGCACTCACTTGTGCACTATGCATCCTGCGTACCTGGCTGATCGTAAGACCGGCCGCCATGATCGAATACGGCCGGAAGAGTTCGACTACTATTAATAAGTGTGATAATGAAATGACCTTTTTCTCGATTTCAGGTAAATTCCTCTGCGGTATATCGGAGACGCTGTTCCTCCTGCTCCTCATTCTGATGGCTAAGGGGTACACCATCACGCGAGGTCGCCTGAAGGTCGGCTTCACAGTCAAACTCACTATCTTCATGTGCTGCTACGTCGTCACCTATATTGTGCTCTTCGTTTATCAGGCTAAGGTATGTATGTTGAATCTGATTTAATTTTATAATTCCGGGAATATAGGAGTTCAAACTACATAAGTACATCTACATACCTACGAATTAAACTTACTTAAGTAAACAAAACTTTGGTTGCGAAGTTATTAGTTTATCTCAGTTTTTTTGTATTTCTAATTCTATCTTCTATCTAATCTGCCCCCAGTCCCCCCGTGTGTGTGGGCTGGGCACACAATGCCAATTTCGAAGTAAGCGTGGGCAAATCTCACGATTTGTATCTATGGTGTCAAGTATCCATTTAGTGTAGTTTCTTTCTTTTTTCTTTTCTTTCTATTCCCGTCTGAGCCAAATGAGGTGAGATTTTTTCTTTGTTTGTATTTTTTAAATTATTGTAAGGTATTATTTGTTTGTTTCCCAGGCTTTCGATCCGGGCGAAGTGTTGTACCTCTACGAGAGTCCGGCCGGGTACGGGCTAATAGTGCTGCGTATCCTGGCCTGGTGTGTCTTTGCATACTCCACGTTTTTCACCGTCAAGAAATACCCGGAAAAGGTTTGTACCTACCTACGTACATAAATCATGCGTGGCTTGAAGGGGAAGGGGTGTTCATGTATTACCTACTTAAGTTTTCCGCATTTCGTTAATTATTTTTATTTTTTACTAGCGGCCGCCCGCGACATTTTTCCCCGTGGATTTCGGTTTCCGCACGCATAGTGTTATACTATAGCTTTAAGCCTTCCTCAACTAATGGACTATCCAATTCAAAAATATTATTTCGATTCGAACCGGTAAGTCCTGAGATTAGCGCGTTCAAACAAACAAACTCTTTCGCTTTATTATATTAAGTAGGAGCTTGATTGCACAGTAGTTAGCGCGCTCGGCCTGCGATTACTAAGCTAAGCGACCTTCTCTGCGAAAGTTGCTTAGCTTAGCAGACCAGCCAGCCGGCCAGCACAGGCCAGCCATCGGATGGGTGACCGGAAACATATTCACACCGGCACTTGTACAAACACATACTTATGTTCGTTCATGTACTCGAATGTTTGCCTCGTGCATCGAACGTTTGCCTCGTGCATCGAACTCACGACACGACCTGTTGATGTAACAGAACACCTTAACCATGACACCAAACCTTCAATTATTGATTTTGTTTTACAGAACGCGTTCTACTGTCCTTTCTTCATCTGTGGCACGCTGTGGTTCTACGCGGGACCTCTGTTTATACTCACTGCTAATTCTTACATTGGTAAGTTAGTAGGATCTGTGTATAATAATGTGCTAAGTACATCTTCTTTTAAAGTAGCGGCCGCCCGCGACTTCGTTTCCGTTGATTTAGGTTTTCGCACACGTAAGTTATTATAGCTTAAAGCCTTCCTCGGCAAATGGACTAGCCAACACACAAAAATATTTTTCAATTCGTACCAGTAGTTCTTGGGGTTAACGCGTTCAACCAAATAAACTAACAAACAAACTCATCAGCTTTAATATATGTATTAGTAGAGATAATTATTTGATCTTAATACAATAATAATACTTTATAGGTAGCTTGTTACATTTAAGTAGAGTATCTTGCTTGTCTAATTATTTAATAAGATCTTTTGTAAACACGTGAGTGCAATAAAGACTTTGAATTTGAATTAAAAATATGTAAGTATATTCAATTTATTTTGAAGAATTATGTTATATTTTCAGACAAATGGGTGAGAGAGAGCGTGGTAATAGCAGTCTTACTATTCATCACGTTCAGTGGGCATATCATGTTCTTGGTAAATATTAATTCCTTTGTTATTATTTTATTTAAATGTTGATAAACAGATGAAATTCATTCATTTATTACTAGCGTAACTTAGTTAAGAAATGTAAAAAGCAGTAAAAAGTGACTCAAAGAGTTAACTGAATGCCTGATCACCATTTCCTAAACACGAGATAGAGTCGGAAAACAACTTAACGACACAATTTTTGCTAGACCTGAAAATCGAACCCAGCACCAGGAGATTGAGATCTTCGAAGCATTAAAATAAAAAATACCGTTTAAAAAACATTTTCTACTTGTTTCAGCTTTTGACATTGCCAGTGTTTGCAAATAAGAATTTTCCATACCATGTCAGAACAACGCAGATTGGAGTTATGGAGGTAATGTATAGTTGGTTATATTTTAAGTAAAATCTTTAAATAAAATATGTAAAAGTCTGTTTTATGTCAGACTTTTACTTTGCTAACTGTACTAAATCTGAATCTTAGACAATGGTATTGTAGTTAAAATTACGGATGGTCCTACTCGGCTTATTATGTAATATGGATAATTAAAAATATTTAGGTAACTGGAACTGCGGTCCCAGTTTTAAAGTGGTCCCAATCGCCTGAGTTTACGAACAAAATTTATAAAGTACAAGGTTTTACCCGCGTTATCAAGATTCCTGTTTTATCCCATGGGAGCATTTGACCGGGATAAAAAGTACCTACCTATACAATTACTTAAATCAGCTCATGCCCTGCTTGTATACCAAATTTAATCAAAATCGATTCAGTAGTTTCAGCGTGATTGACGTACTTACAAACATCCAAACAAACAAACTTTTACATTTATAATATTAGTATGATTTCAACTTGTCCTCATTTCACAGGTGACTGGAAGTTCCTCCTTGGATGGGTTTGGGCATAACGCGTACCATCCCACTAATGGGGCAGCGCAGACTGTCATCATTCCACTTACAAGGTACCTATTGTTTCTTTTACGATGAGGAAATTAGTAATAGAGCATATATTTTTTTTTGCAAAAAATTTAAACATCTAGAAACTCCCATTAATCCCAAAGTTGCAAAAAGTACAATCATCGACGAGGTTTTAGTTCCCGCAGAACTTTCGAAGTTGATTTGTGGATATTACAAGTGTTTTTTCTGTCAATAAGTACCTTATGTACTTAAGTTTATGTCATCAATGTGTACCTAGACTTTGAAAGAGAGAAACAATTTTTAGGTCCTAAATTAAAATTAAAAAAAAATGTAGCCCTTTATATACCCATTATTGCAATATATATTTATTCATTCATTGATTAAATAATTTATTATTTTTTTATTAAATAATCACTTATTTGAACCAATGAATAATAAATCTTTATTTCCAAAAAATACAGTGCCTACATAGCGTTACAATTCTCGACGACTACTCGACTACGCATACTGCTTGTATCATTTTATATGATGAAAGCCTCAGAACTGCAGTGGGCTTAAGAAACACATCTAGAATAATACAAATGCTCACTAATCCCTTTCTTTCAGACGCACAGAAGAATTAATTGGCAACATGTACAATCAATACATGGCGACGGCCCCCCCTCTTTCCCTAGATAATGGTACACCAAGTCTAAACGGAATTCCGAAGACCATTGACTCCTTATCCCCTAAAAATGGCTTCATCAAACAAGATAGCACAGAAACCAATGCATCAGATGATATTAAACCTATAGTAAATGAGAATAAAGAAATATTTACAGTGGAAGGGCAAATGGCGAAGATCGAACCAGTGTTGCCACACGAAATAAAGGATAGGACGGTGTTGCCACATGAAAATGTTAGTTTGTCGAGCGGGGAGAATGGAAGGGAGTTTTCTAGAGGTGATCTGCCTAATGTTCTGAGGTAAGTAAGAAAGAAGAACATCTAATAGGTACTCGTGCTTATCTCTCGACTTTATAATTTTTGAAATTATTAAAAAAAGACAAATTCATCCGATCTCAGATGTCTCAGGCGGTATTCGAACCCAGCGCCTCTTGCAAGCCGGGCAAGAAGTACAATGATTATTTACTTATTGTATGTTATTGTTTAAGGTCCCGAAGAAACATTTTGGAGCCTCTGAAGAGGGAAGAGGCCCCTGTCCCTACGTGGTCTCTGGCTAAAGGCCCCTCCGTAGTTGGTATGCTGAAGAAAAAACCTGCGGTGGATGAAGGTAAAATATCAGGGCCGTCTTTTACCTATTAGGGGCCCTGGGCACATAATCATACATATATCAAAATCAAAATACTTATGCTTTATTTATGTAGGCCTCAGTGAGGCACTTATAAATCGTCAATGATATAACAACATAACGAATCTACCACAATGAAAAAAAAAGAAAAAAAGAGGGGTCTGTATGACTGATAGAATTAACATTAGGAATTATAATTAGCTATCAATTCTCTCAGATAAGTTCTTGAGACATCTGACAGACAGATCATACTTATTAGCTGCTATTCGTGATAGTATCTATCAGAGCAGGAGCGTTGCCTGCCTTAAAGACCCCATACCCTCCCCAACTGAGCTCTGGCGACCTTACTCACCAGCAGATATATAGCGCAACAGTTACGAAGTGCTACTTCACTGTGGTCTTCTGTAAGGTGGAGGTACTTCCCCAGACGAGCGGCTCGGGGAGTCTACTAATGTACCTATCTATACTTATAATAAATCTGTAGAGAGGTCAATTCTGTACATTAAATATATTTTCAAAATAACTATCAGGGGGTGATTAGTGATCGATACTGATGCCAAAAATGTAATCAGTAAAATTTTTGTCTGTCTGTCTGTATGTTCCTTATAGAAACAAAAACTACTGGACGGATTTTGACGAAACTTGGTACAATTATTCTTCATACTCCTGGGCATATTATAGGATACTTTTCATCACGCTACAATCAACAGGAGTAGCGTAGTGAAGGGAAATGTGGGGAAAACGGGAAAATTTTCTCCATTTCTTAAGCTTCAGTCGCGTGTGCAGCCTTAATGGTTAAAGTCACATAGAAATCATATATGACGGAAATATTTAACATAAAATTTCCTAAAAAAAATCCCCCAACAGCATATGTCTATCTTTTATGGTTGACTCACAATAACACGTGTAACTCATGATCCAAATTGGTTTGCGCGCCAACGCGTTAAACTCAGGAACTACTGGTTCGAATTGACAAAATATTTTGTGTTGGATAGTCCACTTACCATTTGGCGAGGTAGGCTTTAAGGCTTAAATACTATAGATAGCTTAAAGTTTAAGCTACAAAAAACCAAAAAAGTTAAAGTTTAGCTTAAACTTTAACACTGTGTGCGAAAACCGTAACCCACGCGGACGGAGTCGCTGGCGGCCGCTAGTCTTTAATAAAATAATAAAGCTAAAGTGCTTGTTTGTTTGAACGCGCTAATCTCAGAAACGACTGGTTTGAATTAAATTAATTTCCTGATAGATAGTCCATTTGCCGAGGAAGGCTTTATAAGCTTTAGTACAACACTATGTGTGCAGAATCCGAATTCCAAGCGGACGGAGTCGCGGGCGGCCGCTAGTGTGTTATATTTCCGTTTTTGTTTAAAATCCGTCATCTTTATGATTCCAGATCCTCAGAGCCCAGTGGCCCCTCCCCTAATAAACGGGAAGAAGGCCCCCCCAGTTCGAAACGGCCTTCCAAGTTCAGGGGAAATATCTACCATTCACGAAGGACGAGTGCAGACGTACCCGAATGGTGTTTCAAAGGCAACGGTCCACCTGTTCAGTGCCGGGGGGAAGCCACAGGGATAGTATAGGATTTACGTAGATATTAGAGAAATCATTGAGGTGTTTACTACTACGTATAGAGTGGACATCTCGAAGAAATATTTTCTTGCTAGATTTTACCTGCGTTATTGAGGCTCGCATTAATAAATCGCCTATCGATATCGCCAATACGAGCCTAAGGCTCGTATTAATAAATCGCACTCAACTCTGAGCTTGATCTTCAGCGCGAACTTGAGGTGCTGTTTTGTATGAGGATGACATTTCAAGTTCGCACTCAAGATCGAGCTCAGAGTTGAGTGCGATTTATAAATACGAGCCTAAGATTCTTGTTTTATCCCATGCAAGCATTTGATCGGGATAAAAAGTAGCCTATCACCTAATTCAGCCTATAGGTACTCTGCCTGTATACAAAATGTTCAGGCATAGTAATTCCCTTATAAGAGGGTATGCTACAAAACCCGCGACTCGGCTGTGAAGTGAGCTGCAAGTGCCGGCCCCAGTCCATCGGTTGATCGCGCACGGTGTATTACGCGCAGCTTCGGAGTTTTCTCTTTTCGGCGGAATATCGGCGCCAATCGGACCTTATGGACCTTTATACCTCTTATCTCGGACCCTACAACAGTTCTGTGTGTTGTCATCAATTTTGAGACAGAATCAGTGGCATAACGGCGGACTTCTTAGAACACGTGGCGAGCACGGCTTCCGATATCCAGTGCAGCATAGCAGTCGGCGTCAAAGGTGAGTGGTTTACCTTTTTATCGGGGTTTTGCTATGCCTGGACTGCCTATCCAAGGAAATAATCACAGTAACGAATAATCCAGCGATTTCTGCTTGTTTCGTGAGCAATCGAAGGGTTCTCGTGAACACAAAATTTAATCAAAATCCCTTTAGTAGTTTCATCGTGATTGACGGACAAACATCCAAACAAACAAACTTTCACAATGACATAAGTTTCCGTCTATTTGTACTAAGTTTATAATCGAAAAAATTACATCTACTGTTTTAAAAACATGTACAAATCATTAAAGGACGAAAAAAAGCTAGTGGCGTGTCATTTTTAATAGATAAAAAGACAAAAAAGTCACTAAATTATCCGCCCCGTTCCCTCCAAGTTGACGCATAGATTTTGTTCTCGATGTCCACTCTATACGTAGTAGTAATACCTCAATGGGGGCGTTTGGCAGAAAAAAGCGCTAGGAAGCGCTAACGATTAAATAAGCAAAATGGCGGACTGTGTCAGCGCAACTGAAGCACAGACTGAAGTTAGCAAACATGTCCTGGCCGAAAACTGTACAGTTTGTTTGACACAATCCGCCATTTTGCTTATTTAATCGTTAGCGCTTCCTAGCGCTTTTTTCTGCCAAACGCCCCCAATGTTACTTAAAGAGTAGGTAAGGTAAGTACGTTTTAAGTGTGACAATTATTGTTATGAATACTTGACTGCTAAACTAAGATTCATAAGTATTAGTTGAATAATTAATGCTTATATACAAAGTGGAATTTTGTAATAGTCGGGTAAGTACCAAATAAAATCTGTAAAAATGAAAACTTGTGAGTACCTTTATCGCATTGACCTTTAGTTTAGAAACACATTTAGCGGAAAAAACGCGACCGAAGTTCATTTTCTAAACATTATTACGCGACGTAATTTCGACACAGTGTGTTATCGTCCTTTTATAAAATACATTGCGGGCTTGATCCCGCCGAACTTTGGTCGCGTTTTTCCGGACTAGTGTGTTTCTCTATACTTAGGTTCAAATAAGTGTGAAATTTCTACATACTAAATAAATTAAAATAAAGGAAACCATTATGCAATAAGTCAAAGAAAACTACTTGTTCTCACACATTTGCAACAAAATATTTGTACGTAGGTTACTTTCAAAAATAAAGGAATGTTTTTATTTTGTTCAATTTTCCATTTAGGTACCTAGAGTAGGTATTAAGCGTTTGTATTTTCCCACCAGTTGGCATTACAGATATCCACCCTGTATTTATGGATAACGGTTTGAATTCGCTTTAAAATACTCAATTATTTAAAAATACTCATTACAATTTATATGGATTAAAGCAAAACGAGGGTTAACTTTCATAATGTGTGGTGTTTTTATAATAATTTAAATTTTAATAAAGCTCTACCTTTTAGAAACTTGGTCGGACTTAGGTAAGCAAATAAAGATTTTCTGGAAAGATTAATTATATTATAGTTTTGTGCTTCACTTAATCCAGAAGTCTTAATGCATTTAAATACGGATTTTTGTGAAATTCTTTAATAAATTATTAATACTGGACTTGAAGGTAATGTTGTGACTTCTTTTTTAACTAAATATTATTACGTAAGTAATATAATTGATTGTAATTGTAAATACTTGTCATTTAATTAAAAACGTGCGAGTTTCTAGTCATTTAGCAAATGGTATTTAAAATTAAAAAAATAATTAAACCTTATTGTTTTTTTTTTATAAAAAAATGCAATGAAAATGGACATGTATCATAATCATTTTATTTACAATTGAAGTGCAATATTTCAATTATATATAACTAATTTTTCTTTTGCTAAATTTGTTTTGTATAATAGATATTCTCTTATTGATTGAGAAGCTCGATAGCGCAGTGGTTAGCGCACTCGGCATGCGGTTGCTAAAGTTAAGCAACGTTCGCAGATGTCAGTCATCGGATGGGTGACCGAAAAATTTCATCTCGAGCTCCTCCGTGCTTCGGAAGGCACGTTAAGCCATTGGTCCTGCGCCTGATCTCTCTACGGTCGTGTCAGACTGCTGTCCCACCGAATTATGAGAGTGAGGGAATAGGGAGTGCACCTGTGCTTGCGCACTCACTTGTGCACTATAATATATCCTGCGTACCTGGCTGATCGTAAGGTCGGCCGCCATGGCCGAATACGGCCGGAGGGTATTATTATTCTCTTATTTGTCCATTTGTTTTTTCAGATTTTTTTAACCATACTAGAAATAGGTGTAATAAAAAATACTATGATTTATCAAAACGTTTTTATTTAATCTCCTACCAGAAATATTACAGTCTTATATTCGAATTTAAATCATAATCTTTGAGACTTACAAAATAAATACATTTTCTGCGAATTGCAATTAAGGTACCGTATTTTGTTAAATACGCATGTTATTGAAATACATTTAGACACTGATATATTATTGAGAAATGCTTAAAATGTAATATGCTTTTAGCTAAATAAGATTGCTCTCCCATCCAACTGGCAGACCCGTTGGTCTAGTAGTCAGAGATCCTGGCTACAAAACCTAGGGTCGCGGGTTCGAATCCTGATAGTGGCAAATGATGTGAGAGTGTGATCAAAATTGGATTTTGTACTCGAGTCATGGATGTTTATAAAAAGCATTTAAGTATATCCGTTCCCTAGCATCGATAGTACAAGCTTCGAGTAAAGTTAAGGGCTAGGCAATGCACTGTTATATATTTTATTAAAAAGTAAAACTAAATTATCAAACATTTAATATTCCACTGCAGGCAAAAGTCCTCCATCATTTGAAATCACATTTTCGTTACAAACATGGGTTTTTGTCTAATCATCACGAAAAACCGACAGAAAAAATTTGCCCTACCCGGGAATGGAACCCGTTAAGTATCTGGGGATAATTTCTCGTAACTCCTCATCTAGGGGAGGCCTATGTCCAGCAGTGGACTGCGATAGGCTGATGATGATAGAGATAATTTTTCAAAGAAAAACTATGTTTTCCTAACCAAAACACTACTTTTAAGCATTTCTCATTAATATTTTGAAAATACTATTATTTGCACATACATCCATTTCAAATATTATGTCATATAAATCACGACATTTCACATCGTATCTATCTATAGAAGACTTGAAGCAAATTGTAGCGTCTAACTATTGCTATGTAATAAAATTGTTTATCAATACATAGTATAAAACAAAGTCGCTTTCGCTGTATGTCCGTATGTATGCTTAGATCTTTAAAACAACGCAACGGATTTTGACGCGGTTTTTTTTAATACATAGAGTGATTCTTAAGGAAGGTTTGTATGCATAATACATGTAAGTAAGTACCACGGGCGAAGCCGGGGCGGGCAGCTAGTAATTCATATAAATTAAAAATAAATGTGTCCCGTTACAATGTGCTGCAAAAAATATGTGATTTTATACCGTAAATATTTTTTAATTATTTCTAATTGAGTATGAAAGAATGGATATAAACACATGAGTATGTATTTTCAAATCTTTTAAACAAGCTTTTGATGAATTGGATACATTAATAAACTATTTTAAAGCTGTCAAAACGGACTTCATTTTAAATTTATAAACAAGTAAAAAATATCTGATCTCAGGCCGGATTCTTATTTAATCGCTAGAAAAAATTCAATAACGAATAACTCTCATTAACAGCAATAGTTAGACGATAACTTTGTATAAACCCTAATCTCATCAGACGTCTAAGCGTCCCACTTCTTAAATTCCAAGCCATCGGGAGGTTTGACTTCAACTTTATCCTTCGCTACTTGATTCCAGTTTGTGCTTAGAACGGTACCTCCGGATTCCACCTGTAGGATAAAACAGTAAATAAATCATCCCACTCATGAGGTTATGCTCACAGTCATCACTCTGGGCAGGCGGGTTGGTGACCGCAGTATGGTGAACGATAAAACACAGGGGAACGCTGCTGCCCATCCCCCGGAATGTGTGCCTTAGTCGCTTCTTACTGCTTTGAGAATCGGTGGTAGAGTCATCATTTCCTATTTATGACGATTCAAGGTAATTCTATGAAGATTTATTGAATAAAGGATATTTTGAGTTTACTCTTCATAAATTATCAGATAGATTATTTAAAAAAATATAAGGAATTTTATAAACAATCAAGAGGGACACCCAATGGTAAGTGATCACCGCTGCCCATGGACATCAGCAACTGCAAAAGGGTCGCAGATGAGTTGCTTGCCTTTAAGACCCCATACCCTTCTAACTGAGCTCTGGCGACCTTACTCACCAGCAGAAACATAGCACAACAGTTACGAAGTGCTACTGATATACGATGGTCCATATTTGTGAGTTTTGGTAAGTCTTGTTACAAAATTTGTGTAAATGTTTACTTACAAAGCTCTTGTTCATAGCCCTGCGTACTTCATCAGAACCCTCTCCATAAATCTTCTGGAAGAGAGCGTTGAGCGCTGCGTCTCCTTCTGGCTTCTCTTCTTCCTCCTAGAACAGAGAAGAAACTCGTTTTTTTACTAAAAAAACTCTGTTGGATTATTTAACTGGATAATATAATACATTTGTAGTGAATTATTACTTTAAGGACAAGTGTTTTCTCCTTACATTGAACTCCTTAAATCTTTTGAATTTTTTGTTTAACTATTTACTTGTTATTTGAGACGATTATCGATTTTTACTCGATATATTTTTTTACTGAGCACTCGGCCGAAACTCGGTTCAAACTAAGTCCCTTTTGTAAGTCCCTACACGATGTATGGTCAGAGAAAAGTATAAAAAAATATTACTTTTCTTAAACCTACATAGTTCAAGCGGCAATCAAACCAAGTTATTCGGCCGAGTACGAGTGTAAAAAAACCCGCCGAGTACGCCGAGCACCAAGTAGCTACAGAGTACTCGTCCCATCTCTATTTAAGACCAATATATATGTAACACTAGCGGCCGCCAGCGACTCCGTCCGCGTGGGTTACGGTTTCCGTACACAGTGTTACTATAGATAGCTCAATGCCTACCTCGACAAATAGTAAGTGGACTATCCATATTTTGTCAATTCGAACCAGTAGTTCCTGAGTTTAACGCGTTGGCGCGCAAACCAATTTGGATCATGAGTTACACGTGTTATTGTGAGTCAACCATAAAAGATAGACATATGCTGTCAAGGGATATTTTTTAGGCAATTTTATGTAGAATATTTCCGTCATACATGATTTTTATGTGACTTTAACCATTAAGGCTGCACACGCGACTGAAGCTTAAGAAATGGAGAAAATTCTCCCGTTTTCCCCACATTTCCCTTCACTACGCTGCTCCTGTTGATTGTAGCGTGATGAAAAGTATCCTATAATATGCCCAGGAGTATGAAGAATAATTGTACCAAGTTTCGTCAAAATCCGTCCAGTAGTTTTTGTTTCTATAAGGAACATACAGACAGACAGACAGACAGACAGACAAAAATTTTACTGATTGCATTTTTGGCATCAGTATCGATCACTAATCACCCCCTGATAGTTATTTTGAGAATATATTTAATGTACAGAATTGACCTCTCCACAGATTTATTATAAGTATAGATAGATATAGATAACTTACCATTTTCTTAATTTCTTGTTCTATTTTATCCCAGTCTTTTTTGAATAGTTTCGGCGGCTGCTGTGGTCCTGACGCGTCAATTACAGCTGAAATTTATTTTAATATTTAGATTTAAATTAATGAAATAAAATGTTATACTCGATAACTACTGTGGTGAATCTTAATAGTTTATTAATAAGGTACAATATCTGTTAAATGTGTGTGAAATATTCGAATTCCATCCTCTATCAGATAAAATTATACAGGAGACATAAAAAACATTATCAGAAAAATATTTGTGACCCATAAGTATAAAAAATAAATTTAAAATTTAAATGGATTAACTAGGTCTGACACTTCAGCCAACGAAATATAAAGAAATATAAATTAAATATCTATATCTTCACCTTGTGGTATAGCCTTAACCGTCTCCGGCTTCCCCTCCCCTTCCAGCACTGTCCACCGTAGCCCCTCCTTCTTACGCAGCTTCACTTCAATCTTGGAAGGACTGACTACGTGAGTGCACATCGATGGGACCACCTCGTGTGCTAGTTCTAATTCTAGACTGTACTCGGAGTCCGAGTCTGGGATTGCACTAGTGATCGATAACTGAAATAAAATTAATTTAATTAGTAAAACGTTAAACAGGGTACTGTGGAGAAAAGGGCGAGTGGGAAACCATTATTTTTACTCACTAATGTCCAGCTACGTGACAAGAACCCAGCTCTTTAGTTTAAAAAGGATCTTTTTTATGCTCCAAATGGGGATGTTGACACCACCAGTCATTCGACTTTCTTTTATTAACTGTCAAAATGGTCCCAAACTATGAAGTTTTTATGGGAATAGCACACATTATATAATGTTAAATTATAAAAAAACCCATAGTTGCTTATAAACGTGTAGAAAAAAGGTTGTGAAATTAATAGTGATATGTGTCAACATCCCTATTGTCTGGTATTTGTGTTGCAGAGGTCAGACGACAGTCGCCAATGTAATAAAAAAATAGGCTTTTGAATTCCAACAGTCGCCCAATGTAATAACCGGGCTTGTCATTTCGGGATCATAGTTGCAGCATACCCTGGGCTCCAAAACTAAAATACAAATATGTATAACGATGATGTTGTATTATATGTACAACATCATAATTATAGTTGTATATACTCGTATTCGAGTTGTAAGTGTTCTGAACAAATAGAGTATCATACAACAAAACATCTGATACGTACACTTCTGTCACCATAGTGGACTTTGACCTTGTCTTTTGGAGCATTCTTCAGCAAAATAGTGATAACAACTTGCGCTTCAGTCTGGTACCAGTCGTGCTTGATCTTAGGTTTTATGGGCTGAAAACAGAATAAGATTGTTAGTGCACTATAAAGAGGCCCCTTAAACCCACACGCTGGGTCGTAAGTCCCAGGCGCTGACTGGCATTCCTCTCTGTACCATCCAAGGACCCATCACCTGCTCGGTGAATCCATGGATAGCTACAAAGTTTGTCCCAAGTTATATGTTATATAAAATGTCTGATAAATTAAACTTTACATTGCTTAGGTTTATAATTAATCAAATGATCCGTTTCCTGGCATCCATTGTAAAAGCTTAAATCTTATTTGCGAGTTAACTCATTATTTTTTTTGTTCAAGCAATTTATTTTTATTTAACCTTTTATATCCAGATTTCCGAAAGTCCAAAAAAATATAAACATAAAATGGTGTTTCCTAGGCAACTGCCAAATTAATATTATTGAAAAAGTTAACCTATTATGCAAGTAATTGTAACAAGTAACAATGAAGCTAGTTAGTTTTCGGTAAAAGGGTAATTAGCCTAGATATTCAATGAGAGGCATAAAAATATTTCCAAAAATAGCATCTCTAAACTTTGATATTTTGTCGTATTAATTAATGTATATAAGGTAAATTACTCAACTGATATATTAATTGACGAATTTGTCATATACGCGGAAATAATATGATTTTATTAAAAGTTTTAAACGACAAATATGTTACTAAATATAAAATAACAAAGGGACCAGAAAGATTGAAAAGTTTTGTTTGAAAATTAATTTACTTACTTCAGAAGTCCCGTTCTCCGCTTTCTCAGACATTTTGGGATCAACAATGAGAGTGACTAGTCAAATATAATGTGTAGTAAATGCTAGAAGTATTATTTTTGTAACTCACGGTCGATTCGACAAAACAAAATTTTCGCAACGAATCACTCAGATTTTTCTAGATAATGACACTGACAGTGACATTTCCTATTTTGATTGCTGGTCCGAATTTTGTTATTTTTATCAAATCATTTATTTCAGGTAAGAATTAAGATACACCCTGAACGTTCTAGCTCATATTATAATTGAAAGATTTTATTGTATCAAATAATATTTTTATATTATTCAAGGCAAGACAAAGAAATTTCTAGACGTACCGAGAACGCCTGGAGGAGCTTTTGGGCATTGAAGAGCCTTATGAAAGGACCTCTCCCACTTTCCTTGAAGAAAAAGCTCATAGATATGTGCATCCTGCCCACCCTCACCTACGGAGCACAGACATGGTCACTAACGAAGCGCCAAAAATCCGATCTCGGGGTTTGTCAGCGAGCTATGGAGCGCAGTATACTGGGAGTAAAATTATCCGACCGCATTAAGAATACTACACTGCGTTCTCTAACAAGCATTACCGACGTATGCAAAACAGCAGCAAAGCTGAAATGGAATTGGGCTGGGCACGTTTGCCGTATGACAGATGAGCACTGGGCCAAGACATGTACGGCGTGGCTTCCTAAAAACCTAAAAAGACGACGCGGAAGGCCTAGAAAAAGATGGCGCGACGACCTTGATATCTACAGAAAAGACTGGCCAGAGTTTGCCTTGGACCGTGTAAACTGGAAATCGGAGGGGGAGGCCTTTGCCCTGCAGTGGGACGATATGGGCTAATATAATAATAATAAAAAATAATATTTTATTAAAACGTGTTAGGTATGTCTTGATAAAATTATGATTTCATACATTTGTGAAGAAGTTCAACCAATCTTCAACACGGTTTAGTTTCAAGGTACGTGACGAAGAAACATAATATTTTTTTACATAACAAATCGTATTCTTTAAGTCAACTTGTAAGGAAATGTAATATTTTTAACTACAGACATCTATTAGCTATTTATTTCATAAAATACCTTTAACCCTGAAGATGCAGGCTAACGTAATAAACGGAATCGGAACGGAACGAAGTGGATTTTAACGTTAAAATCCGTTATTCTTAACGAACAGCTATTTTCTTACATGGCAACATTTTATAAACTGTCAAAATCATCTGTTGTCTTATGTCATTTGTCATCACAAGTGCTATCACCGGTTGTAATTTTGTACAATAAAATGTAATACGCACAATATAATAAAACTTAAAAGTAGTAGACTTTACTAGGTGGGAAAATTTAAATACCGAAGATTTTTATTTCATTTGAAAATAATGCGCGTAAGTTTTTAGGTTATGTTGTACTTGTCATTGTTATACCAAGTTTATCACTTTGTTTTGTATTATAAAATGTTTATCTGTCTTATCTGGCAATTATGTGGTGCAGAGTAAATAAAGTACGTATTCAGTTAACTGAATAAATAAACGAGTGCTTATTTAGAAGATCATATTTATATTATTTTGTTACTTATATACCAGTTACAATTAAAATTATAGTGTTCTTATTCTACTTAAGGCAATAATACTATAGAATACTTTTCAAGTTGCTCATAATAAACTTTATTTGCTTGTTCACGTATCCGAGATGTCATACAAATTCTTTCTGATGTGTGGTCTAATGATATTTCATAGTTACATCTTTAAAAAAAAAAACATTAATAACATTGTAAACCCAACTTTTTCAGCTTTGGAACCTTAAACTCTTTACAAGACTACTCCAAAAAGATTTCATCACACAAGTAAGCCAGAAAGCAAGGATGTCTTCAAAGATTGCCGTTTGCCAGATGACCTCTGTCGCTGACAAGGGGGAAAACTTGAAGTTTGTCAGCCAAATAGTGAATGATGCCAGTGCAGAAGGGGCTCAGGTAATAAAATACAATATCCAGTGCTGATTGCTTTCCGTCAGTTGATTTAGTACTCATTTGATAATATATTTTCATTAAAAATTATAAATACTTCTAAATACATTTACATACTAAAGATTTCTAATCTCATTGGGTGTCCACAACCCGCTCTGATTGCTTTCCGTCAGGTGATCATCTATACTAATTCTAATATAATTATAAAGTTGAAGAGTTTGTTTGTATGTTTGTTTGTTTGTTTGAACGCGCTTATCGCAGGAACTACTGGACCGATTTGAAAAATTCCTTTTGTGTTGAATAGTCCATTTGACGAAGAAGGCTTTAGGCTATTGGAAATCGAAGGACGAATTTCGAGGATGGAGTCGCCGGAGGCCGCTAGTGTATTCATATGGCCCTTATTGCATGAAAAAGAAAAACTTTCTATATAGTACTATAAATACTATAATCCAATTGATAGTGTCTACGCATAGTATTAGCTAACAAAAAATATTGTTCAAAATGACTTAGGCTGATGTGTTTCATTCTTAGTGGTGATATGGACTTAGTTACATATACAATTGTACTTTATTTTCCAGATGATATTCTTCCCAGAAGCATGTGACTACATCTGTGATAACAAACAGGATATAGTTAAAAACGCTGAACCGATACTCGGTGGTAATATTGTGAGCAAATACAGGGAGTTGGCAGCTAAACATAATGTCTGGTTGTCTATGGGTGGTGTTCATGAAAAGGTTAGTTTTATGCATACTATTTGGCATCATGAGGAGTTTGATAGCGCAGTAGTAAGTGCGTTCGGCCTGTAATTGCAACGGCTTGTCATTGGATGGGTTACCAAAAATGTTATCTCGAGCTCCTCCGTCGAAAGGCATGTTAAGCCGTTGATCCTAATCTCTCTAAGGTTGTGTCAGTTTGCTCTCCCATCGAAATATGAGAGTGAGGGAATAGGCACATGTGCTTGCGCACTCACTTGTGTGCTATAATATATCCTGTGTACCTGGCTGATCATATGATTGATGGTCGATAGACGGCCAGAAGGGTATTAAATTAAAAATATTTTTCACCTGGTATTACCTAACGCTCTAAAGCTTAAAGAAAAGCTCTGACAAAACAAATACTGCAAGATTATTTAAAAAAAAAGAATTAAATGGGTGATTTCAAAACCTTTTTGATGTATGGTTTATAAAAAAAACTAGCGGCCGCCCGCGACTCCGTCCGCGTGGATTTCTTTTTTTCGAAATAAAAAGTAGCCTATGTTCTGTCTCAGGGTCTAAAGATTGTCTGTACCAAATTTCATCAAAATCGGTTGCGAGGTTTAAGCGGGAAAGCGTAACAGACAGACAGACAGACAGACAGACAGACAGACAGAGTTACTTTCGCATTTATAATATTAGTTGGGATCATATTTTTGCCTCTTGTTTTTATGTGATAGGGAGGCAAACAAATATCCTATTAACTAAAAAACATTATTTCACATTTTAGGATGAAGCTAACCCAGAAAAGATGTACAACACACACATAATAATAAACAGTTCTGGTGAAATAGTACAGACGTATAGAAAGCTCCATTTATTCGATGTGGAGATACTGGAGAGAAATGTGAGGCTGAAAGAGAGTGATTTCTGTCATCCAGGGGGACATATTGTGACTCCTGTTAACACTCCTGTTGGGAAGATCGGTAAGCCATACCTATCTAATTATTTCTTTGGAAATAATAGTAAAAGAATGAACCACTATTTTTATTTTATTATGTTAGTGCTAAATGGAAAATAAAAAATAAATAAACAAAACTTTGCACTGGGTTGAATCAACTTACCAAGATAAATATGTTTATTCCTAGAAATAACTGTCTACACTGCTGCAGAGTAATGTTGTTGCAACTCATAAATTTTTATTTAACTACTCCATATTTCAGGACGAAGTAATTATAATGAAATGATTGTCTATTTAAGCTAAATATTCATACCTACTTGTACCTATAAATATTGGTGAAAAAGTTGACATGTGCTTGGTGAAGTAATTGATAAGACCGGTAATAGCCAGATAACTCCACATATCGGGCCATTTTGAGAATATAAAAGTTTTATTTGTGCGAGATTAATTTTGTTAAAAGAGCTGATAATAACCCAATGATCCATCTTGAGACCTAATTCAACTGAGTCAAGAAAGTCAGTTAACCAAACTCGAATGCCAATTAAAAGATGAAAAGTCATTCAAAAATGCGCCTTAAAGGCAACACGCATAAGATCCACCTCCTATGGAACACGGGTATTCCTCTTGAAGTCGGCCATCTTGTGCTTCCTCGGGTCCGCAATATTGTTCCCCGCCGCTAGGACTCCGCCCCAGGGCTCCATGCACAGCGCGTGACCGCATGATGCGCCAGAAATTAAAATAAAATAAATAACTTATCAAATTCATCATCATCATCATCAGCCTATCGCAGTCCACTGTTGGACATAGGCCTCTCCTAGGGGTCTCCAATTAGCCCGATCCTCGGCGACTCGCATCCAGCTCCTGCCAGCCATCTTGCGCAAATCGTCACTCCACCTGGCCTGAGGGCGTCCTACACTACGTTTTTGGGACTCTTGCTAAAACGCGGTTTCCACTCCAGAACTCGTTTACCCCAACGAGTTATCAAATTATTATTATTAATTTCTTTCCAGGTATGGCAATATGCTACGACATGCGTTTCCCTGAGCTGAGCACAGCGCTGGCTTCGATGGGGGCTGACATACTGACATTCCCGTCTGCTTTCACCAAAGCCACCGGGGAAGCTCATTGGCATATTTTGCTAAGGTGAGTTTAAGTTATCAAATCATTTATAGCCTGTAATTTTTAGCATGAGGAATTATGTAAACAAAGAAGGAGGGGGGGGGGGCAATTTACTTTTTCTTCAATCTTTACTAATGTAATAAAGCTGAAGTGTTGGTTTGAACGCTCTAAACTACTGGTTCGAATCGAAAAAATATTTTTGTGTTGGATACTCTTTTTGACGAGGAAAGCCTTGATTATGCTCTAGTATAGGCGCCGTGCAGAAAGTATAGAGGGCGCTAAAACCCCGATTTTTTTTCTATGGTTTGACAGTAAAATTTGACATTTAGCGTAAAAGTTTCGAATATGAGTCACTGGATGGCCTTATAAGGCACCGTGTTTTTCCGTGGTTTGACAGTAGAATTACCGAAATTGAGAGTAAAAGTTTTAAATATGAGTCACGAGATGGCAGAGTCATCGCTACGCACGGTGCCTATAACACCATCATGTGTGCGGAAACCGATTTCCATGCTGACTGAGTCGCGGGCGGCCGCTAGTACTAAAAATAAGTAGGTACTTTTCCGAATTTTGTCAATTTTCGTCCATTGTATATATTATACGCTTGCTAATTTAAAAAATACCTAATGTCGTATCTATGAAATTCTGTGACCTCATATGTACAAAACCCACTTTCTTCTCACCAGAGCTCGAGCGATAGAAAACCAATGCTACGTCATAGCAGCAGCTCAGACTGGCCAACACAACCCCAAGCGAACGTCATACGGTCACGCGCTGTGCGTGGAGCCCTGGGGCGGAGTCCTAGCGGACTGCGGCGACCGAGCGGGGTACAAGATGGCGGACTTGAGCAACGACAAAATGGCCGACGTGCGAAGGAATATGCCTGTGTTCACGCATCGGAGGTGAGTCTTATGTGTGATGCTTTTAGGTGCATTTTTGAATGGCTTTTTATCTTAGTCTTGGAGTCCATGCCGGGTTTGGGCAAAATAAGTGTCTAGTTCTTTCTAACACCTTTCAAATTTAGAATGACATCAACAATCACATCAGGTTATGTATCTGGGCACTACATTCAATTCCCGGTTCGAGCAAAATTAGTGTCAATTATTTTTTAGCGTAGGTCGAATTTAGACAGCTCAGGTGGTTTTAGAAACGTAAGGATAAGTCTCTAGGTCCTACGTTCGATTCCCGAATCGGGTAGTATTACTGTCAAAATTTCTAGCCCAGATACAATACACCTCGGTTTTACATACTTAAAGTTGAGTATGTTATGTAGTCGTGGTTGTAAGTCCGAGGTTCATTCCCGGTTTGGGTGAAATTAGTGTCTATGTATATCTAGCTCTGCTCGTATGTGGAAACAACGTAACGTAACTATTTAGCAAAATAAGTGTCTAAATTACTAGCCTAGGTCGGATAAAGACACTATAGAAGTTATAAACTCAACGATAAGTTCGGTAAGTCTAGTTCAACACAACCCCGTCATACGGTCACGCGCTGTGCGTGGAGCCCTGGGGCGGAGTCCTAGCGGACTGCGGCGACCGAGCGGGGTACAAGATGGCGGACTTGAGCCACTACAAAATGGCCGACGTCCGGAGGAATATGCCTGTGTTCACGCATAGGAGGTAAGGTCTTATGTGTGTTGCTTTAAGGTGCATTTTTGAATGGCATATTTCAAGAGACCTATATAATTGTGCAACCTGAGGTAATGTATCTGGCCGTGGTCCTAAATTCGATTCCCGGTTCGAGCAAAATTAGTGTCAATTATTTTAGCGTAGGTCGAATTTAGACAGCACTTTCGGTTTCAGAAACGTTAGATGTCTGGGTACTAGATACAATGCCCAGGTCGGGTATCATAAGTGTCAAAATTTCTAGCCTAGATAAATTTTAGAAGCTAAAGGTCAAGTATATGGTCTAGGAGGTAGGGTCCGAGGTTCATTCCTGGTTCGGGTAAAAGGTGTGTCTTTATCTACTTAGCACTGCTCGTATGTACAAACAACGTAACGTGCTATTAAGCAAAATGAGTGTCTAAATTACTAGCCTAGGTCGGATAAAGACACTTAGAAGTTAGAATCTCAACGATAAGTTCGGTAAGTCTAGTTCAACGCAACCCCGTCATACGGTCACGCGCTGTGCGTGGAGCCCTGGGGCGGAGTCCTAGCGGACTGCGGCGACCGAGCGGGATACAAGATGGCGGACTTGAGCACAGACAAAATGGCCGACGTACGGAGGAATATGCCTGTGTTCACGCATAGGAGGTGGGTCGTATGGGTGATGCTTTAAAGTGCATTTTTGAATGACTTTTTGTCTTGGTCCTAGTATCCATGCCTGGTTCGGGTAAAATTACTATACTTTCTAACACAACTCAAATCTAAAATAACATCACATTCGGTTTTAGAAACATTAGGGTTAAGTGTCTGGGTCCTAGATTCGATTCCCGGGTCGGGTAGTATACTAGTTTAGATGCAATTTAAACAGCTTGGTTTTAGAAACTTAAGGTCCTCCTTAAGTTATCTGGTTGTAGTATTAGGTTTCGAGGTTCATTCCCGGTTCGGGTAGAAATAGTGTCTATGTACAGTCATGATCACTAATATGTATGTATACAAACAGATTGAAATATGAACTTTACTGCTTTGACATAAGAGTCGAGGTGTATACTACATCTACTAACTTCTACCTCTCATATTTTTTCAGAAAAGACATATACTCGCTCTACAGCCTAAGTCTCAGGAAAGATCTTCTCCCTGCCCACACGAGTACTCCAGTCCCAGACAGTAGTCCCACGCCCACTAGTGGGACTACGCCCAGCAGTGGCCCTAGCTTTGTGTTTGGGCATGTGCGAGTACCTGAATCATGTGTGTTTTATAAGTCTAGTTTGACTTATGCTTTTGTTAATCTTAGGTGAGTATTTAGTATTACAATATTAAGTACAATATAACTGTTTTAGTTAAAAGGTATTATAATACCTAGCATAAAAAAA
The DNA here is from genome assembly GCA_958496325.1 of Nomophila noctuella. Lineage (NCBI taxonomy): Eukaryota > Metazoa > Arthropoda > Insecta > Lepidoptera > Crambidae > Nomophila > Nomophila noctuella. The sequence goes on along the minus strand of OY292511.1, from coordinate 4,211,383 downwards.
CGCTTAAATAAAATAAACAAATAGTTACAACATAACTAACATAGAACCTTGTCAAAGGTAAATATCGAGTTTAAATTATAATTATTTGATGGTTTTTCTTTTTATGCCACGTTAATAATATTAGGTACAGAAGGCGGACTTAATGCCCTATGGTTATTAAACTCTACCAATAATAAACCCTTAATTATAGCGGAAGAAACTATTTAGAGTTATCACCTTTGATATTCATTGTCTTTTAAAAACCGGCCAAGTGCGAGTCGGCCTCGCGCATTATTAGGGTTCCATTTTTTGCCATTTGGCTACGGATCCCTAAAAAAACTTATGAATATGGTTTTAAATGTCAAGCAAATCAAGACACTCTAATCAGATTTCCTTTTTAAATTTTTTTTTTATTTAAATTGAAATATATAATAGTACATAGGTAAAAAATAGAAAATTTAATGTGTTTAATATACATTGTTACAGATGTGTAATCCCAGGGCATGTCTTGGTAGCCCCTATAAGACTAGCAGAGAGGAATAAGGATTTGACTCCAGAAGAATCTGAAGATTTCTACAAGACTATTGTTCTTGTTCAGAAGGTAAATCGCGGTCTAAAATCCCCATTGCTTTGGAATAAGTAAGAAAATTAAAATAAATTATGTTGGAGTAAAAACAAAAGTCCTTTGCATTGTGTATACTGAACGATTGTTATCGGAGGCTGGTAACCTGAACGAAGAAAAAATAATAATATTATATTTGACGACCCGCTTGGTGTAATGGTCAAGAAGTTGCCTATTACACAAGAGGTCGCGGGTTCGATCCCCGCACAGGACAAACATTTGTGTGCATGAACATTATGTCTGTTTGTCCTGGTCTGGGTGTTATATGTATCTATTTCAGTATATTTGTAATACCACTGTTGATTCTGATGTCTGTAACACAAGTGCTTAAGCTACTTAACACGGGTTCAGATCGATGTATGTGATGTTTTGAAATATTTATTTATTTATATTGTTTATCTTAAGCCGGGATAACTCGGAATTTATTGCAACAGATTTATCAAAAACCGCCGAGTACCGAGTATCTACCAAGTACTTGTCCCATCTCTCATTTTTCCCATATTTTTCAGTTGATGGAAAAAGTACATAATACTGAATCATGTACAGTAACAATACAAGACGGACCCGACGCAGGACAAACTGTTAAGGTATATAATATGTATTGTTATATAATTTCAATACTAGAAATAAGCATAAACTTGCCGTTCAAACAGTCAGACTTCAAAAAACAATGAAGTCATTTATAGGACTTAGTGTACAAATATTTAATAAACTACCACAAACTCTTGTTGAATTACCTTTCCATAAATTTAAGACTCAGATCAAATCGCACTTAATGAGAAAAGCTTATTATAAAGTAGAAGATTTTATAAAGGACAAGAATTTGTGGGTGTGATCTACTTATTGACATTTTATATAATTTAATGACATTTATGTAATATCAATGATATTTTTTTAAAAAAGGCTACCTGTTGAGTTTCTTCCGGCACTTCTTCTCAGCAGACCATTCACGTCGAAGTGCTAGTAGGGTAAAAAAATATTGACGTGCAAAAGAATTTCCTTGTAAATCTAATTGCTGAATAAATATCTTTATCTTTATCTTTATCTTTAAGTTTCTGAGTATATAAAAAGAATTTCCGAGTGTCGAAATAAAATATAAACAAAAATGTTTAACATAAAATATTACTATTATTAGCATATTTATTCGGAAAACAAATAGCAATTATTCTTCTAATCATTTTAAGTACTGTACATTAAGCAAAATAAAATATTTGTTCATATTAAAACTTTGAATAAGAACATAAATATTTTTCAAGAACTTATGGATATAATAAATATTATCAATTTACTGTTTTATTTTATAATTTATAAGGCTTAGGATCAAATACAAATAATTTTCAATATTTTTCAATATTTGGTACCTAAATATGATAGGTAATAAAAAAAGCATGTTTTTATTTCAGCATCTCCATTGTCACGTTATGCCAAGAAAGAAAGGCGACTTTATCGAGAATGACCTCATATATTTGGAGCTAGCAAAACATGATAAGTATGTTGATATTGGGTGCGTTTAGCAGAAAAAAGCGCTAGGAAGCGCTTGTAAGCAAAATGGCGATTGTTAAGCAAAATGGCGGATTGTTAAGCAAAATGGCGGATTGTGTCAGCGCAACTGAAGTTAGCAAACACGTCCTGGCCGAAAACTGTACAGTTTGTTTTTCAGCGCTAGCAAGCGCTCGCAAGCGCTTTTTTCTGCCAAACACACCCAATAATTCTCATCTAAGAATCAGTGTCTCTCTTGACAGATATGCTTTCCTTCTTTTCTTTATTCTGAATCACGTGTGATAGAGCAAGATAGCAGACACACCACACGTACACTGCCGCCTGAACTGTCAAGTGTGACGTCATTATCGCGTGGTTCTCGTCTTCTGTTGAGAGAGACAGAGAGGAACAAACTTAAGTGAAAAATTTTGTGAACGTTTGACGTTTTGGTGGATACACTCAATGTGACGTAGGGGGGAGCATCTATGGTATTAATTTATCTGAGGAACCGTAAGAAAAATGTTGTCTCTATTTGTCTTACCGTAACTTTGCCAATGCTATCTCTGTCATGCATTGTCCATTATTTCCATGACTACGAAATAAATTATTAATAGCTAATAAAGTCTAAAAGCGTAGCATGAAATGAACAACCTTTTGCATTATTTGTGGATTTATCAGTGTTCTTTAAAAAGGCACAAGACGGCATTTAGTAAACATTTTGGTTTAAAAAGTTTCACAAATTTTAACGTTGCAACGAGTGACTGTCTACCTAATAAGCGACTGTCGCTCTTATTTTAGTGCCAATATAGGAGCGGGTTGATGTATGGCTGGGCAAATCTAACGATTTTAATCTAGGGTTTATATCTGTGGTTTAAACAGAACTGACTGAAAAAGTTGTAAAATGTACCTAGGTTGAGGTTCGTACAATTTAATAATAGCGCATAAGTATGTCCCTAACTTATGGTACAAAATCCGAAAGCTAATACATTATTTGTGTTTCCAGTTTCAAGTCAAGTCATCCCGCCAAACCGGCTAGAAGTCTAGAAGAAATGGAACAAGAAGCAGAACTCTTAAGGAAAGAACTACAAAAGATGATTAAAGAAGATAAAATTAGTTCAAGATAGTTGTACAGTTCTATAGAATATTAAATAAGGAATAGGACAGAAAGAACTTTATAACTTCCTCGTTTGTAGAATTTAAATTTGTTGGGTGAAACTAAGATTTAAAATAATTCTAAATATTAAATCCCATGTAAATATTAGTTTATAATATATAATAGAATATAAATGTAATGTTATTTTATGATCTTATGTGTACCTATAACGTGTTATTATATTATGGTTCATTTTGTAAATAATTAAAAATATGGTTGCTCTTACACAAATGTTTTTTTATTATTATTTTACAAAGTCATGGAACTCGGAATCAAAACCATAAAAACGTTTATGCGATTGAATTAAATTCTCATATTGACATTTTATATTTACTAATGCTTTTTCCTACGTATTCTTTTCAAACTACGCATTTGTCATGCGTTTTATAATCCGATAGAGTAATTCAAGAAAAAAGGTTTATAATAATATGTTTTATACCCACACGTAGATATTTTATAGACACAGAGAAAGACTGATGATAATTCTAGTTGCGTCCAAGCGAAACCGGGTTATATTTTAAAGATAAAAGAATATTTTAACAATTTGATTTACTTACAACGAAATTCCTTTGCACTTTTAATATTTATTAACCTACTAACCTTATTTAACCCTTTCCGCGCCACGAGTTTTCGTCAAAAACGTTCACCACACGCCACCGCAATATAAGTGGTTGGTTTACTAGTGCTGACAATGTTGAGTATCGATATTATTAATTTGTAACAAATAAATCATTTGAAAAAAATATATTTAGTTATTTTTTAAGTTTCTTGGGTTTTATTTTATTACTAGCGGCCGCCCGCGACTCCTTCCGCGTGGATTTCGATTTCCAATAGCCTAAAGCCTTCCTCGTCAAATGGACTATCCAACACAAAAATATATTTTCAAATCGGACCAGTAGTTCCTGAGATTAGCGCGTTCAAACAAGCGTTCGTCGTCTTCTCCCTAAAACAATAGTTGAAAATTTCTCATAAAATATTACCAACTAGCGGCCGCCCGCGACTCAGTCCGCGTGGATTTCGATTTCCAATATCCTATGTGTTATTCTGATGTATAAGCTATATTGTGGTAAAGTTTCATTCAAATCCATTCAGTAGTTTTTACGTGAAAGAGTAACAAACATCCATACATCCATACATACAAACTTTCGCCTTTATAATAGTAGTTATGATTTTAGTAACATGAAATAAAAATATCAATAATGAACGGTAAGTTTTTCTAATGTAAATTAGAAATTATCTAAATACATCTACGTATTCCAATATTCCTATAAAAAAAAGAAAATTACAAACACTTTATTGTGTCAGACCATGGTTACACCATTAGATTGGGACACTTTATAGTACATATTATATTTTTTTATAACTTACCTGTTGATTATGTAAGAACACTTCATCACTTTCAAATTCAACATCATCAGTTCCTTCTAAAATCCTAATCAACTCCTCTGCAGTGGTCATATTTCAATAAATATTAATTTATTAACGTAATAAATCAACACAGCAACGCAAAGCATAACACAGTAAATAATATAATTTTGCTGGGTACTTCCATTATTTATCGATATCTCCTACCCTCATTGTACAACACTAAATAAGTAGTTCTAGAAACATCTATCGCCTCTGACGTCACTTCCGTGTCTGATATATCAGACGTTGGCGTACGAGACTCATGCATGATCGTGTCGCTATAGTGTTGCGACATACTATGCAATTTACTGGATTTGATCATGATACCCAGTATCAATAAAATCCACCAAATCAAATTTTGATGCAAAACATGAATCGAAAATAAAGCGTTTATCCATGTAAACGCTTTATTTTCGATTGGATTATTATCGAGTGGATTATACAGGTTTTTGTTTTGGGCATATTTTTTGTGTGATACGAAATCTTACCAAGTTTTACATTGGTAATACTTGGTAAGATTTCGTAACACGCAAAAAATATGCCCAAAACAAAAACCTGTATAATTTTTACATTTTTGAATGTTTCTTTTTTGAGGTACCAGATTTCTGGTTTTGGTAGGAACATTGAAATGGAACATCACTAATGGAACGCCAATGTCTGATATATCAGACGTTGGCGCTGAGGGTCCAAGTAAAAAAATAGTAGTTTGAGTCGATTCAACACGGTTTTGTTTTTATTAATTTATCATTAAAATAACATTATAATACTTTGTGAAATTGATATTTTTGATTAACTAAAGTATAAACAGTCTGAAAATTGTACGCATATGTCGTCACGTACTATAACGATAAGAAAAAATTGAGTTAAATTGGTTAGATATTTATGTCTGATATATCAGACGTTGGCGGCGAGGGCACGAAACTTAAATGTCTGATATATCAGACGTTGGCGTGGTAAGGGTTAAGTATTTCCTACAGAACACTGGGGTTCCATATAAAATTGGCGCGAACTGAATTCAGTTATTGGAATCGAATTTCCCGGTAAGGTCACTCGGCCAAATGGTATTATCGAGAGAATACGAAGTTATAGTCGCTCGATTTCGTTTGAGGGGAATCTTGAACAGATGTTTATTTTATTACTTAAAGGAGATAGAAAGACGAATGGATCATCCTACTACTATTATAAAGGTGAAAGTTTGTATGTATGGATGTATGGATGCTTGTAACTCTTTCACGTAAAAACTACTGAATGGATTTGAATGAAACTTTACCATATACATCAGAATAACACATAGGATATTGGAAATCGAAATCCACGTGGACGGAGTCGCGGGCGGCCGCTAGTCTGATATAAGTTAGTGATGTGATTTGCATGATTACTATTACACGTCCAGAAGTTGACTACTAACTGACCAAGAGGTCGCGGGTTCGATCCCCGCACAGGACAAATATTTGTGTGCATGAACATGTCTGTTTGTCCTGGTCTGGGCGTATATGTATCTATTTAAGTTAATTTATATACATAGAAGTATTTACGTATGTCTATCCGTTCCCTAGCATCCATAGTACAAGCTTCGAGCTAAGTTTGGGAGTTAAAATTGGTGTGTAAGTCTAAGAAATTTATAAATATGGTTTTCTTAGGGTTACGCGATTGTTAGTCATGAAATAAAACATGAATAATTTTAAATGGATAGAATCGCTGTGTCAAAATAAATCGCGATTCTATCCTAGGATGATGATGATGAGCGCTTGGCGTAATGGTCAAGATGTTGCCTATTACGCAAGAGGTCGCGGGTTCGATCCCCGCACAGGACAAACATTTGTGTGCATGAACATGTCTGTTTGTCCTGGTCTGGGTGTTATATGTATCTGTTTAAGTATATTTGTAATACCTTTGTTGATTCTGATGTCTGTAACACAAGTGCTTAAGCTACTAACACGGGGTCAGACTAATGTATGTGATGTTGTGAATTTAAAAAAAAAATGATGAGTTGTCTACAAACGGCTTTATGTGCCTTCCGAAGCACGGAATCATCATTTTTATCAGACAATCAGTTGATTCAAGTCTGCAATGTACTGACCAAACTGTACCAAAAAGTAAGGTTTCATTAATACTGACATTACTTACTTGAATAAACAATGTAAAACACTATGCAAATTCATCCATTTTCTCCTCTTAATAATCGTAAAGTTGAGTATTCCGATAAACTACCAAATTGAACAAACTGCCTACAACATGACTTATTCATACGATCGTCTGATATTACAATTTCAATAACTAGACAATGGGACGCGTGGCATTGTACCATTGTAGGAATGTAGGTATTTCGGTAAGCCATGGAATATCGAGTGAGTGAGCTATTACTAAATGATGTCGTGTTGCGGTAAATGTGGAAGGATTGGGTGAAGATTGAAATGTCTATTTTATGTTGTGGGTAGAAGACTATTGGAAAATATGTGGTAACTAAGTGGTAACTCTACGGCTGGCTAATTATAACACTAACAAAGAAACTCTTTTTTTATTAAAATCTATACTAAAGCTAAATATATAAAGTAAAAAACTAATATATAAAGCTGAAGAGTTTGTTCGTATGTTTGTTTGTATGTTTGTTTGTTTGAACGCGCTAATCTCAGGAACTACTGGTCCGATTTGAAAAATGATTTTTTTGTTGGATAGTCCATTTGACGAGGAAAGCTTTAGGCTATTGGAAATCGAAATCCACGCGGACAGAGTTGCGGGCGGCCGCTAGTGATATAATACAGGGAGAGGTCGCTCGTCTGGGGAAGTACCTCCACCTTACAGAAGACCACAGTTAAGTAGCACTTCGTAACTGTTGTGCTATGTTTCTGCTGGTGAGTAAGATTGCCAGAGCTCAGTTAGGGAGTGTATGGGGTTTAATTTAAGAGGCAGGCAACGCATCTGCGACCCCTGTGCGGTTGTTGATGTCCATGGGCAGCGGTGATCACTCACTATCAGGTGACCCTATGGTTCGTTTGCCTCCCTATGCCATAAAAAAATACAAACCTTCTTTTGCAAAATTTAAGATACCTAGTGTATTTTCAGTTTATTATTTGAGTCAGTACATCACCACGTACAGTCATGAGCTCCAACATGTATACAGACACATTCAAATATGAACTTTACTGCTTTGACATAAGAGTCGATGTGTATGTAATGTGTATACATGTTGGTGCTCATGACTGTACTATTGAAATGATAAACTACTTACTCGTATTTATAGCTATATTATTTTTTATCAGTAATCCATCATTAACACAGTTATGTCATCGTGAATTAATTGTTAATACTTACAATATTTATAACTGTTTGCCACAGGATGAAAACTCGACATAAGTACGTTTTATTTAATTGAATCTGAAAATACCTGTAAAACGTATTTATACGTCAGTACCTACAGTTAATCATATCAATTGACATCTCAAGAAAATTTTTCTTTATTATTTAGTATAAAATATTTATGGAGGTATTTACAAAAAAACCAGCTTTCAAAAAATAATAGCGGTGGCATTTTTTGGCTAGGTGTGTTTCAACACTAAATCTAATCAAATGGAGACTACGTATTGAAGTGACATCTGGAACAAATATTTTCTTACCCGCATTGTGACCCATGGACAACAAAGTTGCCGTCTATTTAATTTTTATTTACTATTTTTTCAATAAAAAAATGCCGTGTTGTGTTTTAAAAACATGTACAATCATTATAAAACGAAAAATAAAGATGGTGGCGTGTTATTTCCTAGATAAAAAGACAAAAATATCACTAAATTATCCGCCCCCTTCCCTCCAAGTTGACGCATAACTATTGTTCGCGATGTCCACTCTATACGTAGTAAATATCTATACGTACCTCAATGGTCAAATGACAATCTTTTATATTTTAAAAATATCACTATCATCATCAGACCATTTTTAAAATAAAATCTATAAATAATATTCACGAAATAAAACAAGTTTCCTAAAAAAAGACTTTAATTTCATAATACAGATAATGCAAATTGCCTCGGAGCCCAGAGTTCGAAACGACTATAATCCTAAAAATCCTGGTTAAACGATATTCCATAAATAATAACTTGAAAAAATCTATTCACAAAATAAAACAAGTTTCATAAAAAAAACTTGCAAGATAGCTTGAAAGACTTTCAGTTCCTAAAACCAGTAGGTAATACAAATTGCCTCGGATCCTGAATTGAAAAGCCTGGTTAAACGATATTCCGTAAATAAATAATAATTATAAATAATAATTAGAAATAAATAAGTTATAACTTAAAAAATGCTACTCACAAATTAACACAAGCCTTACAAAATATAAGCTGGCAAGCCAAAGTTACAGAATTACGAATCCTGAAAGCTGAAAGCTTCAGTCAGTGACGATACGGTACGAAGTGAGGACGTTCCGCTCCGTACGTCTAAACTCAAGTTGAATACGCGATTTCGTGTTGTGTTTTGTGTTCTATTGTGTTATTGGTGATTTGTGATTTGTGTTTTTGTGTGATGGATGTGATTTCTGGTTGATCGGGCGGCTGTTGGTTTTGAGGTAAGTTTTTTTGTTTCTTTTTTGGTGGTGATTTTATTTTTTATTGTTGCTGGGAATATTTTAGGTCTTTTTCAGCAAGTTACATTATTTCCGGATACAAAGTGTTTCTGTTTACGATGGTAACGTGAAATTAAAGAAAAGTAGATGATATTTATTTTGTACTGCGGGTACTCACCTAAATCATTCTACGAAATAATTTATGAAATAATTGTTTCTTAGATTGTTTATTTAAGTAACATTTATTAATTGGCGAACGTAGGTAGTAATTATTTTTAAGACTGTTTTTTTTTCAAATCGATCATTTCGTAAAGTACCTATGTTTTAAGTATATATACTCGTACATAGATGCAGGTACAACAATCAACGAAAGTACCCACCCAAAAGAACTTAACAATTAATTAGACGGCAGAACACACACTATTACTTCGCTATATGATTGTTTATTCTGGGTGGGACTCGAACCCGCGACCTCTAGTATAGGCCAAGGTCACCGCTAAATCCACCAAGCCCGTCGCCAGTGAAACACGTTAAAGATAACTAGACAGTTAAAGATAACTGACTATTCGATACCGTTGCCTTGGTGAATTATAACCGCAACTTTTGACGACCGTGTAATCCATACTAATCCCAACTATCCCAACTAATATTATAAATGCGAAAGTAACTCTGTCTGTCTGTCTGTCTGTCTGTCTGTTACGCTTTCCCGCTTAAACCTCGCAACTGATTTTGATGAAATTTGGTACAGACAATCTTTAGACCCTGAGACAGAACATAGGCTACTTTTTATTTCGAAAAAAAGAAATCCACGCGGACGGAGTCGCGGGCGGCCGCTAGTATATAATAAAACCTACACGCTGGGTCGCAAGTCCCAGGCGCCGACTGACATTCCTCTGTGTTCCACGCGATGGACCCGGCACCCGCACGGAGAATCCATGGATAGTTAAGAAGTTCGTCTCAATAAAGCTGAACAGTTTCTTTGTTTGAAAGCGCTAATCTCTGGAGATTACTTTGGTTTTGGATAGTCAATTTGTCGTGGAAGACTTTAAGCTTTAAAACGAGTATAACACTACTAGCTATCCGTCCGCGACTTAGCCCGAGTGGGAATCGGCCATTAAAAAAAAGCAATATTTTTGTTTTTCCTCGGTAGGTAGTATCATTTTTTTCCGGAATAAAAAAAACCTACCCTATCATATACTTCTAACTTTACGTTATTTCAAAGTAATCGGTTCAGTACTTATGACGTGAAAGCGGAACAAACAAACAAAAAAACTCACTTTTAGATAAGGATAGAAAGGATGTGTGCGGAAACTGAAATCAACGGGGACGGGGACGGAGTCGCAGGCGGCCGCTAGTATTGTACAAAATAACATCGTTGCTAGACGTAACAATATTATTCCGTAGTGCATCCCTCAAAGTAAGGAAAGTAGGTTAGATATGCTATGCCACTCGTATTTTGAACAAAGTTCCCGTACATGCTTGCGGACCAATTTAAAAATTGGGACAAACAGTATGAAATTTGTGTTTTCGTCAAACTGAATATCATCCGGAATTTTATTATGTTTTAAGCCACAGATATACTATGTTTTGCGATTGTTGAAGTTAAGTCACTTTCACAGTTGCCGGTCACCGGATGGGTGACCGAAAATTTTCATCTTGAGATCCTCCGTGCTTGCGAAGGCACGTTAAGCCGTTGGTCCTGCGCCTGACCTCTCTATGGTCGTGTCAGATTGCTGTCCTATCGAACTATGAGAGTTGAATTGGGAGTGCACTTGTGCTTGCGCAGTCACTTGCGCACTATAATATATCATGCGTTCCTGGCTGCTCGTAAGATCGGCCACTATGGTCGAAAAACGGCCGGAGGAGTATTATTATTATACTTGAACATTTCTTTGTTACATATCTGGAGTTCATTTTAAAATATTGATTTGAGAATACTAATATAAATGACGTCATAGCTTAGAATTCCATAAAGTTTCAAACAAGCTAGTTTTTGACATTTTTATAAAAGTGAATGATTTGACCTGTCAGTCAAATATTGTTAACAATATGCATTTACCATGTTTTATCTCTGGATAAATGTATGTTTCTGTTATGTAATAACATTTCCGACGCCCGATGAGCACACAATGATAAAATGATTTGTGATAATGGTAATAATAATAAAATGAAGCTGTACTCATCTCATTTAGATCAAATGGTACAAAAAAGCCTCTGCTCTGTTGGCTTTGGCCCTTTAAAGGACCGTGTCCCTGTGGACCCGTGATCTCGTAAGAATACCCGCAATAATAATAATTCTTTATTAATTGCACCAAATAAATAGTGTGTCACAAACAGAAATTCCTAGATACGCACAGAAAATAAATTATGCACTAAAATACATGATAATAACATTAAATACAATTGCACAGATGTTTCCAAACTAGTCCATGACTTAATCTTGGAAAACCGTAGGTTGAATAAAATAAAAACTATTAGGCTATTACATTGTCTAATAAAAATTGGACCTAAAAATTAAAGGACTTAGTGCATTTTGTACACAGATACATTGTGTAATGCAGAAGGAATACTATGAGTGGAATCCTTGTTTAAATTAAACAAAAATACCAAAGCAATTTGATTATGTTATTTTAGAGATATGAGAATTAAAATTCATACATCGTTTAAGCAGGTTTATGTTCGTATGGAACAGGGTTATGCTTTTAAAGCTTTGGTTGGTAATTTTAAATTAATATTTTTATATTTCGTTATTACGGGTACCTTCTGCAGTGTCAGATAATTATTTGTAATTTTTTTTATTACCGACACTCCTTGTTTTGTGGTTTATGTACTAGACCGTGGTGTCGAGGTCTTGGGTTCGATTCCTGGGTCGGGGAAAATTGATGACGGTTCTTCCGAACACAGTTAGAGTTTCGCCATAGCATATTATGCGGAGCCTTTTTGGTGCAGAACAACATAATGTTATTTTACGTTTGTAATTCGTGTAATTTCTGTGACAATTTTTTTTCCTTCTTCCGTTTTCAACTAATATAATGTTGTCAAGAATGTGAAAACTTTGCTAGTACCGATGTTATTGAAATATTGTTTGCGTCTATTAATTTGAGTACCCTGAATATTACTATTAGAGATGCGCCGAATATTCGGTTGGTATTCGGTATTCGGCATATTCGGCACTTTTTTCACTATTCGTTTTCGGCCGAATTATTCGGTTCTAGTGCCGAATATATTCGGTTTGAGTACATCTATTTTCATGGCTACATGACATAAATTAGAGAGGCACTAGAACTGTGAGACACGCTTCTTATTTGAGATTTATGTTTATATATATAGATTTATATTTATGTTTTATATAATCATATATATATATCCCCCATTTCGTTAGAAACGTCCCAAGCATGTGACCTTTTACGCCCACTTGTATTACACAGTCATTTTAATATTGGACATGTTAAGTTGTTTGTCCTGTGCTTGATCTCTCTACGGTCATGTCAGATTGCCGTCTCACCGCAATTTCGCCGTTAATATTGTAAGTAATTAAAGCAAAGAGACACCGCGGTGTTTAAGCGGGTTGCGGGCGGCGTGCATGTTTGAACCTGTTTACGCAAGAATGCATTGAAATGGTGAACCGAATAATTCGGCCGAATATCCGGTTCGGTAAAGATTGACCCGAATAATATTCGGTATTCGGTTATTCGGTGAAACCACTATTCGGCGCATCTCTAATTACTATCTATCTGACACTGACTTTACTATAGGAGCTAGAGAATCAATATACATCAACACCAATGTTTGAGTACAAATACCGATGGACTACAATATGCTGGTTATCTATTAATTTAATCGTTACCTGTATTATAAAAATAGTGCAAAAGATTGTCTTTTACTACCTCGTGGTATTCTCTACCAGCCAACCAAATGATGAAGGGAAATAGATGATTATGATAGATTCATGGGGTTCGGACCCACTGCCATCAGTTTTTGAGCAGGGCCGTAATAAATGTTCATTTCAATCGGTACTGAAACCAATTGAAATACATTTTCACTTCAATTGGTACTGAAACCAAGTGAAACAATCTTTTACTTCAATTGATACTGAAACCAATGGAAATAATATTTTATTCCAATTAATATTGAAACCAATTGAAAGATATATTCACTTCAATTGGTGCTGAAACCAATCGAAATTAACTTTCATTTCGATTGATACTGAAACCAATTGAAACAAACTGTCATTTCAATTGGTTCAAATGCCTTAAACAATTACAAAGAGAAATATTATTACAGACTTGTTCAAGTCACATAAAGTTTACAGCAGTGCCACTGTAAAGTACTAGTATAATCATAGTGTTAGTTATCAAGTGTATTAAAACGAGTTCTCTCTAGAGGCGTGTCCTATGTCATGCAATGTGGGGGGAGGGGGGAGGGTAGTATGTTTGTATAGTATAGATGTTTGCAAGGGTCATGCCCTGACAGAATTATAGAACAAAGTGAAACAGTGCGGTTAGTTAGACTAAATTATTTATTTTTATTTGATGTCTGCACTCGACTGGCACGTTAAGCCGTTGGTCCCGACTCTGATCCAAGTGGTTTGGTTTCCCTTGTAAGGGTTACGGAGGTCAGACGACAGACACTCCATTGTAATAACCAGGCTGGTCAATTCAGGCTCATAGACACAGCGTACCCTGGGCTCCGAGGCAATAGCCGAGGATGCAACCGGGAGAGGTCCTAGGATGATGATGATATTATGTTATTTTAATACCAAAAAACATTGCTTTAGCGGGATTTGAACCCACGACTCTTAAGTCAGGAACACGACTATCCATCAGAAAAAAGGTGCAGTTAATAAAAACAGCTTGAGCCGTTCGCCAACTATCAGAAATGTTTGAATAAAAAGTACAAAAGAAATTCCTAGAGATATTATTAAAATTCTTTTACGAGCAGAATTGATTTGCACGTCAAAACTTTTTCGCCTTACTAGCACCTCACTCAACGTGAATTCACAAAACTAGTTCAAATCGGTAACTATAAAAGTAATATAAAATGTAATCTTTTTGACGCCTTTCTAAAGCATGCCTAAGTCAAAATCCTGTTACTAGTTTCAGTTAAAATTGTCGTTAAGAAATATATTTTCTTCTTTCTCCCTTTTTATATCCTGGCGACATGGGATTTGAGCCCAAGACTACTGGAATGGTGGTTATATTTAAGTTCTACTGTACTTAGCAAACATCAAGTCAGAAATATAACTTATAAGCCGTGAAACGAAGTGCTGGTTCCAGTAAGTTATTTGAACAAACACGAAGCTTAAGCCAACTACCCCTTGTTTACACTGTTCATATGCAAATTCTGATAAAAAAGCAAGTTAAGTTAAAGTTTTACTTACCTACTTATTTGTGGGTTCTGGATAGAAACTTCTTTTTAATAAAGCTTAATAAATGAATGAATACTTTGGACTAACACACCAATTGCCTAGCCCCAAACTAAGCTCGAAGCTTGTACTATGGAAGCTAGGAATTGGATAGACATACTTAGATACTTTTTATAAACAGCCATGACTCGAGCTGATATTCATCACACAAACATTTGCGCCTAGCGGGATTCGAACCCGCGACGGGCCCGTTGGTCTAGTGGTCAGAGAGCCTGGCTACAAAATCAAGGGTCCCGGGTTCGAATCCTGCTAGGGGCTAACGTTTGTGTGATGAACATCGGCATTTGTACTCGAGTCATGGATGTTTATAAAAGTATTTAAGTACGTCTATCCGTTCCCTAGCCTCCATAGTACAAGCTTCGGCCTTAGTTTGGGGATAGGCAATTGGTGTGTAATGGTGTTTAATTATTATACAAAATAATACCACAGTTTTGTGGTGTTAGGTTATTTCACGATTTAAAATTTAATGTTATATTTCACAAGCGCGTGATTTCTTTTTTCAAATATCCCTCCCTTTATTTTAGGGATCAAAAGTACCCTATGTTCACCGTGGATAGTGTAGCTAGCCAACAGTGAAAGAATAATTCAAATCGGTCCAGTACTTTTTGAGTTTATTCGTTACATACAAAAATACAAATCTTTCCTCTTTATAATATTAGTGTAGATTTAGATGTAGAAGTGTAGATACACATGAACAATATAGAAGATAAATACTGCTCATTTCCGTGCAAAGTTGGGTCGGGTCATAAACCATTAAATAAAGTATGTAGCAAGTTACAATAAACATGAAAGATAACTCACAAGCCCAACCCAACAGACTTTGTTTTACGTGGGTAGTTTAAATGCAAATTCTTTAAAACAAAAACACGTCAAGTGTGATCTGGACTTTTCCATTAAGGCTCTGGACGTAAAATATTGTATATTGTAGCTTTGAAATACAATCGTTACATACATATGCCTTCTCCATACTACGACACGTTCGAAATTGGCACTTAAATTTGGAGCAACAGTCGCTGCTTATCGCAGTGGCAGCATGTTGAAACGTATGTAATGTCAAAAAGAAATATTGCCACAATTTTCTAGTCTTAGGGCATCTCAAACGATTTTAATCTATGTTTTAACCTCTATTTTGCTATCACATAATATCTTGGCACGTAGGTTTTAGGTAGGAATGCCTTGAGAATTTAGTTAGATTCCCGGGTCGAGCATTATCGGTATCGGTTTTTCCGGACACAGAACAGCGTGTCCAGCTATGTAAACATCAAATCGCAAACCCGTCTTTATGTGAATAATATGATTTCAAAGCATAGCATCTTAGTAAATCTTTCACTCGAATGAACTTGGAAGTAAATCTTTAACTTTATGATGTTCTTCTTTTAAATGTTATATGGAGGCAAACGAACAAGAGGGTCACCTGATGGTAAGTGATCACCGCTGCCCATGGATATCAACAACCGCACAAGGGTCACAGATGCGTTGCCTTTTTGACTGTACGTTCATTATACATACACCGTTGCCTTTTTGACTGTACTTTTATTTTACACCCGTAAATAGTAAAAGCAACTATAATAATACACTGGAAACTCCTATTAAGTCTTCAAGGGAACTCCAAAACGAACTTCCAGACAAATGAATCTAATATCCATAACAAATGAGTAATCCCTAATTTCTCTTTCCGTTAAATTATTCCGACCAAATTACTTCGGTAATTATCAGCTACGGAACACGCGATGAAAAACTCAGTTGGTTTTAGATTCCACGAATAGTTTTTAGTAGATATGAATTTGAAATTGATCGTATTTCAGTTATGTTTTCACTGGCTTTCTTTTTGACTTCAAATCAAAGGTCAGTTATGTCGGTCTTTTATTATATACTTGTTATCAAAATTCCTGTTTTATCCCATGGGGTATTTAATCGGGGTAAAAAGTATCATATTACCTATGCCAGCCCTGTAAGTATACAAAATATCATCAAAATCTGTTCTCTAGTTTCAGCGTGATTGACGGACAAACAAACAAACGTGTATTTTATTAGTATAAAATTTACATTAAGCCATTCAATATTTCCTATTCACCATAAAATAATTTGATATTAAACAACGTAAATACTTTAAGCCGTTCAAAATAACGAGCCCCAAAGTTACGGGTTTGAAGGCGCTATATGCGCTTAAAATTCATTCTCTCCCCAACTTAGCTCTGGCGACTTTACTCACCAGCAAAGACATAGCACAACAGTTACGAAGTGCTACTTCACTGCAGTCTTCTGTAAGGTTGAGGTATTATAAACGTGCGGCTCATACGAGGGTAAGGTATCAAATATCGAAAGTTTGAAAAAACACACTATACAGCGAAGCATTCCATGGTTAAACTACGGCTCGTATCAATAAATCGCACTTAACTCTGAGATTGATCTTGAGTGCGAACTTTATATGCCATTCTCATATAAAACCTTAAGTTCACTCTCAAGATCGATCTCAGAGTTGAGATAGATTCATTAATTTTAGCCTCAAACAAAAATTCATAACCGAAATAAACCAACCTTACATTATGTACCTACCTATCAGTTTATTATTTAGATACAAAAGCTCGATATGCTATCTACCTGTCGGTTATTAACTAAATGCAGTCTGATGTCTGTAGCCGATATCAGATAACAACAGAGTGCTCCCAACCTCTGTCACATGTTGAATTAATCCTTTTAATCTGTAGAAGCATATGTGTTTGTTTATTCAATCGGAATATATTTGTTTTTTTGTTGGAAGAGCTCGATGGTCTAGTGGTTTAAGTACCGGGCCTTGGTCTCGAGGTCCTGGGTTCCATTCCCGGGTCGGGCAAACTTTGTGATAATTTTTCTGAACACAGCCCGGATTTGTGATCACCAATCCGCATTTGGCAAGCGCCAAAACCCATCTTTGTAACGAAAACATGATTTCAAATGATGGAGGCCTTTGCCCTGCAGTGGGACATTAATCTGATACTTTACTTTTTACTTTGTTGGAAGAGCTCGATGGCGCAGTGGTTAGCGCGCTCGGCCTGCGATTGTTAAGTTAAGTTACTTTCGCAGAGGCCAGTCGTCTGGTGGCCGAAAAAATTCAATCTCGAGCTCCTCCGTGCTTTGGAAGGCACGAATTTTTTAATATGTGCGCGTGAGTTTTCCTGGATTCAAATTGTTCCCCTAGAACGATGACAGTGAGGGAATAGGCAGTGCAATAGTCTATTTGGCGCAGTGGTTAGGGCGCTCGGTTTGCAATTGCTAAGTTAAGTCACTTTTACAGAGGCCAGTCATTGGATGGGTGACTGAAAAAAATATCTCGAGCTCCTCCTCCGCGCTTTGGCAGGTTAAGCGCCTGATCTCTCTACGGTCTTGTGAGTCTGCCGTCCCCCCGAACTATGAGAGTGAGGGGATTGGGAGTACACCTGTGGTTGCGAACGCACTTGTGCACTATAATATATGCGGCGTACCTGGCTGATCGTAAGATCGGCCGCCATGGTCTAAAACGGCCAGAAGGGTGTTATTGTTACATACTATTTAATTTGATTTTGTACGGCGTCTGTGTCATACTATTTCAGTTTCGCTTTTGATTCATTATTCCGCAACGCCGTATACAAAAATATGTGACTAAAATGTACTCATTCTTTCAAAACCCCCTGCACTCAGTTGGACAGCTTAGAAGTGACGGCATATTGCTGAATCTTATTATTTTATGCTAGATAGGTCGCCTGGTGGTTCAAATGACCCATATTTTTCCAACATGGGCCTGTAGTCTAGAATGCTATACTCAAAAGTAAAAGCGGAAACGTTATTATAAATGATTATAATGTAATATTTATCTCGCACACGACTGTGCATATATTAACAGATTAATTTGACCTTTACGAAGTTTCTTCATGAAATAAAGATAGATTGATGTTCCCTCACCAGAATAATAAATAAGATAAGCCAGAATTACCATAATTTCGTCGAGTTATGAAATGGAATGAGGGGTTTGGCGTCACGGGGTAATATTTTAACGAAATGAGGCAATGAGCTTTGGGAACAGAAGTTAACATATTACTTTTTGGTTTAAATAAAGATCTAGATTAAAAAAAAAGGTTTGGTAAATCTGCAATGTCCTAATCAAACTGAGAAAACATTCACAAAGTTGTTCCCCGCGGGATTCGAACCCACAACCTCTGCAGGTTTTTGAGTGCTTTAACCACTACACCAAGGGGCAGTTACAGAATTTATTATGAATCCAATTATGTTCAATTATATGAGGGTTTTTGCAAATGAAAAGTCCGCTAGACGGCAGTAGCTACGTAGGATCTAACTGGTATGTGAGTGCTGAATTTTGACATGACATAGACGGATATGTCAACAATCACTAATGACATAGCAGTTAGACCTCACGCCTACGTATTGCCATCTAGCGGAAAAAAAGACGCCACCTGTCCCTCGGTAATGTTTTTTTGCCGCGAATAAATAAAATTTAAAATATATAAAAGGCTATAATTTTACCAATCTAAATATCAAGTCGCTCCGTTACTTTAACATGTTGGGACATAATTTTAACCCTCCGTTGGCAAGGGTGCGTCCATTGTTTCTGGAATGAAACAATTTTACGCGGCAGTGAACCTTGTGGAAGCAAATCACTTGGAAACGTTGCTATTTTTATAAAAATGCCTTCATTAAACGCGTGGTATGGGCACGGACTAGGAAAAAAGAAAGGACGCGCCGCGTCACCTTTATGTATAACAAGTGATGCACCTAAAAGCAAGCCCAGCTGAGTGTTAATACGCACCTACCTACACGCACGCACTCTCTCAATAGCAAGCTTGTTGCCATGGCGACCTGCCATTATTCTTCTTCCTAGCGTTTATCCCGTTTCTGTGCGGGGTCCGCTTTGACCATGATCCCGGATTTGGCGAGTCTGGTTATTACAGTGAAGCGACTGCCATCAGACCTTCGTTACCTTTAGAGGGGAACCAGAAAGATTGGATCATGGTTACACATTCAGATCTAACTAAAGTCAGAAACTATCTAAATGTGTAGGTCTCCTCACGGTGTTTTCCCGCAATGAAACCTACACATTCAATTTTCTGTTATTTTTAAAACGTCACTACTGACATCTTACTCACCAGCAGAAACATAGCAAAACAGTTACGTAGTGCTACTTCACTGCGGTCTTCTGTAAGGTGGAGGTACGTCCCCAGACGAGCGGCTCATTCGAGTGGAAGTCCCACTAAGCTCTCTCTTAAACAGTTGTTATGAAAACGGCATAAGATTGATATTTGCATGCATCATTCAAATCGAAAGCAATATAGATGGCAACCATTTTTACTATCACCAGACGTATTTATTGGACGTAGGTAAATGAAAATAGGACGAATAGCACTGCAATGTCACATGCATAGTTTCACGAATGCTGGTACATATTTCCACGCAATAGAATACGAGCTGTAGTGATGTCATTATATCGATAGTTTTGAGGAGCTCGATGGTGCAGTTGTTAGCGCGCTTGGCCTGCGATTGCGAAGTTAAGCAACTTTAGCAGAGGTCAGTCATAGGATGGGTGACCGATTTTTTTTTATCTCGACCTCCTCCGTGTTTAGGAAGACACGTTAAGCCGTTGGTCCTGCGCCTGATCTCTCTACGGTCGTGTCAGATTGCTGCCCCACCGAACTATAAGAGTGAGGGAATGGGGAGTGCACCTGTGCTTGCGCACTCACTTTGTGCACTATAATACATATATCCTGGCTGATCGTAAGATCGCCATTGCCGGAAAGTGGCTGGAAGGGCAGGAGTATAGTTTTTTCAAGTAGTGCGACTAGTTTTTTTTTAGCAGGCTATTCACTTTGGACATAGGCCTCGGAGCCCTAGGAGAGGCCTTTGTCCAGCAGTGGACTGCGATAGGCTGTTGATGATGATGATGATGATGATTCACTTTGAAATTGCATATAAACTACTTTGACTTTGATTTTGAAAGTCAGGCAACGCATCTGTGGCACTTGCTTGGTTGTTGATGTCCATGGAAAGCGGTTATCACTTACCATCAGGTGACCCTTTTGTTCGTTTGCCTCCCTGCCATAAAGAATAAAGAAAGAAAGTCGATATTTTTTTTTCCAACACTAATTTGACACCGCTATCGATACTCGTTTCTCGTGTTGTTAAAGCTTTTACTTCAACGCGGGTGTAACAATAGAATTCTTAAAACTTCTTGTAATATCGTTTTGTACAATACAAGTTTTCAATTTGAAAGCCACCGCTGGAGTTGAAATCTTAAGAAAGCTTGGAACAAGCTTTGTGGTTTAAAATACTTTTAAGAAAAGCTAAGCTGTTGGTGAAGCTATAGCATTGGGATTGGTCGGCTAGATATGTTTCTGATAGGTACTCAAAGGTGACTGACTGACGTCTACACTAATATTATACAGAGGAAAGATTTGTATTTTTGTATGTAACGAATAAACTCAAAAACGACTGGACCGATTTGAACAATTCCTTCTCTGTTGGCTAGCTACACTATCCCCGGTGAACATAGGGTACTTTTGATCCCGGAAGGCTGGTAATGTATAAAACTCAAAGGTGACAGTTATACTGATATATATCAATACACAGCCCAAACCACTGGGCTGAAAGTCGGCATGCGGCTAGATGTTATGACGTTACGACAAAGAAAGGATTTTGGTAAAGTCTAACCCCAAGGGGATAAAGTTTGTATCATCGTTTGTAAATTTTAACTCGATCGGGCTAAGAAGCAATCATAAAGTTCTTGTGATGTAGGCATCCCCTTAGAAAGGATTTTCATAAATTCCACCCCAAAGGGGATAAATAGGCCACGCGGAAGAAGTCGCGGGTGGCCGCTAGTAGGTTTATAATTTCTATTTATTTGACGTCTCTTTCTTGTATATTATCAGTCATTAAAAATATGTTATAATCGACTTTGCAATGATTTTGTTCCGTACATCATTATGAGAGTTTTCGCAAATGAAAAATCCGTTAGATGGCAGTAGGTAGGCGTAGGTTCTAACTGGAATGTGATTGGTGGAATGACATAGCAGTTAGACCTCGCGCCTACGTATTGCCATCTAGAGGATGTTTCAATCGCAAACACCCATTGATTATTTTTCTTTACAAAATATAAATATCTTCTTCAGAACGTCAATATTCTTACTCACACTCGAATGCTTTCGCAACCATTTCAAGCTCATTCATTTGTTCATACGGTTGGAAAATCTGTTTCCAACCCATTGCTTAAAAGACAAGTCTTAAGAAGGTTCCTATCAACGTTATATGAACACGGCTGCTTAAATGGCTATTTTTAGACCATAAAATCGATGGGAAGTGTAGGAATGAGCTCAATTGGAGAGGGTACGGGGTTTTAAAGGCAGGTAACGCATCGGCGACCCTTGTGCGGTTGTTGATGTCCATGGGCAGCGGTGATTACCATCAGGTGAACCTCTTTCTTGCTTTCCACCCGGTAACATAACAAAATACACGGCGGAAACTCAAGATGAACATTTTTGGTCACCTAAGGTTAACCGGACTTGTCTAAACTTCCTAAAAAATGTCGAAGACTACATTTTTGGGAATCATCTTCTATTTGTACCAGAATTTTACTAGCATATTTTTATTTTTATGTATTAACTTTCTGTTATGCGTTTAATTATATAGTCCCTCCATCATAATATGTGTATAACGTATAACTTATGTAGTGTGACATGTATATAATATGATTGTAAGAAAAGTGTGCAAGCAAGTTTAGGTGAGAAAATGTGAAATAACCGTAAATATATGGATGTTTTTTTTTCTCGTTTACAAAATATAGATAACAAGAACAATTTCATTCCTGAAACTGGTTATATATCGAAGCCATTTACTACAATGTGGGTTGGTAATAACAGTACCAATAGAAAGATTTGTGGCAGGATCAACGGTTTAACGTACTTCACTTGGCTCATTGCCAACTCCCAAACTTTGGACTGTTACTTTATATTATCTTGGGTCGTAACTGCTTACCATTATGCGTGGAATAGGCTAATACAGAATACCGAATAGACACAATTTGTGGTATGTTTGACCCGACCCGCAGACTAGACAGTAATATTTTTTTTTATTTATTTAAACTTTATTGCACAAATAAAATTGGTACGAAAGGCGGACTTAATGCCTCATGGCATTCTCTACCAGTCAACCTTAGGGCAAAACAGAGAGTGAGAAGATTATTTACTACTGTCACCGATTACACAGCCGTGAGATTATGACATTTGCGCTTAGTGTAGCTTAGTGAATCGCACCTCTGCTCGTCTGGGGAAGTACCTCCACCTTACAGAAGACCACAGTGAAGTAGCACTTCGTAACTGTTGTGCTATGTTTCTGCTGGTGATTAAGGCTTTCTACGAAAGAGCCCTAAAATTAAAGCCGCATTTAGTCCCGCTTTAATATTTTCCAGTAGAAGGTATTGTAACCGCTAATGTTTAAAGTTTTCTATTTAAGTATACGTATCAGTAATTGTTATAACCAAGCTTGTCAATTCAGGATCATAATCATAGCGCACCCTGAAAATCAAGGCAATGGCAGAGGATGCCGGGTAAGGCGCTAGGACAATTATTGATAATTGATATCGATCAGTAATTCGGTATCAGTAACCGTAACACAATTGCCCAAGTCACTTACCAAAATAACAGACTTCCAAAGAAGATCCTCCCAAAACCTAAAGAAAAGCCTTAATAAAATGAGGGTCAGTTAAAAAGGTTCTTTGGAAACACTGGACGTGAATGTAGCCTAATTAGTGATTCGCGGAATGTAGCAGAGTCCCAGGGTTCGGCGAGTGCCAGATAATTGAAAAAGTTGGACTGATTCTAGATTGAGATTGGATGGGTCAAGTCATAAGCGTCAACCTCACTTCACTATCTTATCTTATATCTTTTTAATTTAATATTATAAATGTGAAAGTTTGTTTGTTTGGATGTTTGTCCGTCAATCTCGCTGAAAGTACTGGACGGATTTTGATGAAGTTGGTGTACATTCTGGGCTGACTAAGGTGATAGGATACTTTTTATCCCGATTAAATGCCTCTACGGGAAAAAACCGCAAACGAAGTCGCGGGCGGCGGCTAGTAGTAAATAAATAACACACAACATCACATATCTTGAACTGGCTTCGTGTTGAGTAGCGTAGGCACTTGTGTTACAGATATCAGAATTAACAGTTCTATTGCAAATATTTTTAATGTTTGTCCTGTGTGGGTATCGAACCCGCGACCTCTTGGTATAAATGTCAACTTCTTGACCATTACATTAAGCGGGTCATCAAATGTTTTTTGTTCATTACTTTAAGACAATTTTAGATAATATGAGGATATTACATTTTATTAAATTTCCAGCTAGAAGTACTAAAACTTAACCAACTTAAGTCTATCACTTAGACCGTACATTGAGGACTTAAGTTACACGACTCCACTTCTTTCCCGCAAATCTTCGCTTCAAGTATTGTTCCCTCGTTTGCACTAAGGGTAAATTTGCTCTTGCGATTTGTTTGCACACACTTTCACTGAGCTTTGAATACTTTTGATTTGATTATAAGAGAGGTAGAGCTCAATGGAATCTCCACTCGAATGAACCACTCGCCTGGGGAGGTACCTCCATCTTACAGAAGACCACAGTGAAGTAGCACTTCGTAACTGTTGTGCTTTCTGCTGGTGAGTAAGGTCGCCAGAGCTCAGTTTAGGAGGGAATTGGGTTTTAAAGGCAGGCAACGCATCTGCGACCCTTGTGCGGTTGTTGATGTCAATGGGCAGCGGTGATCACTTACCATCAGTGGACCACCTACTGGTCGTATGCTTCCCTATAATGTAAAAAAACAAAAGGAATTAGTTTATAACTGCGCTAATTTACGAGCTGGTCAACGTTGCCATCGATTTACCGTGGTTAATATTCCATTGCGAACCCAATAGTTGAATACATTAACAGCATACGTGTTTCCTCCATCCTATAACCTAGATTCCTTCAAGCGAAGTGTGCAGAAATATCTTGCGGACCGGTATGGCAATGCCAACGGATAGGATACCAATTTGGTACCGCATCCGTTGTCATGGCAACCAGGACTCATATGTTGCTTACCACCAGGCAGATTGGAGTCAATATATAACCAATTGCCTAGCCCCAAACTAAGCTCGAAGCTCGTACTATGGATGCTAGGGAACGGATAGACGTACGTCGGAAAATAAAAAGATTTTAGCACGGTTCGCAAAATGAATTCGAAATAGCCTTACCGACGAAATTGTCAGTTCAGAAAGTTGATCTGAGGAGTTAAATCGACCTAATAATAAAGTTTTTAAGTGCCATAGCTAAAAATGGCAAAAGTTAGTCAAGGAATCATACTTATAATCTACTAGCGGCCCGTCACGCGGTTTCACCCGCGTCCCGGGGGAACTACTTCCCGTACCGGGATAAAATATAGCCTACTAGCGGCCGCCCGCGACTTCGTCCGCGTGGATGTCGGTTTTCATTATACGAATGTTTTTTCCCGCTAACTCCCGTTCCCGTGGGAATTTTGCAATATACTTTTGCAACTAAGCATCAAGTTTACTAAGGGACCTGCATGCCAAATTTCAAGCGTCTAACTCAAGTAGTTTAGATTTTCCATACAAACTTCCACCCCCCCATTTCGGGGAAGTGGGGGGTTGGAATGGGTCAAAAAGTAGCCTATGTTCTGTCTCAGGGTCTAAAGATTGTCTGTACCAAATTTCATCAAAATCGGTTACGAGGTTTAAGCGGGAAAGCGTAACAGACAGACAGACAGACAGACAGACAGACAGACAGACAGACAGACAGACAAACAGACAGACAGACAGACAGAGTTACTTTCGCATTTATAATATTAGTTGGGATGTTACTCTGGGTGAATGTAGCTTTCCAACAGTGAAAGAATTTTTCAAATCTGCCAAGTAGTTTCGGAGCCTATTCAATTCATACAAACAAACAAACAAACAAAAAATCAAACCTTTCCTCTTTATAATATTTGTATAGACTAGCGGCCGCCCGCGACTTCGCCCGCGTGGATATCGGTTTCTTCTCGCTAACTCCCGTTCCCGTGGGAATTGTGCAATATCCTTTTGCAGCTAAGCATCAAGTTTACTAAGGGACCTGCATGCAACATTTCAAGCATCTAACTTAAGCAGTTTAGATTTTCAATACAAACTTCCCCCCCTCATTTTAGGAAAGTGGGGATTGGAATGGGTCAAAAGTAGCCTATGTTACTCTCCGTCCCTTCAACTACTTAAAAATCACGTCAATTCGTCGCTCCGTTTTGCCGTGAAAGAAAGACAAACATACAGACAGACAGACAGACAGACATATATAGTATATATGGATGGATCTATTTAACAATCTAGGCAAGTTTGGCAATGAAAATAATAATAATCTTAATAATAAGATACAATAATCATAAAATAAAACAACGACAAAAGTTTTTAGAATGGCTTATCCATTGTTTCTCCCGGTATTACACCGAAGTAAAATATACTTAATTACACCATTGTGCTTTATCCGACGATATCCTTAAAAATCAGGTCACCTTCCTTTGAAAATAATTTGCCATTAAAGAGGGTGCAGCCGGAACACTAGCGCCGCCATTCAAATAATAACTTTTATGATTTTTTTAAGTGACTTTTTAATCTCCCCAGTCTCTAGATATATTAATACAAAGTTAAAATTAGAGCGTCCACCCATTAACATTTGAAATACTATTACAATAATTCATAAAAAAGTAAGTACTTTCAACGAAAACTATAACGAACTCGGTATGATACATAGATATTTTTATACAGCTCAACCAACTTATGACGTGCAGTTGCCTTTACTAAATGGTGTGGCAAGCGGTCGGCCCATCTAATGGCTACCCTGGAACCCTTTCATGAGCATGTCTGACACGCTCTTGGCCGGTTTTTTAATAAATTAGTATAGATTTTTCACAGTTATAGAAAAACGAATTGCGGCGCTAGTATGCGAACTGCACCTAAAGAGGAATGGGGGTGTCTGGGTGCCCAAGTGGGGGAGGGGGAGGGGGTAACTTCCATTGAAAATTAAATGACACGAACGAAGAGACAATATCTATTGTCATTTATATGTTTCTGTACAATAGATTGGGTGATAAGTCTTCGTAATACAATTTGACAGTATATTCCGAGGGGAAAATATAATGCCATTATACAATAGTAGTGACATGCCCCGGTTTCGCACGGGTGCAACTAAAATTATCATTGACACCCTAGGCTGAAATGACGCGCCCGAAGTTCGGCGGCAATGTATATTCTTTATTAAATTACGCGTCGTAATTTTGTCATACTTAGTGTGTCATCACCAATTTAAGTATGCCATATCATGAACTTACTAACGAGCTACTATGAACTAAAATGGTTAACATGATAATCTTACATTGTGTGTGAAATCGTTGGTCAAAAAATGCAGTTTCGTCCTAAATCGACTAAAAATGGCTGAGCCCTCTTAAAAGGAAAGCATGATTGAGAAAAAAAAACGACCCGGGATATGAATACAGGACCTCTAAAATGTCAGACGCTTTTATGTGTATGGCGCTCATTTAACTCTGTAACTATTGCAATATTACATATTTTTGTTTGTTCATTCAGCATAGAGTGAATGAACAAACAAAAATATTCGACTATTTATTTGGATAACGGTTCGCCTATATCAATGCAAATAGGAAGTATTCGATGAAATATTAAAATGTTGCTGTTTTTCTGGGTTTTGTGACATAACACTGGTTCATGGCATAAAGGGTTATTTCCTCTTATTTATACTAATAATTAAGCTGAAGAGTGTGTTTGTTTGTTTGTTTGTTTGAACGCGCTAATCCTAGGAAGTACTGGTTCGATTTGAAAAAATATTTTTGTATTGGATAGTCCATTTGACGGGGGAGGCTTTAGTTAGGCTATTGGAAACCGAAATTCACGAGGACATATTGTCTCCATTCTTCCAGTGGTATATTGACTCCATTCTGCCTGATGCTAAGCAAAAGAGGAGCCTGATTGCCATGACAACGGATGCGGTACCAAAGTGGTATCTTATCCGTTGGCAACGCCATACCGGTCCGCAAGATACTTCTTCACGCTTATCTTAAAGAAATCCATGTTATAGGATGGAGGAAAAACGTAATTGTTTATACCAAGTCATTTGGTAAAGTCCAATATTATGTAAAATTTTCCATATTATAACCATTTTAGCCTCCTAGAATAATCAAATAATTTCTCCGCAAAAAATACACTAAAGTTCAGTAAATTGTCTCCAAGAAAAACTCAAAGATTATATATAAATGCGATTTATGAGGTTCAAAAAGTCCTCGAAACAAAGAATAACGGAGTTGGTTTACAAAATATATTATTAAGTTCGCAAAATATAGGCACTTAAAAATAATTTATTACAATGAGCGAGCTAACTTAGACTTTGTCGGAAAGTGCGTAACTTAACAAAGATTTTGCGGTTATAAACTTCTAATCACTTATAGTATAAAACAATGTAGGTTTCTTTTGTCTTTCTACCCATGAATGCGTAAATCTTTAAAACTACGCAACCAATTTTCATGCGGTTTAGCAAGATTATTTAGTCTGTTACGGATCTTTCCTTTACTATTTTACAATTTTAGCAATCCGGCACATCCTAATACAGATCATATTTGCATGTAGTATATATAAACCTTCCTCTTCAAACACTCTATGTGATAAAAAACGGCCAAGAGCGTGTCGGACACGCCCATGGAAGGGTTCCGTAGCTAAAAGATGGCCCGACCGCTTAAGACACCATTTAGTAAGGGCAACTGCACCACATAAGTTGGTCGAGTTGTATAAAAATAACTATGTATGATACAGAGTTTGCTATAGTTTTCGTTGAAAGAACTTACTTGGATGTATACAGGACATTTTTTTCAGAATTATTGTAATATTATTTCAAAAGTTAAAGGGCCCCGGGACGCTCTAATTTTAACTTTGTATTAATATATCTCGAGACTGGGGTGTTTGATCCACATGGTTTCAAGGCAAGTTTTATTGTATTTAAAAATACCTTTTTAACGATACCCCACACCATGGGGAAAGTCGATATTTTTTTTTCGAATTTACTTTTCGCTGTATGGGAGGGGGGGTAAAAATAATTATTTTTCGATTATTTTTAAAACCAATTCTTGAATTATCACTATGCATCTCTCCACCAATTTTCGTGGCAATCGGTTCAGAAACGGCGGAGAACGAGCCAGGACAGACAGACAGACAGACAGACAGACATGACGAAACTATAAGGGTTCCGTTTTTTGCCATTTGGCTAGGGAACCCTAAAAAGAACCCATGGATGTGGGTTACATATGTGGTTTTAAAACTTTCATCATACATAATACATAGAGACAGACAGAAGCAAGCACCGATGTTTTATCGATATTTTTAAAACTATTATTAACAAAGAAAAAATCGTCCGGTAGGTATCTCGGCGGACATCGAACCCAGTGCCTCTTGGAATCAGGGCAAGCGCTCTGAATTTTGCTTTGCTTATAAATTAACATATATATAGATAAAAGGGGCGATGACCCGCTCACCCACCAATTTGACCCACTGGTAGGTGAAGGGGTAACTCGAAAATTTTAGTAGTAACCGCACCCACCGTAAAAGTGTAATTAATACTAAGCATAAGTGCCTAAAACAAATGTACAAAATAATTATGTGTTTTATTGATTTGTCGATGTAAAAAAAAGTAGTTGATGGTAATAATCTTACGTACGTTTGAATAAGAATAAGAATAAGAATATTTATTTGCATAAATGTGGTTACAAATGGTCTTAAATTTATTATAATTCCGACACATTTAGCTTTTATTCAAAGCATGCAAATTATGAGACATAACAATGAACATTTACAATGAAGTATTCTTTTCAAAACCCTTTTCCATTTTAAGTCGCTACTTTTCAAAGATTACTCCAATTAAAATATCTAGATTTCTGCACATATGTACCGTACATATTTCACTATTTTATCCCTGTTTTTTTGTATCTTTGCAAATATCAACGGTATCCAGCGCGTAAAAGCAAAAAGAGCAAGGAGGGAACGGTGAAAAATTCTCGGGATTGCGGACGATCGATGGAAGCTCCCTAGGGACAAATAACAGGAGCGGTGGGGTGTCCGTGCTTTAGGGAAAGTTTGGGACGAGTCCTGTTATTCAGTACTAGCGGCCGCCCGCGACTCCGTCCGCGTGGATTTCGATTTCCAATAGCCTAAAGCCTTCCTCGTCAAATGGACTATCCAACACAAAGATTTTTTCCGACTCCGATTGACTCCGTGCTTAGTAGCTTTAGCACTTGTGTTACAGATCCATATTTTTCTATGCGCTGCGCTGTCTCATTCCCACTTACTCGCAAAAATACGCAAATCACAAGATTCTGTGTGCAATGCTCAATCAAAAAAGATACCGTGGCCATTCTCGATATATTTCTGTCATCCTGCTAGTTTTATCTTCTTTAACTAAAAACTTGGGCCTTGATCGTGTAGCTATTTTCGTGTCTGTTACATGTCAGCTCTTTGACATCAGATAAATACATTCAGTAGGCTCAAATATCCATATTTTTTTACAGCCTTACTTTCTACAGCGATCTTTGACTATTATTTTAAGTGTGTCTGCGTGTTCCAACGAATAACTTAAAGATGTCAAGTAAAAGTCTCTTTCCTAATATGTCCCAAAAACAGCCACATTTGTGAACACTTGTACAAACGCGTACAGTCCAAAAACGTAAATATTCGCCGACACATCCGATTCGGGAGGTAAACGTGGCTGAGTGTACCGTCTTCCATTATCCTTTAATCGGGGTATTGTTGAAATCTTCAATCAATACATACGAAAATGGTTACGAGGAAAGTGGATACGGGTTTTTGTGAGAAAAACATCTTTTGGTTTTTTTTTTATGATAAACTAGCAGCCCGTAACGCGGTTTCACCTGCGTCACGAGGGTACTAATTCCCGTACCGGGATAAAATATAGCCTATGTTACTCAGGGAGAATGTAGCTTTCCAATGGTTAAAGATTTTTTGAAATCGCTCCATTAGTTTTTGTTACATATAAAAGTACGAATCTTTCCTCTTTATATGTAATACATCGGTGGGACAGCAATCTGACACGACCGTAGAGAGATCAGGCGCAGGTCCAACGGCTTAACGGGCCTTCCGGAGTACGAAGCAGCTCGAAATGATTTTGTTCGGTCACCCATCCGATGACTGGCCTTTGCGAAAATTGCTTAACATAGCAATCGTAGGACGAGCGCTAACCACTGCGCCATGAGCTCTTCAATCTTTTTTTTACCGCTTATGTGATGTGTAGGTATGCCTGTTTTTTTAAGGAGAACGCATTCAAGCTTCTTAGCTGCAGGCTAGCTAGGCCTGCCGAGAGGTAGATAAGTGGAAATTCCACTCTCATGAGTAGCTCGACTGGGGAAGCACCTCCACCTTGCAGAAGACCACAGTGAAGTAGCACTTCGTAACGAAATCCACGCGGACGGACGAAGTCACGGGCGGCTGCTTGTATGTTATACTACACACTCGTTAATTATATGCGGCTCAGATACAAAGAAAATTTCATTATTAATTGTGACCGAGTTCTAACCTTTATATTTAATTCATATCTCGAATGTTGGAAGTCCAGACCAAGAACTTATCTCAGACTTTGAAATGTGGCACCCGCGGGTGAATATTATTTTATAATGCAGTCTATGCTAAACTTTGTGGTTCAACCAGTCCTCTATGAAAGCAGCATCAGCTTTTACATATCCGTTGTCCGTACTAATACAAAATGATAATAAAGCTTAAGATATTGATTGTTTGTTTGTTTCCACGCGCCATTCTCAGGAATCACAATTGGAACGTACTGGTTCGAATTGATAAAATATTTTTGTGTTGTATAGGCCATTATTCGACGAAGGTTTCAAATTATTTTCGTATAACAATACGTGTGCGGAAACCGAAATCCACGCGGACGGAGTCGCGGGCGGGTGCGAATAAAATCTACATTGTGTAATTATTTGAAATCAATCTCTATAAAATCTGAAGTTCGAATAAAACGCATTTTAAAACCGTCTTGCTAATGTCTACATAACGTTTTACCAGATGAGATAGAACATTTAAGTCTTGAATTTGTTCGATAAGAATGATAATTCCGAGCTTTGGGAGGCATGTTAAGTCGTTTGCCCCCGACTATGGTCAAAAAAAGTATCAGCCTATTAATGTCCCACTGCCGGGCAAAGGCCTCCATGATTTGAAATCATGTTTTCGTTACAAAGATGGGTTTTGGCTTAATCACCACGCTTGCCTAATGAGGATTGGTGATCACAAACCCGGGCTGTGTTCAGAAAAATCAACACAAAGTTTGCCCGACCCGGGAATCGAACCCAGGACCTCGAGACCAAGGCCTGGTACTTAAACCACTACTAGACCATCGAGGCGTCAAAAATTGTATCAAAATCCTAAATTGACTAGTCTGGTTATAATAATGGTGTCCAACATATTGTAACCGGGATTAACAATAAAAAAGAAAAAGCTACTCTTGTCTGTATTTTAACAGACGAAATAATTCACAAGGATTTTCGCCTTTGTTTGTATTTCATCGTTCCGGCAAAAAGTAATTATAAACGTATATTATCTTTTGAGAGTTAATCTTTGCTTTTATGATTATAATCATAATTCTTAAGCTTTATGTAACTTCACATTGTTATTTTAAGAAGGAAGGTCTCTCTGGAATAATGGTTGACTACCTAAGAATTAGGTATAAGGGTTTGGGCTGAATTCAAATTCGAATTTTGGATATGTTTGCCGTCTGATTTGTGATCACCAATCCGCATTTGGCGAGCGTGGTGATTAAGCCAAAATCCAGATTTGGAACCTAAGTAAGATAAATAAATTCTTTGGACTAACACACCAATTGCCTAGCCCCAAACTAAGCTCGAAGCTTGTACTATGGAAGCTAGGGAACGGATAGACATCCTAAAATACTTTTTATAAACATCCATGACTCGAGTCCAAATGCCGATGTTCATCTCACAAACATTTGCCCCTAGCGGGATTCGAACCCGCGACCCCCGGTTTTGTAGCCAGGGTCTCTGATCACTAGACCAACCGGCCCGTCAATATTAGTATTTTTATATTACAACGCGCAAGTCTAAAATCTTATACGAAAATGTTTGTTTTGTTTTTTTGGGACTGGAATTGACCTTGGCTCCCTTGAGACCTTGAGTCTTTTCCTTGATCCTCTAAGATTGTTTGAAACAAAACAAACTTTGGAGATATTCTATAAGTAGTTAAGATCGATAGAAGATTCTTATCAGAGGATATTGTCGGTAAACTTCCAGAAAAAGTTTTCTGATGCGATCCAATATTTAAGATTAGAAGGTGGATAAAAATATGTTTTCGGTTTGAGTGAATAAGTTTACTGACACATTTTTATTGAATACTAGTTTTTAATCGCAGCTTTCCCCGCGTTATCAAGCTTACTGTTTTTTTTAATTGATTTTATCCACCAGACCAGACTTGCCAAATCCTGGATCATGGTCAAAGCGGACCCCGTATAGAAACGGGATAAACGCAAGGAAGAATTTTATCCCATGGGAGTATTGAATCGGGTTAAAAAAATCTATCACCTAAGTCATGAAAAATGGACGCCTTGATCGTCTAGTGGTTAAAGTACCGGGCCGAGTAAGTGGTCTGGAGGTCCTGGGTACGTTTCCTGGATGGGGAAAATTGATGTTGATTTTTCTGATCTCAGCCCGGGTTTGTGATCATCAACCCGCATTTGACAAGCGTGGTTATTAAGCCAAAACCCATTTTTCTAACGAAAACATGATTTCAAATGATCGAGGCCTTTGCCCTGCAGTGGAACAATAATAGGCTGATACTTTACTCTGAAAAAAACACCGAAATGACTCTTAGTTGCTCCTTACGACACCCACGGGAAGAAATTGCATAGTAAAAAGGCAAGACCTTTTCAAACCCATTTAAAAAAGATACATAACAGCTGTGTGTAATGTTAAACTATCTATAAAAGCCAGCTGTATCGAACATCTTTGGAATAGTAACGGGGAAGGTCAGGCATTCGAGACACGTTCTACGTTTTTTGTAAGGCTAAACTTTGCTCTTACTTCTTTTTT
Source organism: Nomophila noctuella (assembly GCA_958496325.1). NCBI lineage: Eukaryota > Metazoa > Arthropoda > Insecta > Lepidoptera > Crambidae > Nomophila > Nomophila noctuella. Next base: position 4,177,605 of record OY292511.1, on the reverse strand, counting down.
GGGCATGGATTAAAATCGCTAGATTTGCATTCAGCTTGTTTCATATTATGATAGGGAGCAATTGATCAAGCGGGTCATCTGATGGTAAGTGATCACCGCTGCCCGTGGACATCAACTACCGTACAAGGATCGCAGATGCGTTGCCTGCCTTTAAAAACCCCATACCCTGCCCAACTGAGCTCTGGCGATCTTACTCACCAGCAGAAACATAGCACAACAGTTGCGAAGTGCTACTTCACTGTGGATATAAATCGTTTGATATGTGTGCCTCGACATCAAAATCTGACGTACGTTTCAATATGCTGTCACTGTCACATTGACAACCCGCTTGGGGTTATGGCCAAGAAGTTGACTGGTAGAACAAGGTCGCGGGTTCGATCCCCGCACAGAACAAATATTTGTGTGCATGAAAATGTCTGTTTGTGCTGGTCTGGGTGTTATATATATACATCTATTTAAGTATATTTGTAATACCACTGTTGATTCAAAATATTTGTAACACAAGTGCTTAAGCTACTTAAAACGGAGGCAGATCAATGTATGTGTTGTTTGTGTATTGTAAAACAAACAACTGTGATTAGAAGTGACTGTCGCTTAAAATTTTAGTGCCAATTCAATAGCGGGTCGAATTGCGAAGGCATATCTAACGGTTTAATTCTATGGTTGTCTGTACCAATGGGTCGGAAGGAAAGGCTAGATAGCAGTCCAAGAATAAATGCCTTTAGTTTGAAGAAAGCTTTGTTTTATACTTTTCGGCTTTTGTGTCGGTTTTACGAAGCTCGGGACTGTGAATCTCAATCCCCATTTCTATAGCAAGGAGATTGAGTCAAAACTCGACTTTGTAGCAAAGCATGATTTAGAAGGAGGTCTTTTGACTGCATGGGGACATTACTGCTATACTTATCGTACTTCGGAGTAAAAAGAGCAGGAAAGTGGACCCTGGACTCTGAAGCAATAGCCGACGCGACAGGATAATAACCAAAGTAAGGACGAAACCGATATCTACGCGGACGGAGTCGCGGGCGTCCGCCAGTACTTTTATAAACATCCATGACTCGAGTACAAATGTAGATGTTCATCACACAAACATTTGCTCCTACCAGGATTCAAACCCGCGACCCTTGGTTGACCACTAGACCAACGGGCCTGGCAAGATATCAAAATACGCACAAAACTTATACGTATACAATATCTCGGTTTTCAAGCGATCTGTGTGATCATTACAGAGACACTTGAGTGCACTTGAAAAGGCTCAAGTTCTGAAGGATTCACGGTACGGTGACTCCGACAAATAATTAGTGGGATCCACGTTATACGGACTGTCACACAAATTGCCCTGTCCAGGAATAAAAAATAGGAATGAATCACATACTTGTGACAAGCGGCCGCCCGCGACTTCGTGCCATTTAGAGTGTTACCACACCAATCGATCGATCGTCGATCGACGCCGTCGATCGATGGTAGAATGGAATAGTCGACGTCGATCGATAGTTTCTACCAGACCAATCGATCGACAGTCGATCGACTGCATCGGGCGATGGTAGAATGGAATAGTCGACGACGATCGAGCTGTTTCACCAATCGATCAACGTCGACCGGTGCCATCGATCAGCAATCGATCGATTGGTTAGTCGACTGGTGTCCGTCGATGGCGTCGATCAATTAAAGCTACCACACCATTCGATCAACATCGACCGATGTCGATCGATGGCGCCGATCGACGATCGATTGATTGGTGTGGTAACACCCTTAGATTTGGAAAGTGTAACATTATGGCTCTATAGCCTTTCTCGGCAAATGGACTATCCAACATAAAAATATTTATTTAATTTGAATTAGTAGTTCCTGAGGTTAACGCGTTCAAACAAACAATCAAGCAAACAAACAAACTCTGGCATTCGAACCTAGGGCATCCAGACTGTATCTATGAAACTCAGACACAAATTTTTAGTACGACCTGAGATTCGAACCTATAACCTTTGGTCCCTACTGCATTCTTCTAACCACTGGGCTGCGGAGCTATGAGTTTTCTAGTCCACTAGTAAACTAGATCATTGTCTATTAAATTCCCAACTTAATTACACCCAAAATGTAAAAGTCCTTTGAAGATTAATTCGGAATACGATGGACGTAATTGCTTTTAATTAAAATTTGTTATTCAAATTATAAGCCTTCGAATTCAAAGGTCGCCATTGTTCAAATATTTACTATTAGGAGTTGCGTAGTTCATAAATAGAAACATCATACTTTGGACGAGTATAAAATATTTACTTTTTTATGGAAAATAAACATAACAGCCTATTAATGTCCCTCTGCAGGGCAAAGGCCTCCATCATTTGAAATCCTTCCTATTTACGAAATTTTTCCTATCCTGGTAATTAAACCCAGGACCTCAATATTCTTAAACCGATTAAGGTATAATACACTTCTCATCAAAAAAATCGAAACCCTTTCGGCTTTATTGTTTTTGTCCTAATTTTTTACAAAAGAGAATTAATTCCATGAAAAAAAAAATATTGTGTAGCTGGCAGTTTGGTCATTACAGTAAGAAGAAAAAAATCAAAATTCGAAATTAGAATTTCATTTGTTTATCCTATAAATGAAATTAATCACTGTTTTGAGACAAATGTGTATTTAGGGTTGGAGTACGTTTCTCGTTTAAAGCTAAAAATTAGCGGTTGTCTTTAAACTTTTTGTTTCTTATTTCATTTACTGTGACTTTGGGACGTCTGAAAAAACTTTTTTTTCTAAATCATATAGATACTTCGCCCGCAGAAGCCGCCCAAGTGGTGGCATTACTGGATTCTGGACTTAGTCAGCGTGTTGTGGCTGCAAGATTGCATCTAAGCTTATCATCTGTTCATAGAGTCTACGAACGCTATCGGGGACTGGTTCGCTCACGCGCCGTTCAGGATCTGGCAGGAATCGGGTCACTTCTGAGCGAGATGATCGATTTATTGTAACAACTTCTTTACGAAATCGACGCCTTAACGCTTTTCAACTGCAGCAGCTGCTTCGCGTTGTACGAAGAGTAGCTGTAAGTGACTCTACAATAACAAGAAGGTTGAAGGAACGCGGGTTGACACCGCATAAGCCAGCGAATGAGCCGAAATTAACTGCAGACCATCCAAGAGCGCGCCTTAACTTTGCACGCGAGCACCTAACTTGGTCATACCTTCAGTGGAGCAAAGTACTGTTTTCTGATTAGTGCAAAATTATGCTGTATGGTAACGACGGAAGGAACAAGGTCTACAGAAGAGATGAAGAACGCTTTGCACAATGCTGCATTGAAGAAAAGGTCAGCTATGGTGGCGGTTCTTGGAGGGTTTGGGGAGGAATCAGCGCCGACGGTAAGACAGAACTTGCCTTTGTGTCTGGGCCACGGCTGCCTGCACTAAACTCTCATCGGTTCATCGAGCAGTGTCTTGAAACTCATGTGATGCCCTATGCACATTTTATTGGCAACGACTTCATATTCATGCACGACAATGCTAGAGCTTACACCGCGGGCGTCGTACGAGATTATCTTACCGAAGTCGGTATCTCCATTATGGAATGGCCAGCAAGAAGCCCGGACATGAATCCCATTGAACATCAATGGGATGAATAAAAGAAACGAATTTGAGCAAGAGATCCAGCCCCAGAAACACTTAGCCAGCTGCAAAATGCAATCCAAGAGGAATGGGCTAATATACCACAACATGTGATCGTATCTCTCATCCGATCGATGAAGAACCGTATGGAAGCAGTAATAAGAGCTCGCGGAGGGAATACAAGTTATTAAATGAACGTTTCTTACATTTTTTCTTCATTTACGCGTGTTGTTTTACCCATTTACTTCATATTCCATACAGGGTAAAAATTACTCATTATACAAAATACGAAACCTATGAAGTCTTAATTTGAATTTAGAACATTAACATTAGGATTTAGAAACCTCATACTACTCACTATTAAATGACATTTTACATTTATTCCTAAATATACAAATTTTTCGGATAACCCTTATCAAATCATAAACTGCGAGGTGTTTCGATTTTTTTGATGAGAAGTGTATAACACTACGAACATAAATGTGTGCAGAAATCCACGCAGACGAAGTCGCGGGCGGCCGCTAGTTCATAATATTAGTATGATTTTTGTTTACCCACAGAACAAATGCAACCTCGATCAATAGTAAATAATTCGGTATTCCATGGATGGACTTTACCACAAAATGTGTATTCGTTGACCTAAAAACCATTTTCACCGCTAAACTTATTCATAGGCTGTGTACGATATTCGGGCTTCCTGATTCAGATTCAGATTCAGATTCAGATACTTTATTGCATGCTACATTGTTGTACACATAGTTATTCTACAGGTAGGTACATAAGATGGTGAATACAATTACAGTGTAGCGCCCTGTAAGGGCATAACAATATCGAAGGGCTATAAGTAAATAATAGCAAGATTATTAAAGTTGTTGCTACACAAACACAAATATCACAACACAGTTAAAAAGCAGAATTAAATATTTCAAATTCAACAAATTACAAAATTGTCTCATTAAAGGCACTGAAACATTTTTCATACCATTTTATCATCAAAATATTCTTTAATGTCATAATAACTTTTTTCTATCAGAAAATTACGTAGTTGTTTTAAAAAAATTGGTATTGTTTCGGATTCTTTTATTTTATTAGGTAAATGATTATATATTTTAATTAACATTGAATGAGGACCGGATGTGAATAATTTCAATTTTGAAAATGGTATTGTAAGTGTATTTACACCTCGGTTATTTCTCTTAATGCTAGTGATTTTTATTGGAGAGTATAAATAATAATATTTTTTGACAAATTTGCAAGATTCATAAATGTATATGCATGTTAGGGTCAATATACAGTTCTTTTTAAAATAAGGTCTACAGGACTCCAATTGGTTTATGTTATTTAGTATTCGCACGCATTTTTTTTGTAATACAAATATATCCTGAATATCAGTACAGTTACCCCACATGACTATACCGTACGTCAGTCTCGAATGAGCGTACGCATAATAAGCTGAAAGAGCAGTTTCAAAGTTTGTTACTTTTTTTAAATTTAAGAGGGCATAAATGAAAGACGATAGTTTTCTAGAAAGTTTTTGTATATGTGGTTTCCAGTTTAGGTGCGTATCAATTTCAATGCCTAATAGGGTGGCTGAGTTTACGTGTTCTAAAGGTACATTATTATATTTGTAGTTAATTTGTAGTGGTCCTTTTTGGTATGGTTTGAATTGTATGAGTTTAGTTTTCTTTAAATTAAGGGTTAAATTATGACACTCAAGGTATTTAATAATTTTGTCTAAAACTGGGTTAAGTTTGTTTTCTAGATCATTTGAGTCTGAACAAGGTAACATTATTGAGATATCGTCGGCAAATAGGATGCAATTATCGATTTGAGTTGTAGTGATACTATTAATGTAGATTAAGAATAGAATGCATCCAAGGACGCTTCCTTGTGGTATTGATCCTTTAATGGGAACTTGATCTGATCTCGTAGTTTGGATTATTCCGGTTTCGAAGTTGGTATTTTCTATTTCAGTGAATTGTGTGCGGTTTTCAAGATAAGATTTAAACCAATCTAGTGAATTTCCTCTTATTCCTGATTCAAATAATTTTTGTAGTAGGATATCGTACCTTACCCTATCATAAGCTTTGCTCATATCAAGAAGGAGGCCCACAGCGTACTGTTTTGTATTTAATGTGTCAAGAATTCTTTGTATGAACCTGTAAACTGCTAAAGTGGTCGATCGGTTTTTCCGGAAACCATACTGATTATCATTTAATATTTTGTATTTTTCTAAAAAAGGGTAAATTCTTCTGGCCATGGCAGTTTCAAATATTTTAGCTGAGGTAGGGAGTAATGAAATTGGGCGATAGTTGTTTGGGTCTGTTCTTTCTCCTTTCTTGTATATTGGCTTAACTTTAGATGTTTTCAGGCCATTGGGAAACACGCCCTCATTAAAAGATTGGTTCAATAAAATTGTGTATGGGATAGTTAATTCGTTAATACATTTTTTTATTAGCTTTGGTCGGATTTCCTGTATAGACAATTGTGCCACAGTATATGGTAGAACAGTGAAACTGAGTTTACTTTATGTTAGAGAGAAGCAAACAAGCAAGAGTGAATGGGAATTCTCAAAAATCTACAGTTTAGAAGCAGGTAGGCCAAAATAATACAACATCCTCGGTCATTGCCTCGGAGTCCAGGGTACGCTGCAACTTTGATGATAAATTGACCAGCCATGTTATTACAATGGAGCGACTGTCGTCTGATCGCCGTAACCTATAAATTTGGAAAATTATCGGGAGCAGGGGCTCGGAATCATCATTCTTAACGGAATATAGGTGATTAAAGCCTGCAATATCCTAAGCAAAGAAGGAAAACCAACACAAAGTGTAAGTGTTCCCCAAGGGATTCGAAATTCGAAGCCATATTTCCATACTGACCACCGCCTCCGTGTTGTAGTGGTTAGTGCGTTGTTTCTTTAAAATATACGAACTCGGAGGTCGTGGGTGCAAATCCTGCGGGGAACACTTTCACTTTGTGTTGGTTTTCCCAGTTTGGATAGGACATTGCAGGCTTGAATTACCTGATTGTCCGATAAGAATGATGATTCCGTGCTTCGGAAGGCACGTTAAGCCGTTGATCTCAATAATTATGATTGATTGACGGCCCGATGGTCTAGTGGTTAGAGACCCTGGCTACAAAACCGAGGGTTGCGGGTTCGAATCCCGCTAGGGGCAAATGTTTGTGTGATGAACATCGGCATTTGTACTCGAGTCATGGATGTGTATAAAAGTATTTAAGTATTTCTATCCGTTCCTTAGCTTCCATAGTACAAGCTTCGAGCTTAGTTGGGGGCTAGGCAATTGGTGTGTCAGTCTAAGGCATTATTATAAGGCATTATTATTATTCGGAAGGCGTATGTCAACCAGACTGGTCAATACAGAATTATAGTCGCAGCGTACCCTGGGCTCCGAGGCAATGGCCGAGGATGCAACCGGGAGACGCGCTAGGACGGTATTGACGTATTTCCATACTGTACTTGTCTTTACTGTGCAATGTTGCGTGTCACAGGGCGGTTTTGTTGTATTCTTCGAAAGGCGAAGGTTAGACTCACGTTTATTGGATGCGCTACTTTGCTTATTATTGTGCATAACCGTCAGACACATGAAGTCTTATTGGAATGGGATAAGGTACATATTTGAATGTTTTATTTTTGCTCAAATTACCTACATTGCTCATTGTGGTGTATTTGTGCATAGTCATTAGGAAGAAGGCACTGGGAGTCTTATTTGATTGGGGTAAGGTTCATATTATTTGAATGTTTTTTTTCATTGTCCTTACATTATACTTTTTGTATCATTGGAAATTACTATTTTACAGGAATTTTCACCATGAGAAATAATAAGATTTGGTTTAGATAAATATTGTGTACTCGAGTATTAAAAAAAAAAACATTTTCCCCTGCAGTGGCAGTAGTTCAGTTATTAGTCCTGGTGACCGTCCTACTGCAACTTTTAAGTGTCAGTGTTCCGGTTGGTAGAACCACCGAACTAGCGACACTCTTTAGTAGCAATAGTTCAATACCTTGTTCATTCGCCATTTGAGGAATTGAAATTGTATGGATTTTACGACGTGACTTCTCTACGGCGTCTGTCAAATCAATACAATATTTACTAGTCGATTTCGCCATCGCTATGGAAATGTTACTTTGACGATGTAACGAACGCACGCTACCGAAGCGAAAATCTTTATTCATGTATTCATACAAAGTCCTTGTTTTGCATGAAGCATCTTTTTTATTAGGGTTCCGTCGCCAAAATGGCAAAAAAAGGAACCCTTATAGATTCGTCATGTCTGTCTGTCTGTCTGTCTGTCTGTCTGTCTGTCTGTCTGTCCGCCAGTCTGTCACAGCCACTTTTTTCCGAAACTATAAGAACTATACTGTTGAAACTTAGTGAGTGGATGTATTCTGTAAACCGCAACAAGGTTTTCACACGAAAATAGAAAAAAAATAAAAATAGTGGGGGGTCCCCATAGTCAGAACTGAAACTGAAAATATTTTTTTTATTGAACATATACGTGTGGGGTATCTATGGATAGGTCTTTAAAAATTATATTGAGGTTTCTAAGCTCATTTTTTTCTTAAGTTAATACTTTGCGTGTCAGACTCTTCCAAAGTGGAAAAAAGTGTGTCCCCCCCCTCTAACTTCTAAAGTAAGAGGATGATAAATCTGAAATAAATATATAATGTATATTACCATAAAAACTACCAACGAAAATTGGTTCGAACGAAATCTAATCAGTAGTTTTTTTAATACGTGAAAAATAGAATTTGTACGGAACCCTCAGTGCGGGAGTCCGACTCGCACTTGGCCAATTTTTTCGGTTACATTCTTCTATATGGAATTCTGTTTATTTCTTCCTTTGAACAGTTTTTCACAGTTCTCGCATCTCTTTTTGAATAAAAAAAAACATTTTTAAGTCTCGTCTCAAAAATGGAATTTAAGATGGGACTTAATCGGCAGGTATCATCATCATTATCATGGCACGTCTATATCAGACGATACAGCATTCACCGATTTGCTCAAAGCCCAGGGTAAGCTACGACTATGATCTTGAATTGACCAGGCTGGTTATTCCAATGGAGCTACTGTCGTCTGATCGTCGTTCGTAACCCTTACATTTGGATAATATGTGTGGCGACACCTATCTACATCGCCACAAAGGAGCAGTTCCGAAATATCTCAACAGATAGCGCTGACACGGCAAAACGATATTTCCATACAAACCTACATCGCGCTAGCAGAGTTTCCGCCGCAACTTAGCATATATACGACTGCACCAACACAGTGCAGTAAGGACCTTGGTCCCCGAGCTAGATCACCCGCTCGGCAGAAGTACTTCTATCTTTTAGGGAATGGGTGATTTCCCTATATATGGATAAATATCGCTTAACGTGCCTTCCCAAGCACGGAGTCATCATTCCTATCGGTCAATAGGTGATTCAAGCCTGCAATGTCCTAACCAAACTAGGAAAACCAACACAAAGTGAAAGTGTTCCCCGCGGGATTCAAACCCATACTTCCATATTGTTGACTAGGCTGGTCAATTCAGGATCATAGTCGCAGCGTACCCTGGGCTCCGAGGCAATGGCCGAGGATACAACCGAGTGAGGAGCTAGGATAATCTGTACTTATATTTATACTAATATAAAAAGCTGAAGTTTGTTGGTATGTTTGTTTGAATGCGCTAATCTCAGGAACTACTGGACCTATTTAAAAAAATATTTTTGTGTTGTCCACTTGACGAGGAAGGCTGTTGGAAATCGAAATCCACGCGGACGGAGTCGCGGGCGGCCGCTAGTGATGACATATGACCTGTATATACTGTAATTGTCTATACTGTGCAATGTTGCGTGCCACAGGGCGGTTTTGTTGTATTCTTCGAAAGGCGAAGGTTAGAACCACGATTATTGGATGCGCTATTTTGCTTATTATTGTGCATAGCCGTCAGACACATGAAGTCTTATTAGAATGGGATAAGATCCATATTTGAATGTTTTTCTATCATTCAAATTACTTTTCTTGCTTATTGTAATGTATTTGTGCAAAGACACCAGGAATAAGGGAATTTGAGTCATATTTGATTGGCGTAAGGTTCATCATATTTTTGATATTTTTTTACATTGTACTTCATTATACTTTTTATAACATTAAAATTTAATGTTACACAGGAACCTACTGGGGGAATAATCAAAGTTGGTTTTTCTCAATAATGGTGTGTGCATGTGTATTTGTAAAATAAATACAATTTTCCGATTTCATCGTCATCCTATCGCTTCTCTCGGTTGCTTCCTCGGCCATTGCAGCGTGGCTCAGGGTAAGTTTCGACTATGATCCAGAGTTGAGTGGCCTGGTTATTACAATGGAGCGACTGTCGTCTGACCTCCGTAGCACTTCCAAGGGAAACCAGACCATTTGGGTCAAAGTCAGGACCAACGGCTAAACGGGCCTTCCGAAGCCCGGAATTATCATTCGTATCGGACAATCAGGTGATTCAAGTCTGCAATTTCCTAACCAAACTACGTAGTAGTAATAGCTCAATAAACCAATCTGGGAAAACCAACTCATAGTGAAAGTATTCCCCGCGGTACTCGAACCCACGGCCTCAGAGGTTTTTAAACACATCAGCGCTCTTACAACCACACCACGGAGGCCATTCGATAGATTGAAATTGTATGGATTTAACGACGTGTCTTTTCTACGGCGGCGTCTGTCAAATCAATACAATATGGTATAGTCGATTTTCGCCATCGCTATGGAAATGTTACTTTGACGATGTAACGAACGCACGCTACCGAAGCGAAAATCTTTATTCATGTATTCATACAAAGCTCTTATATTTTTTCAATTGAAACCAGTAGTTCTTAATATAAGCGCCTTAAGACTAACAAACAAACAAACGAACAAACTCTTCAGGTTTAATATTATGTGAAAAGTTTATATGTTAAGATTCCATTTTGTTCGTCCACGTTGGTTTCCTGTTTATCATATTAAAATTTAATTCAATAAACAATTCATTTAATCGAACATATTGTTTTTCATTATCGACAAAATACATCGATAAAGAATTCCAGCCTTGACGCGGTGGGTGGGTGGAAACTACCAAAATTTTCGATTTACCCCTCCACCCACCAGTGGGTTAGAATGGTAGGTTAGCGGGTAACTGCCCTTATTTTGCATGATACATCTGTTTTTTTTGAGTTACATTCTGCTATATGGAATTCTGTTTATTTCTTCCTTTGAATTGTTTTTGAAAGTTTTCGCTTGTCTCGCAATCAAAGTACAGGGTGCAACTTTTACAGATTTTAGTCGGTTCGGCTACCGGGTGAGGAAAGCGAAGTTTCAAAAATCTTTGAATGCAGTTTTCTTTCTTTTCAAATACTAGCGACCGCCCACGACTCCGTCAGCGTGGATTTCGGTCATACTATCCTCGTCACATGCACTACCCAACACAAAAATGTTTTCAATTTCATTTTATATTTATTTCCAACCAGTAGTTCCTGAGATTAGCGCGTTTAAACAATCAAACAAATTCTTCAGCTGCATTATATTAGTATAGAGTAAAAATTTCTATCTGCAATATTAAGAGTACTTCCCGTTTAGGTGGCATTACAAAATTCCACCCTGTATATATTTCTTGCTACAGGAAGAAACATTGATCAGAATTCCCAACAACTACATTATTACCTGTCGAAAGCGGGACGTTCAGTGCAACACTGATTATTCTCTTTGCCGTGTTCCTTTGGCCAACGAATGTCATTTGCACCTCAAAGATACGGAATACCTGTCCATGCATTTTGTATCTTGGACTTTGTCAAAGAAAGCTGATGATTTTAGGTCGCTTAAATTCATGAAATCAAACTACTTTTAAACGGATATAATCCACATATTTACTGGATAACCCGACGTTTCGGCTCCTTTTCAGGAGCCGTGATCACGGAATTTCAGCTCCTTTTCAGGAGCCGCGATCACGGAATGACTTGGGTTTTTTGCGTCACTTGTCATTTAAATTATTACAATACTACCCACAACTTCGCCTCGATGGTCTCGAGGTCCTGGATTCGATAGCTTTGTTGGGCAGAATTGGTATCGGTTTTTCCGAATACAGCCCGGATTTGTGATCACTTACCCTCATTTGGCAAGCGTGGTGATGAAGGCAAAACCCATCATTGTAACGAAAACATGGTTTCAAATGATCAAGGCCTTTGCCCTCCAGTGGGACATAATTAGGCTGTAGTCTATAGTCTTTACTATAGCATAGTCACAAAGGTATATGCTGGTGACAAAAAAAAAACATTTCATGACGAAGTTCTTTTCTAGTGGCGTCCTAATCTGTTGTTATCATCATCATCATCAACAGTCTGTTACAGCCAATTTAAAGGACATGGGAATTAGGGAAGACCTCCACATTACAGAAGACAACAGTGAAAAAGCACTTCGTAACTGTTGTGCTATGTTTCTGCTGGTGAGTAAGGTCGCCAGAGCTCATTGGGGAGGGTATCGGGTCTTAAAGGCAGGCAACGCATCTGCGACCCTTGGGCGCTACTGACTGACTAAAAATATGTCTTTTCTTACTAGCGGACGCCCGCGACTGTGAGCATTTAATCGGCACAAAAAGTATCCTATCACCTAAGTCAGTCCGTACCCTGCCTGCTTACCAAATTTCATCAACATCGGTTCAGTAGTTTCAGCGTGATTGACGGACAAACATCCAAACATCCAAACAAACAAACTTTCACATTTATAATTATTAAGATTGATAAGATTCAAAAACTTTTTTTTCAACTACATGGCTGTCTTACGGCCAGATAGGTAAAATTAAACATTAACTTTTCACGGAAGCACTCAGAAAAGTTAATGTTTAAGTGTTCTGCAGAATTTTAACGCCACATCCATTTTAATCAATCATAAGTAATCCAAGTCTTCAGTAGAAACTGTGTAATCAGTCCAAAATACGACTACTATTATAAAGGCGAAAGTTTGTATGTATGGATGGATGGATGTATGGATGTTTGTTACTCTTTCACGTAAAAACTACTGAATGGATTTGAATGAAACTCTACCACAATATAGCTTATACATCAGAAAAAATAGGATATTGGAAATCGAAATCCACGCGGACGAAGTCGCGGGCGGCCGCTAGTACGGCATAAAGTATCGATCGGTATGTCCTTGGTTGCCTGGATGATTGCCTCTAATGTATCAATTATAGTGTGTGCTCATGTATTTATAGTTATTAACCTTTCAGTTAATTGTTTACCGGAGTGTATTATTTTGTGGACACTGTCTTTTAGTAGGTAGCTCTTGATTGTCAATAACAGAGGTGGTTTTATATCGAAGGTTTATTTTTTGTCTTTGTCACAATTATAACGTTTGATATGTGTTATTTTATTAATTACTCCTTCCCTCCCTGCCGGGACCAACGTGCCTTCCGAAGCACATATTATTAATTACAAGATAATATCCAAATCGCGAAATGCTATTGTGTGGTAAGTCATAGGTTCAAATAGTTAGATATGCCATCGCAATACCAATACTCTGAAACTGGCACTAAAAGGAGCGCGATCGCTTCTTATCGCAATGGCAGAATATTTAAACGTATGTCTTGAAAAACAAAATAACGCCACAGTTTTCCGGTATCGAAGCATATTTTACAAGTTACATCTGTGTGGTAGGTATAATCAACAAAGGGACGCTTGCTAATCTCCTTCATAAACAGTAAACACACAGTCATTGTATAAATGGGTTTCTGATTGCTATTAATTGCTATGGATCTCGCTGTTTTCCGATATTCTATTGTTTTATACAATAACACGCTAGATATAAGTATCATGGCATTTGTTCTTCCTATTTGTATAACCTTCTGAATTGGTATAAAATCCATTGAGCTTTTACTACTGTAGAAACCGAATTAATCTATTAACTTATTGTAAACTAGCGGCCGCCCGCTACTCCGTCCACGTGTGTTTCGGTTTCCGCATACATGTTGTTATATATTACTAGCCGCGGAAAATACTTTTATAAACATCCACGACTCGAGTACAAATGCCAATGTTCATCACACTAACCTTTGCCCCTCGTAGGATTCGAACCCGCGACCCTCGGTTTTGTAGCCAAGGTCTCTGACCACTAGACCAACGGGCCCGTATTCGTAACTGAACCATGATTTCAAATAAAACCTTTCCTGCAGTGGGACATTAATAGGCTGATACTTTTATCTATCTATACTAATATATAAAGTTGAAGAGTTTGTTTGTATGTTTGTTTGAACGCGCTAATCTCAGGAACTACTGGTCTAATTATAAAAAAAATGTGTTGGATAGTCCATTTGACGAGGAAGGCTTTAGCTTATTGGAAATCGAAAGCCACGCGGACGGAGTCGCGGGCGGCCGCTAGTCCTTACTAAAGCCCATTAACTATTCCCTTTCAAAGCTTTATGAAAAGAGAATGTTGTATGTGTGTTGCCATGTAAATAATCAATAGCTGACTCGGAAGCAAGCCTCATGATTTGTTCATAACATGACTACTCGCATCCGAGCGGATTAAATATTTAAGGGGTCGCATTTAGTGTTGCCATAATAGGGGAAAATGTCAGTGAGGTATCTTTTTTGTATGACATGGAAATAGGAAGACAAATAAGTCAAAGTAAATTTTTACTTTTGTCAAGTAAACGGCTAAGTGTAACACACCTAGTCGAAAAAACGCGACCGAAGTATGACTATGCCTGCAATGTTTAATGTATTTTAACTGGAGGTTGACACACCATGCTTTAATTATTTCAAGTAATATTGTATAGAAACTGCATTCCCTCTGAAATTCGGTCGCGTATTTTCAGACTGGTATGTTTTAAACTTCTGTTCTGCGGCCCTGTTAGGCGATATTTGGCTGGACTTAATCTATCCTTAAAATAATTAATAGTATATCAGCCTACTCATTTCCCACTGAAGGGCAAAGGTCTCCATCATTTCAACTGTGGTTATCGTAAAAAGAAAGGTGTTGAACTAATTGCCACGCTTGCCAAAATCGAATTAGTGATCACCCGGGCTGTGTTCGGAAAAGCCGACACAAAAAATTACCGACCCGAGAATCGAAACCAGGATCTCGGACCACGGCCAGATACTTAAACCACTAAACCGTTGTTTATTGATGAGAGTATGTATTTTAATGCTTCCTTTTCACATCTTTGTAACGAAAACATAATTTCAAATGTTGGAACCCTTTGCCCTGCAGTGGATCATTTGATCATATTTTAACTTACTGTGATTCATTATAGTGTGACTTAAGCCCTTGAGAGTGGAGGTTGTAAGGATTGTTTGAAGTGTATGTCATTATTTTTAGAAGAGAATGGTATATGTGTTTTTGGTACACATGTTATGTTATTTGCGTGATGTTTCTAGAGCTTGACTTCTAAAATTAGAGTAAGTAGCACTTTTTAAATATGGATAACATGGGTTTGAGAATACAGCTAGGGGCAAATGTTTGTGTGATTAACATTGGGTATGTAGGTATATTATAACACCCTTCTGTACATTATGGTTTTGCAATAAACATATATGACTTTGACTTTGTCCTATTGGTTCCTTCTGGGATTTTTCCCCTTGGGGGCCAATGGGATTTTTAATAAAAATGTCCCAGTTGTTGCTCAGGTTCCCAGCGGAGGGAACCAATGGGACTCGAGTTGTGAGTTTTCATATAGTTCCTTGTCTGTTCCCTAGAATTATAATTACAAGCTATAAGGCTTAGTTCGATTCACGGCGCAGTTCTCGAAGTTATTGAGAAATATGTCTACCTCGGGCAGACATTGCAGTTGGGTAGAAACAACTTTGAGAACGAGGTGAATAGAAGAATTCAGCTTGGTTGGGCAGCATTTGGGAAACTACGTCGAGTTTTCTTATCGTCGATTCCACAATGCCTCAAGACAAAAGTCTTTAATCAGTGCGTCCTACCGGTCATGACTTATGGAGCTGAAACTTGGACACTTACGGCACGGCTGGTTCACAAGTTTAAAGTCGCTCAGCGGGCTATGGAAAGAGCTATGCTCGGCGTTTCTCTGCGGGATCGCATTCGAAACGATGTGATCCGGCAGAGAACTAAGGTCATCGACATAGCTCACCGGATTAGCAAGCTGAAGTGGCAATGGGCTGGCCATATAAGCCGCAGAGCCGACAACCGTTGGGGTAAACGAGTTCTGGAGTGGATACCGCGTTTTAGCAAGAGTCCCAAAAAGCGCAGTGTAGGACGCCCTCAGGCCAGGTGGAGTGATGATCTGCGCAAGATGGCTGGCAGGAGCTGGATGCGAGTCGCTGAGGATCGGGCTGAGTGGAGAGCCCTAGGAGAGGCCTATGTCCAGCAGTGGACTGCGATAGGCTGTTGATGATGATTGATGAGGCTTAGTTGGGAGCTAGTCAGTAGTAGTATATTAGCCTACTCATAGTCCTGGGTTCGATTCCCAGGTCGGGTCCAATTTGAGTAAGTTTTGTCCGAACAAAAGTTTGTCCGGACTGTGCTCACAAATCGCATTTAGCAAGCGTAACCCACCCTTGTATCGAAAACATAATTGCAAATAACGGAAGCCCTTTCCCAGCAGTGGGGCATTAATTGGCTGATAATTATTTTACTTTTACTAATACCTAAATACCCTACAAAATATATTTTCAAACACTCCGTGACCTTTGGCGACTCGTTTCATGTATCGTAATACGGGGCCGGGTTTCGAACCCGATACTCTTTAAAAATGTATCAACTGACCGGAAAAGTGTGTTAGCACCGGCCGCAGAAGTCACCATACGATGAAATATTAAAAGGTTCCGGTTGAAGGGATGTGAAAGTGTCGATAAAAATATCGATAAATTAAATGAATTAAAATGTCACAACATCGACTCTGTGATAAGAAGTTTTAAGCACTTATGTTACAGTGTATCAACATACTAGGCCTAACAGACATGTTAATGCACACCAATGTTTGTCCTGTGCGGGAATCGAACCCACGACCTCTTGGTCTAATTGACAACTTCTTGACCACTACACCAAGCGAGTCAATTATTATTTTCATTCTCTGATTGAGTTTGAAGGTCATCATTGGATGATGGAATAAGTCGGTCAAATAAATTAACAAATAACGATACGATGTTAGTGAACTAAACAAACTTTCTATGATGGAGCAGTGACCTAAAATGTTTACGAAATAAAAGCAACAACTCCGATCCGTTCTGCCAAACAAATGGCTTTGCTGTGGGACATAATAGGTGGATTTAATAACAAACAATCGGATTTATATCTGGTGTAGACCATGTCATGTCGTATCGGAGGCCAAGACTCAATCGGATCCCTGAGCCTTCGGAGTTTGTCTTGATCTACCTCTTAAAACATAGTTAAAATAGTGGCATTGCCAAAAATTGTCGTGTAATTTTTTAGTCCGAACTGACTTGCTTAGTACATTTTTCTATGAGAGATTAAAAGTTCTAGCGTGTCCCACTCAGTTCGGACTGAGTTTACAGCTATACGACTTGGTTGATGGACGCCAGGGCCCTACAAAAATCGACATCGTCTTTTATATCGATAACTTCCTGCCTACTTTGCCATCACTACTACGTACGATGAAGTCCACGCAAACCTTTTACTTATGAATGGGCGGTAGATTATCGTGGGCGTATGTATTCTGATGTAACATTCAGGAATTACGACTTGGTTTTATTAAAAACTGACATGTTATGAAGGGTCAGATTTTATAAGGCAGCATAAATGAAAATTCGAAATGGCTTATTGTGATTTATTACATAAATTAAGATCAATAAAAAATACTCTACGTAACAGTACATAACGTGTAACGGTTAAGAAGATGACAGTAACATCATGATGTGGTGGGTTCGATTCCCGACAGTAACATCAAGATGAGGTAAGGTCGATTCCCGCACAAGTAAGACGCTTGTGTGTATAAACATGTCTCTTTGGACTCGTCTGGGTGTTATATGTTTATTACTTGTTAAAATTTTAGTCTCAATATATTGTAAACATTGGTTCATGCTGTATTCACCTGTAATTATTCGTAACATTAAGGAATGCGTTTGTGTATGTGTTTAGCATTAAAATTTCAGAATATTGGTGAATCAAATAAATAAATAAATATGTAATAGCTGTATCAAAAGTGCTTAAGCTATTTACCACGAAGTTTGATTATTGAATAGAACTAACCACTGCGTCATCGAGCTTCTGTATGTATGCTTAAATCTTTAAAACTACAGCAACCGATTTTCATGCTTTTTTATTATCAGAATTGAATCCGTGCTTTTATTTTCCCGATTACGTGACAAATCAGCACCAAGAAGAATCTATACCATACATTAGATCCCTTGTGTATATTTATTGTACATAGGCTTCTATAAAACAAATATATGACGTCATTCGTCACATTTACGAGATATAAAGGTTATGTCACAGGTGATGGGAGCCCTTCGTTTGACCTTTCTATAAAGACATAGATTAGAAGAGGTACAGAATGATCAAAGTAAATAACTATAGTATATCCTCCTAGCGTTTATCCCGTTTCTGTGCTGGGTCCGCTTTTGACCATGATCCAGAATTTGGCGAGTCTGGTTATTGCAGTGAAGCGTCTGCCATCAGACCTTTGTCACAGACTGGATCATGGTTACACTTACAGATCTATCTGAATTAAAGTCAGAAACTATCTGAATGTGCAGGTTTCCTCACGGTGTTTTTGTTAAAATGTTATCAAAATATTACCTATGGTTCGGATTTATTGACTATGGGAAGTGTTGTTGTCTATGACTTATGTTGTCTATGAGTGTTCTATATGAATAAATCTCTCTCAGTTCGAAACCGTCAACCAACGACTTTTATTAGTTTTCCCTCATCGCTGAGCTAATGGCACTAATTCACACACACTAAATGAAAAAGTCTCGGAAATACTGACAGAAATGTTGGTCGACCCGGGGATCAAACAAAGTCCATCTTAACAAAAATCATATACAATAATAGTTGTTTTCAAAGTAAATCTTATATGTATATTATAGTCTCGAATCATTCATAAAGTTCAATGAAATTGAAAAAGGAAAATAAACCACGTTGATTTTGTTTTATAAAAAAATTATGACTGTATTTCTTATTTATTTATAAAAACTTTATTGAGCACACTAGTAAGTAAGGTACAAAAGGCGGACTTAACGCTAACGCATCTTCTACCAGTCAACTTTTAGAAAAATGAAATGTTTGAATGCGGTAGTGAGCAAACTAAACCATAATTATTTTAAAGATAATTAAATTACCATAGCAAAAGATAATCAGATAATAAACATACACAAATACAATCAAATTTCTTATTTCAATTAACCGTTGTTTTTCTTTCTTTGCAGGTAAGTCGCAGTCATAATATTGAAAAGTTCCAGTTAGCAAACGGTAAGTATTTAAAAGCTTTTAAAAGTGAAAATAAAAAGAATTTGTTAATGTTGCTTTCAAAGATGCATTTAAAAATCGATAATTATAAATGTTAATTGAAAATCACGGATGTTTTTCTTCTACACTCTGAAAATAAAAGCAATGGACGTTCGAAAGGCATTGTTTGCAAATAAAATAACTAATTATTTTGTATTTATTTTTAAGACTTCTAAAACATATTCCACCACCGAATAAGTCGTATTCCTAAATACAGAGGGTGGTGACCATTGTCTGAAATGAACCACACAACAACTCTCTTGGCAATTGTAATGGAGTAGTTTACCATTGGCTTCTCCGTTTTACACACCAGTAGAGTTTAGTTTTCCTCACGATGGTTTTCTTCACCGTAGAGCTGTTATGACTTGTAATAAGAAAGAGAAGTAGAGCTTAGTGCATCTCAAATGAGCCGCTCGTCTGGGGAAGTACCACCCACCTTACAGAAGACTATAGTGAAGCAGCACTTCGTAACTGTTGTGATATGTTCCTGCTGGTGAGTAAGGTCGCCAGAGCTCAGCTGGGGAGGGTATGGGGTTATAAAGGCAGGCAACGCATCTGCGACTCTTGTGCAGTTGTCGATGTCCATGGGCAGCGGTGATGACATACCATCACGCCCCGCATTACCAGTCCGCTTGCGACCACGGTTGTTGTAACGCAGCCGAAACGTCAAGCAGTAAGTAGTATACATGTACATTATAATTAACATCGCGTTAAGTCCCGTTAAATAATATTAGTGTCACATGCCATCAGGCGGCCATCTTGTTAATTTACCTTCCTGATACATAAAAAGTCTTTGAGATTCGCCGAGAAGATTAACTACTGTAGGCACTTTATAAACATCAGGAATTGTACTCTGAATAGTCTATTCTGTATCCCAATAATAATATAATCTTTGTTATTAGTGGATGGAAACAGATCGATATGGCTCTAATGGAGCAGAAGTAGGGACTTAGTGAGACTTATAATGGCATTTAAATAGCTGATTGGCTGGAAAAGGGACGACTATAGTGGAGTCAATGAAGCATTTGACTCGAAAGTCCTCAAGAACAGCTCCGATTTCGATGATTTTTTTTTTGTTTATTTTGTTTTTTTATATTATTTAAAATCAGAAACCTCTTAGAGCGGGGACGGAACTATTTATATTGTTTAAACAATATCAACGATATGGATATAAAAAATTAAGTTTGGTCTATATTTTTTTGTAGAAAAATCTCTATAATAATCTTATTGTAACAAATAGTTGTTACAAAAAGGTTTTTAACAATAATTTAATATTATTTTCGTCCGCGTTTATTTGGGTTTCATACAAACTTTCATCCCCCGTTTAATTCCTCTATGAGTGGAATTTACCAAAATCGTTCATGGGGAATACTTACGTCATAATAACTTGATGCATACAAAGTTTCAGCCTGATCGGCTCAAAATTGACAAAGTTTCATACAAACTTTCATCCTCTATTTTATCCCCTTAGGGGTGGAATTTATCAAAATGATTTCTCAGGCGATGCTCACATCAGAATAACTTTATGTATGCAAAGTTTCAGCTCGATTGGTTTAAAATTGACAAAGTTTCATACAAACGTTCATCCCCTATTTCACCCCCTTGGGGGTTGAATTGCTCACAATCCTTTCTTAGCGGATGCCTACGTCAAAATATCTACTTGCATACCAAATTTCAGCCCGATCCGTCCTGTGGTTTGGGCTGTGCGTTGATAGATCACTATGTCAGTCAGTCACCTTTGAGTTTTGTATATAGAAGATCGAGCTTTATTTTATATATATAGATTTGAGTTTTATATATATAGATTGTTTATAACATTAATTAATATATTTACAAGTTTTTAATGGATATTGTGTAGGAGAATTTTTTTTTGTGTATAAACTATATCGTAGATATTGTTTAAACAATATAAATAGTTCCGTCCCCGCTCTAAGAGGTTTCTGATTTTGAATAGTATAAAAAAACCAATTTAACAAAAAAAAAATCATCGAAATCGGAGCTGTTCTTGAGAACTTTCGAATATTGCCTGTTTTATGTATTCATTGACTCCACTACTAATACGTTATTATGTCACTAGTGAATGTACTTTAAGATCTAAAATTATAACGCGATTTTATTTCTAAAGAAATGTGCGAAAATATATTTCTTTGGTATACAAATAATACCTACTCGTACAACCCGCATTTGGCAAGCGTGGTGATTAAGCCAAAACCCATCTTTGTAATGAAAACATGATTTCAAATGATGGAGGCCTTTGCCCTGCAGTAGGACATTAATAGGCTGATATACTTTACTTTACCTACTCATACATGCCCGATATATTGTTTATTTCCCTAAAATAAAAATATGGTTATGTCTTGAAGGATTTGGAGATCATAGGTTCGCTTCCATACCTAGTTCCTTGCATAATTCGTGCTGGTTTTTTTTCGACCACAGCCCGGGTTTGTGATCACCAATCCGCATTTGGCAAGCGTGGTGATTAAGCCAAATCTAATTTTGGTAGCGATACCAAGATCAAATGACGGAGGCATTTGCCCTGCAGTGGGATATTATGTGCAAATCGTACCCAGGATCTTAAAACTACCGCCACCTGTCCTTATCACTTAAACCACTGGACCAAATATACATAACATGGTGCCTGATAAAAACACAATTCCCAACAAACACGTTTTTAATTTTAAAATCTTTACTACAGTTCTGTATGGAAGGAAACTTTTCAATTTCAAATCAAATAACCGGCTCTTGCCAAGTTGAACTCAGTTTGCATCTAATAAAAATGGAGAACACAGATGGCAGATGGAAATAATAACGTAACGACCCTTTCTTCGTAACAAACTTGACACATTTCCTTTAATTTGTTTTTCAACAACGGTTTTTATAAGTAGAAGAAGTATCTTCTAGAGTTAACTTTAAACATGTATTAGGTGTAGCAAAATATACTGCAAATATTTTAAGGGCGAACTGCGTAGTGGAAATGCAAAACATTTTGTAAGTTTAAAATCAATGAGAATACGCTAGTGTCCGAGAAAATCAACCAAATCAATTGAGTAAATAATTAAAGAAAGTATAAATTTCGTCTTATGCGAGACAGCTGGTCATGTCTTATCAGTGTAATACAATTAGTTGTTTCCCTCGTCCTCGCTCGTCCTGCCCCATAAGCAACGTGGTGGAGGGGACTGAAGCTCACAGGACGAAAAGAGCAAGTCAGCCGATGCAGGATATGCCAAATTTGGATATAGACCCGACGACCCGTTTGGTGTAATGGTCAAGATGTTGCCTATTACGCAAGAGGTCGCGGGTTCGATCCCCGCACAGGACAAACATTTGTGTGCATGAACATGTCTGTTTGTCCTGGTCTGGGTGTTATATGTATCTATTTAAGTATATTTGTAATCCCACTGTTGATTCTGAAGTCTGTAACACAAGTGCTTAAGCTACTTAACACAGGGTCAGATCAATGTATGTGATGTTGTGATATATTTATTTATTTATAGACAAACCCGACAATATCTGCCTGTATCGTTACGTAAGTAAGTATCACCCTATTGATGTCCCACTGCAGGGCTAAAGCCGATATAAAGACAGATAATGGCTTCATCACCACGTTTGCCAAATACGGATTTGTGATCACAAACCCTTGCTTTGTATACAAAAACCGACACAATTTGCCCGACCCGGGAATCGAAAACAAGACCATTGAGCCATTCCCGTTGTGTAATAAATAATATGTTACATAAAAAAAAGTAGTATCCAACCGGTCTCCTGTCGTTTTTGTAGAATGGTTTGGAAAGAAAATGACACTTTTAATAGGATTTTATAGGATGTTTTGTAAAAACAACGTGAAAATTCCTCTCCAGTGGATATTTGTTCGACGCTCTTACATAACACTAGAAAACAAATAGAACAAACAAGTAATAAAATGAAAGTGTTTCAGCATTTCTAGCCGGCAGTTGTTTTTGTCACTTCACAAGATGTATATTAATTGTTCAGACCGTATTTAGCGGTTAGTACCACAGCATTGAGTAACACTACTTAATGCTGTGGTAACTATTAGTATGAGGGTAAATCTCTGGATATCTCTGGACATTATTCACACAGCGCCATCTAACCCCAAACTAAACATTACTTTTTACTTTTTTTTTGTAAATACATACTTATTATATATAGAAACACCCAGACCGATACAAACAGACATGTTCATGCACACAAAATGTTTGTACGTGCGGGGATCGAAAACACGGGGGGGGGGGGGGTACTTAACAATGTATGTGATGTTGTGAAATATTTATTTATTTCTTTATTTAAATAAGAAAAGATGACCCTATCATTTCCCACGTTTCTTCAGAGCTACGGTGCAAGTCTATAAAATAATAGAAGTCTAATTGACATCTTAATAAATAGAAGAGAACAATATTAAAACGAGCTGTTTGGTGTAATGGTCGAGAAGTCGGCTACTACACCAAAGGTTGCGGGTTCGATCCTCGCACGGTACAAACATTTGTGTGCATGAACATGTCTGTTTGTATCGGTCTGGGTGTTTCTATGTATAATATGTATGTATTTACAAAAAAAGTATATAAGTAATGTTTATCCGTTGTCTCGCACCCATAGCCAGGCTAATGCTTAGTTTGGGGCTAGATGGCGCTGTGTGAATAATGTAAAAAAAAAATAAAAAAAAATATGATACATACATCTGCAGGAAGAGAACAAAGTTTACTTCCCTAAATGCAAATGCGCTATTTTGTTTTACTGCCGGTATTCCCCTCCACAGAATATGCTACTGTACGTCGAGTTTTATGTAATTTCTCAGCGTATGCTATGCTTACACTGTTTGGAATAGGGGTAGGGGAGCACGGATATAAGTTATATTTTTATCTGACGCAAGAAAATGCCATTGTTTTTTACGATTTTAATTATAGAACAATTGTTTTTGTAAAATACTTTTCGGATAAAACGGATATTTGCTTGCAATTGTCTGTAAAGTATTTTCATGTTTCACCCTTCATAAACTATAAAAGTAACTTACTTTCAGAAAAAGCTAAAATTAGATAACAATAAACTTGCTTGACATTCGATCGTAACGCTTCTCCTATTGTAAGTAACAATTTGTTTCTTCAAGTAAGTAATACAAGCCCGTCAAATCTATTTTCATGTAGACAGACTCTGGCAAAAGATTATATACTTACTAGCGGCCGCCCGCGACTCCGTCTGCGTGGATTATAATAGCCTTAAGCCTTCCTCGTCAAATGGACTATCCAACACAAAAAGATTTTTTCAAATCGGTCCAGTAGTTCCTGAGCGCGTTCAAACAAACAAACATACAAACAAACTCTTCAGCTTTATATATTAGTATAGTATAGATTTATGTGATTCTATTTTCATAAAATGGTAATAAAGATATCATACACAAACCGTTCTTTAATATCCGTTACATACAACCCTAGCACACGCCTCTCGTTGTTTGCAAGCGGAATTTAAAACATCGCGCTCTTTTATTAGAATTTGAGGCAAATCTAGAGATTCCCTCGGTTGTATTGATTCAGGGAACATAGGCTGTGCATATAGTGAAGTGTTCCACTTAAATACGTGGCTTCTTTTTTATATTGTAGGAAGCAAACGAGTAAGCGAGTCACCTGATGGTAAGTGATCACCGCTGCCCATGAACATTAACAAATCATCAATTTTGAATTTAGAATTTTGAAAGATAGTTGATTAGCGGCCAGTGGGCGCGCAGGTTAGATCTTTCCAGCCATCATGGAGGCCTGAACATCCATGTAGGCTGGAAGGAACGGCACCGTTAAAGATGTATTGATTCAGGTAACATAGGCTGTGCATATAGTGGAAGTGTTAAACTTAAGTACGTGGCTTCTTTTTTATGTAAGAGGGAATCCAAGGAGCAAGAGGGTCACCAGATGGTAAGTTGTCAAGCAGCAACGTTGCCCGTGGACAACAACGACTTCACAAAAGGGTTGCAAATGAGCTCTCGCGACTTTACTCACCAGCAGAAACATCGCACAACAGTCACCAAGATCCCCAGAAAAGAATAAGAATAAGAATGTATTTATTGTCTACAAAGGTTACACAGCAAAAGCGTCTCGCGGGATTTGAACCCACGACCTTCGAGGTTTTTGATCACAACGCTCTAAAGGTGTTACCACACCAATCGATCGATCGTCAATCGACGGCATCGGTCGATGTTGATCGACTGGTGTGGTAGCATTAATTGATCGACGCCATCGATGGAACCGGTCGACGTTGATCGATTGACGAAACAGCTCGATCGACGTCAACTATTCCATTCTACCATCGATCGATGGCGTCGATTGACGATCGATCGATTGGTGTGGTAACACCCTAAACACCACACCACAGTGGCAGTTAACCTTCCAAATCGGATATCTGGGACAAAGAAAACTTTAGCCCGGGATTGAATCCCAGCACCTTTGGCATGGTAACATTATTTTTGACGACCCGCTTGGTGTAATGGTCAAGATGTTGCCTATTACGCAAGAGGTCGCGGGTTCGATTCCCGCACAGGACAAACATTTGTGTGCATGAACATGTCTGTTTGTCCTGGTCTGGGTGTTATATGTATCTATTTAAGTATATTTGTAATACCACTGTTGATTCTGATGTCTGTAAAACAAGTGCTTAAGCTACTTAACACGGGGTCAGATCAATGTATGTGATGTTGTAAAATATTTATTATGTACTTGCCTTCCGCCCGCGACTTCGTCCGCGTCCCGTCCCGTCGTCCCTTTCCTATTTTTCTCACCTTTTAAACCTTCCCTAGACCTCCACGAATAATTCAAGACCAAGATAAGATAATCCGTTCAGCCGTTCTCGAGTTTTAGCGAGACTAACGAACAGCAATTCATTTTTATATATATAGATTATTATTATGGTGTGCCCATCTAGCTAAACTTCAAAACAAATTAGCCCTTTCATAGTTGACTGCTTTTTTCTCCAACGACAAAAGAAAAACATCGGATTG
Source organism: Nomophila noctuella (assembly GCA_958496325.1). Taxonomy (NCBI): domain Eukaryota; kingdom Metazoa; phylum Arthropoda; class Insecta; order Lepidoptera; family Crambidae; genus Nomophila; species Nomophila noctuella. The sequence continues at coordinate 4,151,566 of OY292511.1, read as the reverse complement.
TAATTATGATAGAAACAATAGAAATATTCAACACAAGAAGCTCCCATTTCCTCTCGAAATCGAACAATTAGTCAGTCTTTGTGAGGGATGTTTTGATAATTATAACCAGCCATGGCAAATTTGACCTTCTTCCATATCTATAGAGTTCTTTATACTTTGAAGATACTGCTTAGTCTTAGCTTTTGAATATTCATCAGCGGTCGCGAAGATTTAACTCCTCCAACCTTCTGCCACCCTGGTACTTACAACCGTAATTATATGAAGCTTTGGACAAATTTCATGGTTTATCGCCTGTAAGCATGGATTTAAGTCTTCCTAGATGCCCTTGTCATACTTCGAACCACTCGGTAATTGGCACTTAAATTAGAAGCGACTGTTGCTTCTTGCAGTTACAGTATGTTGAAACGTAAGTCATGTCGAACAAAATAATGTTACTGTTTTCAGGTTTCGTGGCATATCTGATGATTTCTGTACCTCATGATTATTATTTACCCACTACTTCCTAAGAATGTCTTAAGAGAGTATGATCCAATATTTTGTCTGGTTTCCCTTGTAAGGATTAGGGAGGTCAGTCAAATCAAAATCATAGACGCAGAGTTTAGCGTTTACGCTAAAATGAAAAAAAAAAAACGTTTGTCCAAGGCATTTATTTATTTATTCATTTATAATCTCATCTGGGGTTGGCATGTCCAGCAGTGAACTGCAACAGGCTGATGATGATGATGATTATACTTACCCCAACATCCATCATAGTACAAATTTGGATCTAGTTCAATAGAAATATTCATTACAATTTTGACAGGCCCGTTGGTCTAGTGGTCAGAGGCTCTGGCTACAAACCAAGTGTCGCGGATTCGAATTCCGCTAGGGACAAACGATTGTGTGATGAACATCGGCATTTGTACTCGAGTCATGGACGTTAAGTTTATCAAAAGCTTTGAGATTAGTTTGGGGCTACGCTATTGGTATGTCAGTCCAAGGATTTTTTTATTTTTATTTACAATCGTTCCTTTACCATACAAAGCAAAAATCGAACCCACAAACTCAACACTATAACCACTACTCCAAAGAGGTCTTGATTGAATCGTCCCCAAGTTATGACGAAGCCTTCAAAGGAACTACGTGACTGTAGCGTAACTTAATCACACCCTGTTACATATTCAGTGTAAGTTAGGGCCAAGTTGCGACTAAGTTATGAATAAGTTGTGTATTAATATTTTGAGAGGGCAGCTGGTCTAGTGGGTAGAGAAAATGGCCATTAGTAGCTATTATAATGGAGGTCAAAGTTAGCTATATCGTACTAATATTATAAATGTGAAAGTTTGTTTGTTTGGATGTTAGCCCGTCAATCACGCTGAAAGTACTGAACGAATTTGATGAAATCCTACTACTATTATAAAGGCGAAAGTTTGTATGTATGGATGTATGGATGTTTGTTACTCTTTCACGTAAAAACTTCTGAATGGATTTGAATGAAACTTTACCTCAATATACATAGCTTATATATCAGAATATCACATAGGATATTGGAAATCGAAATCCACGCGGACGGAGTCGCGGGCGGTCGCTAGTTTGATATATAGGAGGGATATGGGCTGAATTAGTTAATAAACTACTTTTGATCCCTATTAAATGCTCCCATGGGATAAAACAGGAATCTTTACAACGCGGGCAAAGCCGCGGGTTTGTATAAAAATAAAGGCAGAGGAATCGTATTGTTGTTGTTGATAATTTAGCCCAACTGTATCTAAAATTAATTAATTAATTCTAAAATTGGTTTCCTAGTCCAAGGTCGTATTTTATTTTATTTAAAAAAAATATAGTAGACATTCTTCGAAAAAACTGAAATACAATTACTTCCCATCCGGGAATCAAACCCAGGACCTTTGCGTCACGCCCTGGTTTATAACTCATTAGACCATTGTCACGTAAACGAAATACTTTTATTCCCCTTAAGATTATATTTCTGATAATAAATATGCTCATTCCAAGAATGATTTGATTAAGATCCAAAAGAAAAATGAAGAATACTTACACAGGAAACTTTTAAACATTAATTTCCCTTCCAAATTACACCTCATTCATATCATAATAAGGTTCGTTATTCTCAAATTATTCACAAAGTTTGCAGTCATAATCAAAGAGAGTTTTATTAAGTGACCATGATACATAATTCATTTCTGAAGTTTTCTGGGCATTGAAATTAATACTGCGTAGTATGAGCTTTTAATTATGTATAACTCGACATAGATTCAATTTGTTAGATAAGCCCCGAAACCAGAAAAGCATATCATCATTTAAGAGAGATAGAGCTTTGTGGAACTTCCACCCGAATGAGCTGCTCGTCTGGGGAAGTACCACCACCTTACAGAAGACCACAGCGAAGTAGCACTTCGTAACTTTTTTTTTTTTTTTTTTTTTTTTTTTTTTTTTTTTTCGTTGGAGAATGCCTTGACGCACCATGACACCGCAGGACCAGCGTAGCCTGCGGCCGTGTGTGGGGCTCGAGCGTATGAAAAACTACGCCCCCTACCCACTAAACTCCAACGGTTTCCCCTTCGCTCGCATGGGGACGGATCGCTGCCAGCCGCCGAGAGGCGGCTTATGTTCGACCCGTCCGCTGAGCGCCCCGGCCTGATGCGGTAGGCCGGAGGTGACGCCTCAGGAGGACCACCCGAGAAACTAGGTGATCCCCAGACATGGCTCGGGTAGCCTTGTGCAAAGCGCGGGTTGGGGAGCTACCCCCCCGCGCGGGTCACCCTACACAGGCCTAGAGGGGACGCACGTGAGCGCAGCACTTCGTAACTGTTGTGCTATATTACTGCTGGTAAGTAAGGTCGCCAGAGCTCAGTTGGAGAGGGCATGTGATGATAAAGGAAGCCAACGCATCTGCAACCCTTGTTGAGTCGTTGATGTCCATGGGAAGCGGTGATCACTAACCATCAGGTGACGCTTGTTCGTTTGCCTCCCAATACAATTAAAAAAACATCGTCATCCTAGCGTCTCTCCCGGTTGCATCCACGGCCATTGCCTCAGAGTCCAGCGTACGCTGCGACTATGATCCTGAATTGACAAGCTTGGTTATTACTGATGTTTTATAATGGCAAAGAGTCCTCTGATGGCCAAAATATTTGTGAACTTTTTTCCGAGTACTTTGGCTCGGTGTACGACAGCACATCTTCAACGGTATCGCTCGATGGTCTTGACCTCCCTCCAGTTCTAAATTCCACTCTTCATCATTTTATAATTACACCAAATGAAATTGCCATCAAAATAAAAGCCTTAGATCCCCGAAAAGGCCCTGGACCGGACGATATCCCTCCTAAATTTGTCAAGACTTGTAGTGAAGAATTGCTTGTGCCTTTGTGCCTTTTATTCAATAAATCGATTGAAACCGGAGAGTTTCCCGCTCGTTGGAGGGTCGCCAGCGTTATTCCCATACATAAGTCTGGCGATAAAACGTCTTGCTCAAACTATCGCCCAATAAGTATACTCTCATGTTTCGCAAAGCTTTTCGAGTCTTTAGTGTATGGACCACTCTATGATCACTTGGTCGTCCACATATCTAGTAGACAACACGGATTTGTTAGAAAAAGATCTACGATGACTAACCTATTGGAGTTTAAGAACTATCTTTGCCATGTGTTTGTTTCACTTGGCCAGGCCGATGCTCTGTACCTTGACTTCAGCAAGGCTTTCGATAAGGTGGACCATTCGATTCTTTGTCATAAACTGTCATATTACGGCATACATGGGTGTCTGTTGAGGTGGGTGATCTCATACTTAAGTAACAGAACTCAATTGGTTACTGTAAAGGGCTTTTCATCTTCTCCTATAATTGTTTCTTCTGGAGTCCCTCAAGGATCGCATCTGGGGCCACTCTTGTTTGTCATATATATTAATGATTTGATTGACCGGTTGTCATGCCCGTCTCTTCTATATGCCGATGATCTAAAAATATATACTGATGTCACAGATCCGGGAGGATGCGTAAGGCTTCAGTCGGATCTCGATGCTGTGTACAATTGGTGTGATTTAAATGGTATGAGCCTTAACGTGAGTAAAAGCTGTGTTGTATCTTACACAAAAAGGAAACACAAAACTACCCACCAATATCACATTCGGGGCGAGGTTCTTGGCAGAAAAGATATAGTAAAGGACTTGGGTGTATATTTTGATGAGGAATTAACATTTCGACATCACTACGAGAATATTATTAAAAGAAGTCTCAAATTGTTGGGATTTATAATAAGAACCACAAAGCCTTTCAAAAATCCACGCAGTATGTTGTACCTTTTTTCTAGTCTAGTCAGAAGCATCTTAGAGTACTGTTGCCCTGTGTGGTCTCCATACTATAATGTACACATCCATGCAATTGAAAGGGTGCAAAAAAAATGCTTAAAATACATTTCCCACAAGCATGGTCTTGGGCGACTGCTTAGAAATTATGAGGAAAGACTTGCCAAATTTGAGATGATGTCACTGCAAACTCGCCGAAACAGATACGACTTACTCTATCTTCACAAAATAGTCCACTCGGCTGTTGACACTCCAAACTTATTGTCCGGTCTCAATTTCAATACCAGGTACAGATCGCGTAACCCGAACGTATTTGCACTGCAAGTGTATAGGAATAATACCTCTTATTTCAATCCCATAGTTCGAATGTGTCGTTCATATAACGAGCTGATCCGCAGCGGTATAGACATTGATTTGTTTAAAGGCTTTCCCCAGTATAAAAAAATAGTTACTCATATCTTTACCAGCACAGAAGATAAGTAGATGTTAAATGCTGAAATTGTTTGCTTAAGTAGTTCTTATGTATAAGTATAGATTTTTGTTTTAAATTTAATTAGGATATATTTCCATGATTTTGAACGTTTGTTAGTTTTTACTTCTATTACTAGTGTTTTGAAATTATATTAAACATGTTGTGTACGCTATATTTGGGTATCTGTCTGGTTTTTGTGTTATATTGTATGTATTTAATGGCTGTGTATTTGACAGTTACCTGTTTGTGTACCAAATTTAAATAAATAAATAAAAATAAATAAATAAATTACAATGAAGCGACTGTCATTTGACCTCCGTAACACTTATAAGGGAAACCAGACCATTTGGATCATAGTCGGAGTCGGGACCAACAGCTTCACGTGCCTTCCGAAGCACGGAATCATCATTCTTACCGGACAATCAGGTGATTCAAGTCTGCAATGTACTGACCAAACTGAGAAAAACCAACACAAAGTGAAAGTGTACCCCGCGGGATTCAAACCAATTGATAGATTTTTGAGCACAGCGCTCTAGCTACTAAACTACGGAGGCAATCAACTAGAGCATATATGTATTTAGTAATTTTAATCAAGACTCCTAAAAAATATACTCTTGACTGAGTTTTGCGAGATGAGATATCTGCAAGGTAACTGAATATTTCATGAAGCCTTCAATGAACAGATATTTACATTGACGCGGTGTCCTCATTAACATACTAAAGTGATTCCATAAATTCCGCCATAGCATGTAAACGATAGAATACATTATCCTTAAGGATAACAAGGGATTAAGCCTATTGCAAGTCTAGGGCTCGTATTAATAAATCGCTCTCAACTGTGAGTTCGATCTTGAGTGCGAACTGGATAATGTCATTCTCATATAACAGCACCTTAAGTTCGCGCTCAAGATCGAGCTCAGAGTTTAGTGCGATTTATTAATACGAGCCTAGATGTAATGCTTCCAGATGGGGGTTATGCCTATAGTCACAAGGGTGGTGAAAAAAAGGGGGTTGGCGACCGCAGTATGGTGAACGATAAAACGCAGGGGAACGCTGCTGCCTATCCCCCGAAATGTTCCCTAGTCTAAAGTCTCTCCCACGGGGGTGTCTTTAGAGAGACTTTAGAGATTAGACTTTAGACTTTAGAGATCTAGAGATCTAAATGGCTAACTGACTGGCATAGTGATCTATCAACGCACAGCCCAAACCAATAGACGGATCGGGCTGAAAGTAGATGTTATGACGTAAGTATTCGCTAAGAAAAGATTCTGATAAAATTTACCCCTAAGGGATAAAAAGGTGATGAAGAAACCGAAATCCACGTGGACAAAGTCGAGGTCCGACCTAGTACTTCTATAAACATCCATGACTCGAGTACTAATGCTGATGTTCGTCACAAAACCATTTGCCCCTAGCGGGATTTACACTCGCGACTGTCGGTTTTGTGGTCAGACTATCAAACCATTAGACCAGCAGTCCAGTCAAAATGACACAAGTGCTCTTTCTCTTTAAGATTAATGACATTAAGATATTTACGTAACTTTTCAGCTTAACTAATCACGCAAAAACTTTGATAAAACTGATTGATTTATCTTAATCGATCTATTTGTTTGCCGATACCTAAACTAATTTGCCTCACCATCTGTCTTAAGGTCCCTTGAAATTATTTTGATTGATGAATGGGATCCATTAGCTCCGAAGTTTCAGAGAGGATTGGAAATATTGAGGCCATTTATGTAAGGGAGAAATGTTTGATCGAATTTGCTCAAATTATTGTGGATAAATCATAATCGTTGGTGCTTTAAGATGTTATGGCCACTATTTGTCAGTCAGATGGCATCAAATAAGTGCCAATCATTTGTTTTATTTTCCAATCTTTTAGTAGAGAACCACTGCATTAGGGTCGCTTAGGAATTTGCAATATACAGGAAGAAAGGAGATGGCTCAACATCCATAAAAAATAAACCCAGCTTCGACAGAATCTAGTAGGCTAGCCAAGATGCCATTTTGACGAATTCGCAAGATGCTTTCGTAGCGACTTATATCTCCACTAGCGGCCGCCCGCAACTCCTTCCGCGTGGATTTCGATTTCCAATATCCTGTGTTATTCTGATGTATAAGCTATATTGTGGTAAAGTTTCATTCAAATCCATTCAGTAGTTTTTACGTGAAAGAGTAACAAACATCCATACATACAAACTTTCGCCTTTATAATAGTAGTACGATGACATATTTTGATATATAGGGCTATTTATGGATGAAAGGAGATTGCTTGCACCGCCTCGACACTCGATATCTTGATTAATTTCAGCTGAAAGCAAGCTATTACTCCGCTCTTGATATTGAATATTTCAATCGAGTTTTAAATTCGATTTACTAGAATTTGCTTATCAGAAAATATGCATTTTGTGAAAGAAAGTTATTTAGATTGAAGGGGTCTTTGACCTGTCGCGGGTGCTTGTATATTAATCTATGTTTGTTTGTTTGTTTGTTTGTTTGAACGCGCTAATCTCAGGAATTACTGGTCCGATTTGAAAAAAAAATTGTGCTGGATAGTCCATTTCACGAGGAAGGCTTTAGGCTATTGGATATCGAAATCCACGCGGACGGAGTCGCGGGCGGCCGCTAGTAATAAGATAAAATGTGTGGATTATTAAAATAAAATAAAATATAGCTCAAGAGTTTGTTTGTTTGTTTGAACACGCTTATATCAGGAACTACTAAGAATATTTTTGTGTTGCTTAATATATTTTTGCGGAAACTGAAATCCACGCGGACGAAGTCGCGGGCGGCGGCTAGATTGTAGGTACTATATCGTCAGATTATAGTTCATATGCTAGTTATGCTTAACAAATATGGAGTTTTGTGTTAAAAAACTTTATAACAAAGTAAAAATGAAATTTTGAGATTTTCGTTCAAGTACCTACTCTTATAATTAATACCTACCTTTCCCATGGAGAGAAATCGGATATAATTAAAATAGGTTTATAGGAGCAAAAAAAATCGCTACAACCTATTTCAATGCTTTTACTAAGTCATAAAGTTTATTATGATAAATTATATTTCTATACTGAAATACTACGAAATAACAATTTTTGTGTTCATCGCTATATCTTTTTATAACTGCTATAAGCGGTTTTCTATTACTACCCTTCGAATATTAATACTAGCTCTATTCCAGTGTCTGTACAAGCAAATATAGACTTTAAAAGCAAGTTTTTGTATGTCAATAGATCTATTTTCGTTTGAAAACCAAATCTTTTTTCTACGGACGAAAATTTGCCTAATGTCTGGTAGTTTCGGACCTTTCCTAAGCTTTTCGGGTAGTTTATTACAAAATAGAAGGGATACTAAGGTACTTTGTTAAATATAAAATATATTTTTAGAGGTGAATTTCCCTTGGGATTTCCTTAGTATTGGCCGGACAAATATTAAAACTACACAGGAAACCTAATTGCAATTTTCATCTATCGTAAGATTTTTGAACAATAGCAGTGACTGCCTTGGGAATAAGGTGTAATTACCTAAACATTAAATATTTATTGATTTATTTATTTGCACATTTTTTTATTAATTATAACAAAGTTTACATACGTTTACTTAAAATTAACTAACACTTGATTCGTACATTACGCAATATTTATGAAAAAAAACTAAGAAACTTAAAAAGAACTTAAATATTTATCTAAAACAATGTACTATTCTCAGATAATGCCAGAAAGCATCTAGTCCATCTTTTGTACCATGTTTTTTTTGTGCAATTAAAGAGTAAAAATCAATAATTAAGGTAGAATTTTGAAATGGGTTTTGACGGGCAGGTACATTAACCAATTCAGTTCAGTTGCAAGAAAACGTTGTGAGGCAACCATCTACAGCTTTTTGAGATTCTGGAAAAAAAACAATCATAAAAAAAACTGAAAGGGGCAAAATTTCGGTCACCCATCTCATTTGTAACCGACCTCTACGAAAGTTGCATCGACCTACTCAAAATGGCATTATGTATCATTATAAGAAAACAGTAAGTACCTACATTAAAATATAAGTATTACATAAACGCAACCTTCACTTGTACTCAATATTTAATAATGCAAATACAAAAGTAGCTACACTTCAGGGCATTTTTCTCAAGATTTCGACGGCATATCTCGCGAAGTAAGTTGAATAATTCAGGCCAACCCTTTGTGATCCCAAATGGGATCTTTTGTACTCGTCTTATTGAGAAGTTTAGGGTGAGCAAGCGAACCGCCCCGTCTTCGCTCGGGTTCTACTAAAATTATTTGTTGTTCGCTTTTGATCAATCTTGAGATTTAGAGCTCAATTATGCATTTGAAATTAAAACTACGTTTGTTTTCCGTATAATTATATGAAATCTGGAGCGCTAGCCAAGATGCATAGCTGGGCATTAACTCGTTAATCCGTTAATCGTTAATTAACGAAGTTAACATTTTGATTAACGGATTAACTTTTAAGTTAACTTTAAAAACTGTTAACGGACATGTTAACTTCCGTTAAATATGCAGAAGTCCGTTAATCGTTAATCCAATGCCTATTATTAACCGCACGGCTCCGCGGGACGAGGCGCGAAAAACAGGTTTAGACAGTGCCGGGCGCGGCGAGCGCGGCGCGGGGCAGTTTAAATGGCGAAGGGAGTCAAGGGAGCAATACGAGTAACAACGGAGATGACGTGGAAGATTTTAATTCTGTCACTCTGTCTATAGAAAAACCAAAGAGCTCCAACTCTTTAAAGAGAAAAGCGCACAGTCTCGTTAAAATGTGGCTGGACATGAAATCGAAAGACTCGTTCAACGATGCTGCATTCTTATTTTGGAATTGATTTTTATACAAGTAAGTCTATTTATTAAATACAATACTGCTACCCTCAAGCGCTGCAGTTAGTACGTCTGTTTTCCACGGATAAAGACATTTTAACACCAAAACGAGCCTCGCTTTCAGACGAGATCTTCAACATGTTAATGTTTATGAATGGGAATATGCACCTTATGTCCGACGATAAAATTACACATTTAACTATTTGAATTAAACAAGTGTTTTATTTTGTTCCTAACATTGAGGTATGACTTCTACGTGTATAGAGTGGACATCGCGAACAAACATTTTGCGTCAAATTAATTGGAGGGATAATTCAGTGATATTTTTGTCTTTTTATCTATTTTATAATTCGCTACCATATTCATTATTCGTCTCATAATTATTGTAACATGTTTTTAGAACACAACACGATTTTTTTGGATTTTAAAATGTTCAAAAAAAGAAAATTAGACTGCAACTTTGTGGTCCATGCAAGGTGGGAAAATTTTTGTTCGTGATGTCATCTCGATACGTACCTATGTAGTAGTAATAACTCAATAGTTCCTAAACTGTTTTACAAGATCACTAACGCAACGATATAAAAGTGCATTTTTACACATAGTTAACGGATTAACGATTAACTTTAACTTGCGTTAATTCTTCCGAAATGTAACGCTTTAACGTTTAACGAAGCTAACTTTTTTTGTAGCGGATTAACGATTAACGAAGTTAACTATTTTATTAACGGTGCCCAGCTATGCCAAGATGCCATTTCATGAGAGCGAAATATTGCTATCGTATGTCTTAACCAAACTGGGAAAACCACCACAAAATGATGGAGTTCCTCGCTGGATTCAAACCAACGTCTTCCAAGGTTTGAGCACAGCGCTCCAACCACTACACCATGGAGGCAGTTCAGACAAACAGAAGAGTGACTTTGTTTTATACTATGTAGTGAAGATGTGACCTTTTGTACTCCTCGTTGAGATGTTTTGCGTAAACTGCTGACTGTGTATATAATCTTGATTGTAATCTTGTTGGTAATGGTTTCTGATCAATCTTGAGATTTAGACCTCAGTGAACTTTTGAAATTTGAAAATACTTTTACGATAAACATCCATGGCTCGAGTAGAAATGCCGATGTTCATCACACATACATTTGAGACTAGTGGGAATCGAACCTACGACTCTCAGATTTCTCTGGGTCACGTTGTTACGACATGCGCTGGCCTGTCAAAGATTACTTTTTAAGATGGCCGCTACAGCAGAAACAAGATAAGGGTGCTCATGGACATCAACAACCGTACAAGGGTCGCGGACGCGTTGCCTGCATTTATGACCCCATACCCTCCCCTACTGAGCTCTGGCGACCTTACTCACCAGCAGAAACATAGCACACCAGTTAGAAAGTGCTATGGCTGTGGTTTTTTGTGGTGGAGGTACTTCCCAAGACGAGCGGCTCATTCGAGTAGAAGTTCCACAAAGCTCTTAAAAATAGAGTGTGTTTCTACACCAAGATAACATTAAAGAAAACACAATTTAAAACATCTTTTATTTTTCCGTAGGGGGCGATAAAGGCTCAGTCCTGTAGTTATTTCCCCTGCAGGTTCTGACAAGGGTTGCAGGGCACATTACTCACGGCTGGCGAATAGGGGTTAGATCGAAGTAAGTATTTATATATTTATATACTTGTTTCGTCACCATGGCGAGTGGAAAGGTTAATGGCGAATAACTGAACCTGAAATGTTAAATTTATCTTACGTAGTTATTTACTTCGATACTTATTATCTATAGCGGCCACCCTCGACTCCGTCCGCGTGGATTTCGATTTCCAATAGCCTTAAGCCTTCCTCGTCAAATGGACTAACCAACATAAAAATAATTTTTCAAATCGGTCCAGTAGTTCCTGAGATTAGCGCGTTCAAACAAACATACAAACAAACTCTTCAGCTTTATATATTAGTATAGAGTAAGTATAGATATAGATTTCTGTAACTTATATAATAAGGCTGAAGAGTTTGTTTGTTTGAATACGCTAATCTCAGAAAATACAGGTCCGATTCGATTTTTTTGTTTGATAGTCTATATGTCGAGAAATGTTTTAGGTTATTGTTTAACACTATGTGTGCGGAAACCAAAATCCACGCGGACGTAGTCGCGTATATCGATACCTTAATTCGCAAACCTGTCAACTTCATTTAAGTAGATTTTTCAGGTGACATTAAAAACTTTACGGTTGCGTAGAAACTGCAACAACATAATATATTTCGGTTACCACACCCAGTGTTATACTTCAGCTTAAAGCCTTTCTCGACATATGGACTATCCAACACAAAAGAATGAGGGTTGTCGCAAATGAAAAATCCGCTAGATGGCAGTAGGTAGGCGTAGGGTCTAACTGGTATGTGATTTGTGAATTTTGATATGACATTGACAGATAAGTCAAAATTGACCAATGACATAGCAGTTAGACCTCACGCCTACGTATTGCCATCTAGCGGATTTTTCAATCGTAAACACCCTCATTATTAAATTTGAACCAGTAGTTCTTGAGATAAACGCGTTTAAACAAACAAACAAACTCTTCAGCTTTCGAGTATTAGTATAGATAATTATGTAGGATACACTCAATCTTCCATTTCATAATAATGATTCTGATAATTGGAATTTGCTGGAAGTACTTTCCTATTAATTACTGAAGGCGTCTTAATTTCCATGCTTCATTATAATGATATTAATTAATTGACATTATATCCACTTCTAAATAAAGCCGTATTCATTATGTGTATTTCACAGCTTTATATCATTAGATATTGTAACAAAACTAGGCGATTGAAAAGAGCAACTATTTTCTTGCCGCTTCTTCTCGGTAGATGCATTCCGAAGTCGGTGGTAGATTCAATCTGTTGTTTTTTATTATTGTTAACGATTCATAAGTGCCATTTGCCATTTTTAGCCATTTTCTGGTGGAGCTTAAAAATCAAAATCCAAATCAAAATATACTTTTTGATTTGGATTTTGATTTTTAAGCTCCACCAGAAAATGGCTAAATTTTGTTTAACATGACGAACGTTTCAACATTCGGTCATTGCGATGAAAAAATACCTTCCCTTCAGAGTGCTAATTTCAAGTATGGCGAGGGCGTGTCTATGGTCCAAAGTGTTACGTGTGATATTCTGTTGTATGTACATTCCGGCTTTGTCCAATATTGACAATATCGTCGCTTTGTTCCTATGTTTTCATGGTAGGCTTGCACTCATGTGTAGTGATGTCAACTAGTAAAGCTGATTTATCGATAAAGACATCACTGCATAGTATTAAACAAAGTGGCTTTCTTCTGACTGTCCATATGTATGCTTAAATCTTTAAAACTACGCTTTCGATTTTCATGCGACATCATTAATGAAAGAGGAAGGTTTATGTATGTCAAATGCAGACGCAGGGTCGGTCCGTTAGTAATATACAAATAGTTGTACTAGAAGAAAAGAAAGCGCATAGCAAAAATATTAACTACAAATTTCTTACTAACGGTCGCCCGCGACTCTGTTCGTGTGGTCTTCGGTTTCCGCGCACATAGGTCTATAATATAGCCTAAAGCCTTCCTCCTTAAATGGACTATCCAACACAAAAATATTTTTTATAATCGGACCAGTAGTTACTGAAATTAGCGCGTTCAAACAAACAAACAAAATCTTCAGCAGATTCTTGTTTGTACGAGATATTCCTTCCGTACCTGAACAAAAGTGTAATAAACGAACTTAACTTTTACTCCCACTATTCCTTCATCGAGAAACTATGTTGAAACACAAACGCATTAGCCTCGTTCGCGGGAGGAATCAGGTTCGATTCCCGATAGAGGCTCTAATGAAGTTAAAGATGCCATTAGGCGAGTCCCCGGCCAATAAAGCAGGAATAGATATTTTTATGGGAATAAAGGGAATGTTTCATGGGTATAGATAGCTGTGTTGTGGAGTTTAAAGAGGTCTAGACATTGATATACAAAAACCCAAGATACACAATCAACGTCTCAAAAAATTTTGAACACTCTCTTGTGAAAATAAGAGAGGTAGAGCTCTGTGGAAATTCCACTCGAATGAGCCGCTCGTCTGGGGAAGTACCTCCACCTTACAGAAGACCGCAGTAAAGTAGCACTTCGTAACTGTTGTGCTATGTTTCTGCTGGTGAGTAAGGTTGCCAGAGCTCAGTTGGGGAGGGTATGGGGTTAAGGCCGGCAACACATCAACGAGACACATCTGGTGTCGCGGATGTCCATGGGCGGCGGTGATTGCTTACCATCAGGCGACCCGCTAGCTCCTTTGCCGCCTCTGACATAAAAAAAAACAATCTTATCAAATCTGCATAAGGTTTTATTGCAAATAATAATGTTCATCATTTGACTTTGAGTTTTTGGTGACAGTATTGACTGTTACTTTTGTTCGAGACTGTGCATCTTGGGTTTTTGTATATTAATGGGTCTAGATAGATAATGGAATGCTTTTCCTGCTTAGTGTAGTGGTTAGAGAGCTGAACTCAAGAATTTCGCAGGTCGTGGGTTCAAATCCCCGTGCGGGGAGCACTTAACTTTGTGGTGGTTTTCACAGTTTGCTTAGGACATTACGTGTTTGAATCACATGATTGTCCGATAAAAATGATGGATCCGTGTTTCGGAAGGTATTTTAAGCCGTTGGTCTCGACCATGTTTCAAATAGTCTGTATGGGTTGCGGAGGTCAGACGACAGACACTCCATTATAATAACCAGGCTGGTCAATTCAGAATCATAGTCGTAGCGTACCCTGTACTCTGAGGCAATGGCAGAGGTTGCAATCGAGAGTATTTCCTTAGATTAGAGCGTTCAAACAAACAAACAAACTCTTCAGCTTTATATATTAGAATAGATATAAGACAATAGCCTTCCTAGTGGATTGTAAAGAATAGCCACCATAGTAAAACTACGTTAGGAAGACAATTCGTTCTCAATATACATAATCCTAATACTTGCGAGTAGGGTTTCGACCCCTATTGACTTTGTTAGGATCCCAACAAGGGTGTGTTTAGGATCGCCACTCTATGTGTATGTCGCAGGCATTTTGTAAGAATGGTCTTTTTACAAGGCGTCGTCATTTTGCAAACGGGAATGTAAAAAGACCATTTTTATAAAATGCCTGCGACATGTATTGTATATTACTCTTCTATATTTATGGCTAGCTGACCCATTCAACTGATCTATTGAACTTCGTATCAATTTCATTGTCTTCACGTTGACAAGAAGGTTTGTGTGGGAAAATAAAGTTGCCGGTTTTAGTTGTTTTGCTCGAAACTTTTCCAAACCTTACTGTGTAGAAATTTTGGTGAGTGGAAACCATAATTTTTTTAAGACAGAAATGAGTCAAATCGGTTATTCGGCTATTAGGCGAGTTTTTAGCAGACTAACGAACAGCAATTAATTTTTGATTATTTATAGATGATCAATCACATATGTATCTGACTTTGTGAAAATATTGAGGGGAGTATAAGAAAATTTCAGTTAAATAAAGTGAGGTCTTGAAAAGTGGAACTGTCACTCGAATGAGCCGGTCGTTCGGGGAAGTGACTCCACCTTACAGCAGCAAAACAGTGTGGTAGCACTAATGAGGTCTCCAGTGTTCAGTTGGCGAGGGTATAGGGTTTAAAAGGCAGGCAACGCATCTGGGACCTGGTGCACTAGTTGACATCCATGGGTAGCGGTGATCGCTTACCATCAGGGACCCTCCTCATACATAGAAAATAAATGTCTTATATAATTTGTAACAAAATATACAACAAATATTGTTAAGTGGAAATGTAATAAATTCAGATAATAAAAGGTCAATCATCAAATCAATGTTAATGTCTACCAAATTTGGCAAATCCTGCATTGGCCAACTCACACTGTTCGTCCTGTAAGCTGTAAGTATACTTTGTTACACCATACATGATGGAGCACACAAATCAAATAGCATAAACTTCTTCACAAAGCTCTGAACCATATTATATAGTAATCGATAAGTCTGTCTGTGTATAGACAGGATCGACAAGTGCGTTGGCAGCTAGCCAGAGTGTTTTCATTGTTCAATATTCAGTGTTCATTGTTCATTATTTGACGACCCGCTGTTGCCTTTTACGCAAGAGGTCGTGGGTTCGATCCCCGCACAGGACAAACATTTGTGTGCATGAACATGTCTGTTTGTCCTGGTCTGGGTGTTATATGTATCTATTTAAGTATATTTGTAATACCACTGTTGATTCTGATGTCTGTAACAGAAGTGCTTAAGCTACTTAACACGGGGTCAGATCAATGTATGTGATGTTGTGAAATATTTATTTATAATATTAGCTCTCAAAGGCATAACTGGAGTGATATTAATTTGACTGGTCCCTGACCACAAAAAAGAGGATCGCGAATATTTGTGGCTGAGTTTAACAGTTTGAAGGATAAAACCCTTAAACCTCTCAACCGATTTTAGGCACAGACAATCTTTAGACCTTAAGAAAGAACATAGGTAATGTTTCATTGTGAAAAAATGGCATCTATAATCCACGTGGACGAAGTCGCGGGCGGCCGCTAGTACTTATCTATACTTACCAATGATATGTATAAAAATAAAGAGTTTGTTTGTATAAACGCGCTTATCTCAGGCACTACTTTACCGAATTGAAAAAATATTTTTGGGTTAGATAGTCCATTGATCGAGGAAGGATTTAAAGCTTTAAAACACTCTATGTGTGCGGAAACCGAAATACACGCGGACGTAGTCACGGGCGGCCGCTAGTACTTTCATAATCATTCTTGCCTCGAGTAAAAATTCACATGTTCATAACACATTTGATCCTAGCGGGATTCGACCCCACGACCCTTGGTTTTGTTACCACTAGGCCAACGGGCCTCTCGATAGGATCTATAAGTGCTTTGGCAGCTTGCCAGTTCTGTTCATTGTTCAATATTAGCTCTCAAGGGAGTTAAGTGATAATAATAAATTATGTCCCTTGTTTTTGGTGTAAAAGGATCGAGGGTTACTGCGTGACTTAATAAGTAAATTTCTTGTTCAATGGCTTTTGAAAGAAAGGCTGACAAGTGAAAAAGGTTTCGAATAGACCGTTTGTCTAGTGGTCAGAGACCCTGGCTACAAAAGCTAGGGTCGCGGGTTCGAATCCCGCTGGGGGCAAATGTTCGTGTGATGAACATCGGTATTTCTACTCGAGTCATGGATTTTTATAAAATTATTAAGTATGTCTATCCGTTCCCTAGCTTCCATAGTACAAGCTTCGAGCTTAGTTTGGGGCTAGGCAATTGGTGTGTTAGTCCAATGAATTTATTTATGAATTTATTTATAAATGTCTATCCATTCGCTAGCGCAGGATTCTTCACGGTGTTTTCCCTCACCTCTGAGCTAATGGCCCAAATGCTCACTTATATTTACGAAAAATCCAGAGGTGTGGGCCCGGATTTGAACTCCGGACCTCATGTATGTGAGGAGCGGTCCGTACCACTAGGCCACCATTGTTACGTAAACGCATTAATGCCAATTTCAAAACTGCCGCCAAAGGTGCCGTTCCTATATTCGTTCAATTCATCTCGCTCGCTCAAGCCAATAGCAGCGCCCGAGCAAAGGGCTATCGGTGGAAGTTGACAGTGATTGGCTACCGGTGAGTGTGAAGGCCGTCGTGTTCAAGAGCGACACGAAAAGTTGAATGTGCAACCGAAAATTACATTTTGGAGCAAATCTTACAAAAATATACTATTGTGTGTGATGTTAAAGTGTTTTGTGAACATTATAAAGGACAATTAACAAAGCGTGACACCTGGGAATCCAGATCCAGGAAGATTAAGATCAGGACTGACCCAACCGCGGCGCCGCGTGGTATGTGGAAGGGCAACCCAACCAGCAGCACACAGCAAACACCAGCAGGAGCCACGGTCCACTCGTGCGTGGATTAGCCTCCTTCCACCGGTAAGTACCTCATGCTTTTGGTGGACAGCGAGCGAACCGCGATCCGTTAATTTGTTGGCGGAACCTGACCGAAGGTTCTGACCCAGTGGGTCGGCGTCGGTGCTCACGGCAACACCATTCCGACACATTTCATGGTGCCGAAACCCGGGAAGTGGCTTCCTATTCAACCATCAAGTAGAATATAGCTGGTGTTTTCATCCATTAGAATCAATTGCGCAGTTAATATTTTTATTTTTAACTAGTGGGTATTTTCGCATTACTTTACATTTCTATGCAATTTACTCGGTGAGCGGTAACCTATTCGTCCATCTTGTACTCTGAATTCAATTCACTAACGCTCACATATCACTACATTCATAGATCAAACTGATTCAATTCGTTCGGCGACTAATTATTCGTAAACAAACGTTTTTATAGTCGATCACAGGTTTGCAACATTGCAGCTTTAATTCGTGCACTCGTTAATACTTTGAATGCTAAAGTTAATCACAGATCATATTTTTACAATCAATAATTTTTATCCGTGTAAAAATATTTATTTCATTCGGCTGTGTTACTTTACTTCAAGTTGCCTAGATACCTACGCGTTTTATTATTGCGGATCACACACAAGCAAACTAGCTCATGCTATAATTTAATTCGGTGCTTTGTGTGTTACTTATAGTCGGCTGTGATAGTAAATAAATAGGTACTAAGTAACAAACGATCAACAACCCTGTTTTGTTTGTTGTCGCGGATCATACTTCAAACTAATAGTTTTTGTATTTCTATTCGGCCGTGACACAAACTTATACGTAACTATTCGTTTGTCATTGTTCTTAAACATTGGCGAAATCATTCGTTAGGTCATCACATTCCAATTTATCCTACTTTTTTCGTAATAACAAAATTAAACGTTTTCATTCGTTGTTATAACCGGTCCGTTTCACCGCGAATCACGTGAAGTGGAATCTATGCAATCGGCTGTTCCGTGCTATTGTATTCATACGCGTTATCTATGGTACCTATTACGAAGTTAGGTAGTTAGTTAACGTTTTTCTATTGCTTATTGTTTATCGATACAAAATAAATTCGTTGTTGGTACAAGTATAATTAACTAGTAATCATGTCTTTTAATACAAAACGTGGTGTCACTCGTAAACTTAGTCATTCAAGTAAATCCAAATCGAAAAATACTAATAGTGAGTACACTGTTCACGATTTACCGGCATTACGTCGTAAGCGTACGATAGCTTTGAACCGTATGTCAAAGGCATTAGAGGTTGGTATCATTGCCGAATCCGATGATAGTCAATGCGATCTTTTTCTTTCATATTGTGACCAAGCGGCCAACATTAGGTCTGATTTCGAATGCGCACATTATTCTATACTCGAATTGTTGACTTCATCGACTGATGACGAGGAAGAAGGGGTTGATGAAGACATTCGTAAACGTTTTGATGACGCTTATTTTCATGTTTTGTCAATAGCAAAATCATTAACAAAACCGGAATTAGAAATTGACAAAAAGATTATAAGGCTGAGTCTACACCATTAAGGTCACATATTAAGCTACCTAAGATTCAGTTACCTTCGTTTTCAGGTAACATTAAGCAATGGCCTGAATTTATTGATTCATTTAATTCGTTAATTCATGACTGTCATTATTTAACCGATGTGGAGAAATTTCAATATTTAGTATCGACGCTTAGCGGCGACCCGTTATCGCTTATTCGTAAATACCCCGTAACAGGTGATTATTACTCCGATGCGTACGCGGCCTTAGTCTCGCGTTATCAACATAAACGTGAATTATCTTTCACATGCTGGAAGGATATTTTAAACGTTTCGTTCAAACTAAATAATGCAATCGAGTTTCGTCGATCATTAGATTGTATTGACGAAAACTTAGGCATTTTACGCAAACAAGACCTACCAGTTGACAATTGGGATTTCATAATCGTTTACCATATTTTGTCCAAATTAGATTCGAAAATGCGTCGTGAATTCGAAGAGAAATACATTAATACAGAGATTCCGACGTATCATCAATTAAAAGACTTTCTGCATTCCAAATGTGAATCTCTTTTACGCGATAATCATTTTTCTGAACATTCCAAAGGAAACAATGTGTCGAAGGAACCAAGTAGCAACATTCGTAGTATTATGTCGAATTCGAAACAGTATTCTAATAATTTTACAAAACGACATAATGTCACTCATACTTTGTTAACAGACAGTAAGCAGGTTCAATCCCCTTCAGACAAAAATGTTAAACAGATTTTGAAATGCATTTTATGTTCGGATAATCATTCTATTACTCATTGTAAACAATTTCTCGCTAAGTCGGTGGACGACCGTATGTCTTACACATTAGAGTCAAAGTTGTGCTTCAACTGCCTTAAATCATCCCATCAACTGAAGGATTGTAACTCGATGTTTCGTTGTTGGAAATGCAAACATAAACATCACACGTTGCTTCATAAGGAACGCGATGCTAAGAATTCTAGTGTTGATAAGAACTCCACAGAATCAAAATCCGTATCTTTGTTCGTCAAAGGACGTTCAAATTATTCGATTAATTCTACAAATACGACTGTGTTGTTAGCAACGGCTATTATTCAAATTCGAGATTCGAACGGTAAATATCAAGCTTTACGCGCGTTATTCGACACCGGAAGTCAAAATAATTTTATAACTCGACAAGCAGTTCATTACTTGGATCTTAAGCCAGTCTCATGCGAAACAAATATCAACGGCTTAGGTGGTATTTCTGCTGACGTCACCGGTTTCGTCCGTTGTTCAGTAGGTTCAAACGATAATTCGTTATTCGATTTAGACATTCACGTTATTTCAAATATATGCGGTGAGCAACCCATAGCTAAAATTAATACGTCGGGTTGGTCCCACATTAACTCGTTACCGTTAGCTGACCCAGGGTATGACATCCCTGGCCCTATCGATGTTCTGCTTGGTGCAGACGTTTTCGCCGAGTCCATTTTAGCTCAGCGCATAAAGGGTGGTCCAAATCAGCCCCTCGCGATTAATTCGGTCTTCGGATGGCTCCTACTAGGAAGAACGCCACTCATGTCTTCATCGCTGGTACAAGCTTCTTCAAATTCTGACATCGAATTGATATCAGCATTACAGCGTTTTTGGGAAGTGGATAGCGTGCCTCAGGCTTCCTCTTTGACTCCTGAAGAAACTTTATGCGAACAGGCCTATGCAGTTGATCATTATCGTGACCCGAGTGGCAGGTACGGAGTGCGTCTCCCGTTTAAAGACACTGTGGAACCAATCTTCGATGGCTCTCGTGACATCGCATTAAGGCGCTTTCATGCGATTGAGCGTCGCTTGTCTCGTGATCCTGATGTGCGTCAACAGTATTGTGAGTTCATGTCTGATTACGAGAGATCTGGTCACATGTCTTTAGTAAATCCAAAAGAGCTAGGCCAAGGCAAATACTATATTCCGCATCATTGTGTGATCAAACTGGATAGTGTCACAACTAAATTACGCGTGGTCTTTGATGCGTCAGCAAAGGACGCAAGAGGTATTTCGTTAAATGACACTTTGCTAACGGGACCTAACTTCAATCTAATATCGTTGGGGTTCTCCTCCACTATCGAATTCATGCGGTTGTTTTTATGGCTGACATACGTCAGATGTATCGACAAATTCTGGTCTCTGATGAACATCGTGATTATCAGAGAATCTTTTGGAGAACAAGCCCTGATCAAGTTTTGAAGGAATATAAACTTAATACAATAACGTACGGTGTTTCTTCTGCGCCGTATTTAGCTTGTAGAACAGTTAAACAACTGGCAGAGGATGAAGGTAGCAAATATCCTCTTGCTCAGAAAATTGTATCTACCGATATATACGTAGATGATATAGTCACAGGCTGTCCGAATCTTACGGCTGCTTCGGAAGCCAAATCTCAAATAATAAAATTATTCGAGCTAGGTCATTTTGAGCTAAGAAAATGGGCTAGTAATTCGCCAGAGTTGTTATCAGATCTTTCCCCAGAAGAGTGTCTTTTGGATAGTAAATCATTCTCTGGTGACAAATATCCTACACTTAAGGTACTTGGATTGAAGTGGAATCCAGTATCTGACTCGTTTTCATTCGACGTGACTTCGTCTAATCGACCATGTACTAAGCGTGTTATCCTTAGTGAGATCGCTAAAATATTCGACCCGTTGGGCTTTTTGTCACCACTCACAATCCAAGTCAAATGTTTATTGCAGAGACTGTGGATTCTCGGAACTTCTTGGGATGAGTCACCGCCAAATAGTGTCGTCCTTATGTGGAAAACATTTTGTGACCAGTTACCTTCTATTATTGACCTGAGTATTCCGCGTCGTCTCACTTTTGATAATGTAACTTCATACGAATTACATGGTTTCTGTGATAGTTCCGAACTTGCGTACGGAGCGGCGATCTACCTACGCGTCTTGTGCGGTGACGGATCTATTCATACTCGGCTGTTATGCGCCAAGGCACGCGTCGCTCCACTTAAACGTCTTTCCTTGCCTCGTTTAGAGCTCTGTGGAGCTGTACTACTCGCAGATCTGACAAAATTCATAACTGACACGTATCAGTCCAAAATCCCAATCGATATTATTCAACTTTGGTCTGACTCGACCGTTGTCTTATCTTGGCTTCGATCGCACTCATCTCGTTGGACTACATTCGTGGCAAATCGTGTGAGTCACATTCAAGACATTGTCCCCACCGGCAATTGGCAACATGTTGCTTCTGGTGATAATCCTGCGGATGTATGTTCTCGTGGTCAACTTCCCCACGATCTTCTTAATAATTCGTTGTGGTGGTCAGGTCCGTCCTGGTTGTCACAAACTTCTGACTGTTGGCCAAACAACTATCAAAGGCTTCTTACCGAGGATGAGGAGCAAATCGTGCGTACCGAAGAGCGTCATTCAGTGGCTCTGGTGACCGAACAAACTACGGATAGACAACCGGATTCTATATTCGACAACTTACTAAAGCGTTTTTCATCATTGGACAAAATCACTCATATAATTTCTTACATTCGTAGATTCATGTATAATATTCGTTCTAAAGGCGCGCGCCATAGCGGTTCTATTCTCACTGAAGAAGAAAATCACCAATCATTATTATTAATCGTTAAAGCCGTTCAAAGATCATCGTTCGAGAATGAAATTAAACGTCTTCGTAGGAAACAATCGTTGCCCAAACCATTTCAAAAACTAAATCCGTTTATCGATGAGGCAGGTGTTCTCAGGGTGGGCGGTCGGTTATCTCGTGCCGGCTTAGAATTTGATCAAAAACATCCAGCGCTGCTGCCTTGTGATCATCTTCTTACAAACAGACTAATCGAATCCATTCATCGTAAATATTGCCATACTGGGCAAAACACTACTCAGTATTTAGTTTTACAGCGTTTTTGGATTTTATCCGCAAAACGAGCTATTCGTCGGTGTCTTTCAAAATGTATCGGCTGTTATAAAACAAACCCTAAACCGTTAGAGCCGTTTATGAGTGATCTTCCGTCTTATCGAGTTAACCAAGTTAAGTCATTTTCGGTCGTTGGCGTGGATTTCGGGGGACCATTCCGCATTAAAATGGGGCCCTATCGCGGAGCTAAAATGGACAAGGCGTATCTATGCTTGTTTGTCTGTTTAGCTACCAAAGCCGTACATCTTGAGGTGGTGTCATCGCTTTCCTCTGAGGGTTTCATTGCTGCATTGCGACGTTTTGTAGGTCGTCGTGGACGGTGTAGCGTCATCCATGCCGATAATGGCACGAACTTTGTTGGTGCCGACAATTACTTAACGTTAATCGAAGAGGCTTCGCAGGCTGAACATATCAAATTCGTTTTCAATCCCCCCTCCGCACCACATTTTGGTGGGGTGTGGGAAATTCAGATTAAAGCTGCAAAGTCACATCTTTATCGCGTGGTCGGCAATCAGGTATTAACATTCGAAGAACTCAGCACGTTATTCGTTCAAATTGAATCAATTTTGAATTCGCGACCTTTATGTGCTCTTAGCACTGATCCAAATGATTTAAACGTTTTAACTCCCGGTCATTTTCTGACTTTGGAACCACTTACAAGCGTTCCAGATGAGGATTACCTTTCAGTTAACTTAAATCGACTTAACCGTTGGCAACTGATTCAATCTTTCGTTCAAAGCTTTTGGATCCGTTGGAAACATGAATATGTAAATTCTCTTTCTCATCGTATGAAATGGACGAAGGCTTCAAAACCGTTATCCGTTAACACTGTAGTTGTCATCAAAGATGATAACCGCACGCCTCTCCAATGGGCACTAGGAAGAGTATGCGAGCTTCATCCGGGTCCTGATGGGACCATTCGAATAGCGACTATTAAAACTAAAAGTGGTCTTATCAAAAGACCTCTGGTCAAGTTGTGTCCTCTTCCTATAGAATCATAATTCGTAACACATTAAACTATAGTTTTCTAGTTTAGTTAGTCATAAACTCTTATCGTTAATGTTACTTGTATCATTCGTTAAATTCTGCATCAAAGTTTTCTAAGTCAGTCGTTTATACAGTTAGGTATTTTAGCGTTTCCGTTTTCTTTATTTATCCGGAAAATACCAGCTGTATTTTGGTGGGCGGTATGTTACGTAAACGCATTAATGCCAATTTCAAAACTGCCGCCAAAGGTGCCGTTCCTATATTCGTTCAATTCATCTCGCTCGCTCAAGCCAATAGCAGCGCCCGAGCAAAGGGCTATCGGTGGAAGTTGACAGTGATTGGCTACCGGTGAGTGTGATGGCCGTCGTGTTCAAGAGCGACACGAAAAGTTGAATGTGCAACCGAAAATTACATTTTGGAGCAAATCTTACAAAAATATACTATTGTGTGTGATGTTAAAGTGTTTTGTGAACATTATAAAGGACAATTAACAAAGCGTGACACCTGGGAATCCAGATCCAGGAAGATTAAGATCAGGACTGACCCAACCGCGGCGCCGCGTGGTATGTGGAAGGGCAACCCAACCAGCAGCACACAGCAAACACCAGCAGGAGCCACGGTCCACTCGTGCGTGGATTAGCCTCCTTCCACCGGTAAGTACCTCATGCTTTTGGTGGACAGCGAGCGAACCGCGATCCGTTAATTTGATGGCGGAACCTGACCGAAGGTTCTGACCCAGTGGGTCGGCGTCGGTGCTCACTTCAACACCATTCCGACACAACCATCGCTCGCTCGTGTAAAGTTAATTATTATAATTAAATCGCTCCATTCTTTCAAACGTTCTTTCCCAAACAGAAATGTTAATTACAAATTAACTTAGAACACGGAAGCTTTTATCTAATTAATAAATTAACATAAAGTCTGTTTTTGTAGCCTCATTTTGTTCTTGGAAACCTGGGTTTTATATTATATTTAATTTAGGAACACACAAGGTTGAAATCACGCGACCGAATATTATAATATGTATTGTTACGAACGAGCCGGAACCATCGAGACATCGCGACATAAAGTCGAATGTTCGAGACTAATCTACATCTATAATTGTGACGGACAGACGCGATCCGCGCCGAGAGTATTCGCGAAGCCGGTACAAACCCCGCGCGCGCCATTTACAACCTTATGACAACGCAATAAGGTCAACGATCGAGTCACCGCAGACGCGGCGCGAGCGCGTCGCAGGTAGAAAAAAGGGCCGCGGGAGCGCACGACGCTTCTAGATACATCGCGTGTTATCAAGAGGGCTATTGTTCGCGCGCGAGTACTTTCTCGGGACGGCCGAATTATCTAGTATCGCGTTGCCGGCGATATAAATACGGCTCAAATGGGGAGTAAGTCGAGTTCAATCTGAGCTTTCGGAGTGATAAGTGCGAACAAGTGATTACGAGTGACTATACCTGCGACCTAAGCGATACCTACGGACTACGAAGAACCCTGTGAACATAGTGTTTAGTGCGATTGAGTGTACGACCTAGGCGACCTACGGACTTCGATTTTCTGTGTGATTTGGCTACGGTGATTGTGTTGTGACTTGTGATTGTGTTGTGACTTGTGATTGTGTTGTGACTTGTGATTGTGTTGTGACTTGTTTATCGTCGAATAAATTCTTCTATCAAGTCAACGGTTTTTAATCCAAATCCCGATCTCCACGTTCGTAACATTTGGTGTCAGAAGTGGGATTTGGAAATGCCAGTGACTCCGAGGGAAGAAAATACCGGCGTCAGAACGAGGGCACAACAGGCTGCGGAGGCCACGGCAAGTGCTCGACCGGAGACTTCTAGTGACCATCGAGAGATGCCGATCGGCCCAACCAACCAAGCTGCGCTCATCGACCAGGCCACGTCGACTATGCAGGCCCCTTCAAGTGACTCTGCCCATACGGCCTCACCTCAAGAGCAATCTGCATCGGATCTAAAAAGGTTAACGCAGATGATAAGTTTTATGCTCCAAAAACAGGACAAGATGGAAGACAAAGTGCAGATGGTAGGTGATAAGCTCCAGCAAACAGAACAGAAATTACTTCTGGGCGTAGATTCAGTGCGTGATATGGTGCAAGACCTGCGGAAAAACGTGGACCAGGTAGAAGAGAGAGTCACCAGTGTAGAGGCCAACCTTGCCGGGTTACATAAGAAGGTCCTGCGACTGGAAGCAGCAGGACCCACCGTGACGAGTGATTCTATCAGCCATGCACCCCGGGTAAAAGTCCCATCGTTCGACGGCACTACATCTTGGACCGCCTACCGTCAGCAATTCCAAACTGTTGCCGATGCCAACGGATGGACAGATGAACAGAGCCGGACAGCGCTTACTGTTGCTCTTCGTGGATCGGCCCTTTCGGTTCTGGAGGCGCTTCCATCCTCGGGGAGTACATTCAAAGACTTGATGGAGGCACTCGAGGCGCGATATGGCGAAAATCACCTGGAGCATGTCTTCCGCGCCCAATTACGGGACAGATGCCAACGCTCGGGAGAAGGTCTACAGCAGTGGGCCTTAGAGATTGAAAAGATAGTCCGCAAGGCATACCCAACTGCTGAAAAGAAGATGGTGGACTCTATCTTAGTACAATCATTTATTGATGGGATAAGAGACCTGGAAGTAAGGGCTGCGGTAGGGCTTCGTCACCATGCTTCTCTCAAGGATGCCCTAGCTCATGCCCTTGAGGTGGAAGCTCTGCGACGTGATATTAGACCTATACACAAGGTACGAGAAGTAGTGGAGGAGGTAAAAGAAATAAAGACGTCGTTCCCGAAGAAGAAAACAATTGAAGTAATGTGCTACAGATGTGGAGAAAAGGGCCATCTGCAGTTTTCCTGCCCAAAGAAGGAGCCCCAAACATCTAAGCTTGCTGATTTACTGATTAGCAAGTTAGATGAGCGCTTGGAAGAAATGTCGAAGAAGCTGGAGGCTTCAGCTTCTAGGAATCAGGGAAACGAGTAACAGCCAGGGCTAAGGGGCGGGTGCTGGCTGGAACGGAAGAAGCCCCGACAACGATTGTCTCCCAGGCGTGCAATGGGAACAGTTTGAGGATTCGAGGATTAGTGAACGGAAGAGACTGCAAGATAACTATAGACACAGGAGCTTCTAGGACAATTATCAAGCCGGGACTTGTGGAATCTCCGAAGAATCGTGACAACATCGTCGGTGTTAAGCTTCTGTCCGCTACCGGCCAGCAGATACCCGTCCTAGGGGAAATTTCGGTCACGTTGCGAGTGGGTGAAGCATCGTACACTCATAACGTGATAGTGGCTGAAATTATGGACGACTGTGTTCTGGGCCTTGACTTCATGAGAAGATATGACTGCAAAATCGATGTCACCAATGGCATATTTAAGTGCGGTAACGAAGACCTATTCATTCTGGGTGGACCTGAAGGCAAAGTAACATGCCTAAAGAAGATCAACATACCAGCAAGAACACAAGCTAAAGTCCTAGTGAAACTGCCAAGAAGTAAGAAAAATAGATGCGTTTTAATAGAGGATACACCGAGTAAGTCGACGGCACAGAAGTTTCTGGCAGCAAGGACACTCGTTAAAGGGAACACGACTGCAATTGTTAGAGTTGTGAATTTAGAAGACCACGAAATTCAACTCAAGGAAGGTGATGTTGTCGGCAGATGCGAAGAAGCTGTCTGGGTGAGGCAGTGCCAGGCGTCTTCAAGTGCACCAACATCTAAGAATAATGCTAACGTCGAAGAACTTCTTAACGGATGCAAGAACTACGTGAATTATTCTCAAAAGTTAAAAGCTAAAAACCTACTTCAGCGGTTTGCAGACGTGTTTTCTTCAGGCGAAGGTAATTTGGGAAGGACTTCTTTGGTACAACACAAGATTAACACCGGGAATGAAGGCCCTATCCGGCAGCGGGCAAGACGAATACCAATTGCCAAGGAACAAGAAGTTCAGGATATGCTCGAGGATATGAAGAAGAATAAGATCATCGAACCTTCTGTAAGTCCTTGGTGCTCACCTGTTGTTTTAGTCAAAAAGAAAGATGGAACTACGAGATTTTGTGTGGACTATCGCCGACTCAACGACATCACAAAGAAGGACAGTTACCCGCTACCACGTATCGACGACACTTTGGACACTCTGAGTGGTAATGCTTGGTTCTCCACATTAGACTTAAAGTCTGGATACTGGCAAGTGGAAATCCACCCAAAAGATAAGGAGAAGACCGCATTTTCAACTGGAAAGGGTTTATGGCAGTTTAACGTTATGCCATTTGGATTGTGTAACGCTCCAGCTACTTTTGAGCGTCTAATGGAGTGCGTCCTGGCAGGATTAGTGGGAGAGGCTTGTCTGGTGTATTTGGATGACGTCATCATCATGGGCAGAGACTTCGAAGATCATTTATTTAACTTGGAAAAAGTCTTAAGGAAGATACGGGGAGCCAACCTCAAACTAAATCCAAAGAAATGCAGTTTATTTAGGAAGAAGGTGAACTTCCTCGGTCACGTCATCAGTAGTGAAGGAATACAGACTGATCCAGCTAAAATAGAAGCTGTACAGAAGTGGCCTACTCCCAAGGATAAAACAGAAGTAAGAGCATTTTTGGGTCTTTGCTCATACTACAGGCGTTTTGTCAAAGGGTTCTCCGAAATCGCCAAGCCATTGCATCGCCTAACGGAAGATAAGAGAGGATTCCATTGGGATGCAGCTTGTGAGGATTCTTTCCAAAGATTGAGGAAATGCCTATGTGAAGCACCGATTTTAGGATACCCACAAACCAACGGACAGTTCATCGTAGACACGGATGCAAGCAACACGGCAATTGGTGGAGTGTTGTCTCAAAAGCAAGGGGATAGAGAAGTTGTGATCGCCTACTTCAGCAAGTCATTATCAAAGCCTGAGAGGAACTACTGGGTGACAAGAAGAGAACTCTTGGCTGTAGTTAAAACACTACAACACTTCAGCAAATACCTCATTGGCCGAAAGTTCGTGCTGCGTACCGACCATGCTGCCCTAAAATGGCTGCTTCAATTCAAGAGTCCAGAAGGTCAAGTGGCTAGATGGATTGAACAGCTGCAAGAATACGACTTCATCACTGAACACCGCAGTGGAAAGGCACATGGTAATGCTGATGCTCTATCAAGGAGACCATGCCCAGAGGAATGTAAACACTGCGTCAGGCAGGAGTCAAAGGAAGAACATGTACAATTGACGAGGACAAGCCCTCCGAGGACCTGGGAAGATGAATCAGTGAGAGAAGCACAGGAGGATGACGAAGACATACGACTGATCGTCGCATGGAAGAAACGAGGTAGCGAAAAGCCGCGATGGTGTGAAGTTGCGCCTACAAGTGCTACCACAAAAGCGTATTGGGCTCAGTGGGACAGTTTCATACTGCAGAACGGAATACTTTACCGAAAATGGGAGCAAACCAACGGTAGAGAGTTCCACCTGCAGCTGGTGGTCCCAAGAAACAAGATCAAGGACGTTCTGCGTGAGGTACATGATGGCGTATCGGGAGGTCACCTGGGAGTCAAGAGGACCTTGACGAAGGTACGAGAAAGGTTCTACTGGCTGAACTGTCGAGCAGATGTGCAAGATTGGTGCCGGAAATGTACTACTTGTGCTGCAGTGAAAGGTCCATCCACCAGGAGCCGAGGACATCTTCAACTTTATAACGTTGGTTCACCATGGGAGCGAATAGCAGTGGATATTGCCGGACCATTCCCCGTGACAGACTCGGGAAACAAATTTTTCATGGTCGTCATGGATTACTTCACCAAGTGGCCGGAAGTATTCGCGATACCCAATCAAGAAGCTACAACGGTGGCCACAAAACTAGTTGAAGAAGTCATATGCCGATATGGTGTACCATTAGAAATCCACTCCGACCAAGGCAGAAAGTTCGAGCGATTTGTAAGGTGGGGAATGGCGGTGGACAAAACCTGTTTGCTCTGTGGTGAGGCCGTAGGTACCGCAAGGCATTTGTTGGTGGGATGCAGAGTACTCCTAGACAGAGGTCACTACTCTCGCCGCCATGACGGAGTGTTGCAGATCATACGTGAAGCGGTGAGCCTTTCAATAGCAAGAGCAGCAAAAGGTTTGACGACGAATACAAGGAACATCAACTTCGTCAAGGAAGGATCTACCAAGAAGTCCAAAGTCAAACCTTACTCCATCGTTAGTGTAGCTCCAGATTGGAAGATCATGATGGACATGTATGAAAAGCACTACAGTATTCCAGAGGACATTGCGTTATCGTCGTCTAGACCAGACCTTTTCATTTATTCTAGAAAACTTAAGCGCGTACTGTTGGTAGAACTTACTGTTCCATGGGAGACAAACATTCCCAAAGATCACGCGTTTAAAACAAATAAGTATTATGACCTAACCAACGAAATGACTAAAAATGGTTATATAGCACGGTTGTATGCTGTGGAAGTGGGTGCGAGAGGTATACCAGCGAAATCTCTCTACAACCTACTGAAGGACTTAGGATTACCAAGATCTAATATTAGCTCGTTACTGGAAAGAGCAACTAACGCTGCTTTACTCGGCTCATACCAAATATGGTTGGGAAGGGAGAGGAATGTCATCGGTGGAGGTGATCGTTAGTATACTATAAAGGGGCCCCTTAAACCTACACGCTGGGTCGCAAGTCCCAGGCGCCGACTGACATTCCTCTCTGTTCCACGCGATGGACCCGGCACCCGCACGGTGAATCCATGGATAGCTAAGAAGTTCGTCTCATAACATTTGACAGCCCGGAGAGACGGGATGACTCTGGAAAGACAGATGACGCTGGAAAGACAGATGGCAGTTGGGAAGACAACTGACTACTGGAAAGACAGTCAAGGGTCATGGCCTAGCAAGCCGAACCCGGGAATTTACTCGCTAAAAGTCCAAACAAGAAAAATACCCCTGGGACAGTCCGAGAGGGGGGGCGGAAGAACTGTCCACCGGAGGATTTAGTTGACAACCATGGCGAGAATACGGACTTGAATTGCCCTGTGTGCGGGAAAATCTACAAGAGACGAGCCTGGTACCTCAAGCATTTGAAAACGCATGATGGTGTTGAAGAACGACGGTCGTCGGTAAGTATAAACTCTTCAGCTTCCACTACGGATAGAGTTGACCCTCACATATCTCATGGTGGGCCTTCATGGGTTAGTTACCAGGAGCCTATAAACATCCGGGCACGTCTTAGCATCCCCAGTTTAAAGACATCTACTTGGAAATACCATAGTGACAACTTGGCAGTGCTGTTAGAATATCCAGGTACCAACGCGGATTTAAATACCCAAGTTGAAACGATGCAGGATAAGATACACTCATACTTTAGTGAGCATTATCCACCGCCTAATAGGCATGCTCACAAACAAAGAGAAAATATGTTCAAGGCAAAAATGCGGAGGAAGAAAAGAGAATTGGTCAAGCAACTTCGTGTAGCGAAGTCCATGGGAGATAACCACCTCAGTCACCAATTATCAAGAGCACTCAGATCTATCTTGAAATTGATTCAAGGAGTCTCTTTGCAAATGACTAGAAATCAGGCGAACCTTATGAGAGCTAGGCATGAAGTTGACTTCGATAAAAACCCATTCTTGTACTCCAAAAGTATTTTTAAACAACCGCCCGGAAGATTGCAACTGACAGATGAACAAATATATGACCATTTTAGGCGCACATATGAAGTGCCGAAACAACTGAAGATTTACAATGACCCGAGCTCTAAGAGACCTAGCAATCCTGTATCGGAGTTTCAGGGTACGGCTCCTACCCTAGAAGAACTAACGCGGCAGATAAAAAGGAAAGCATCAAGTTCATCTCCGGGGCCCGATGGTATTCCGTACATTGTATATAAAAAGTGCCCATCAGTGTGTAGACATCTTTTAAATATATTTGTTAAGATTTGGTCGAAAAAGCAGATTCCGGAAGTATTTGGTAAAGCTGTTTTCGTGCTCATTCCTAAAAAGGAGACAGTCACTGATCCAAAAGATGCTAGGCCGATAGCTCTTACAAACACGATATCGAAAATATTTTTCTCGATCTTGCAAGATCGAATGTCAAAATTTATGTTAAACAACGAATACTTTACGCCAAAGCACCAGAAGGGGTTTTTACCAGGAGTTTCTGGTTGCTTAGAACATAACACATTGTTGGCGGAAAGTTTAAAGGATGCCAGGAAACACGAAAGACAAATAGCGGTGTGCTGGATTGACCTAGAGAATGCATTTGGCTCAGTTCAGCACGAGCTGATGTTTTTCGCGTTAGAATGGTATAACTTCCCCCCTTTGGTTTTAGATTTGATTAAGTCATATTATTCTAATTTATCTTTTGTAATTAGCTGTAAAGACGGTTACACAAAACCTTTAAATTATAATATTGGTCTATTTCAGGGATGCTGTTTATCTCCTATAGTATTTAATGTTGTTATAAATATTTTAATTGACACTTTGATTTTACAGGAGAAGAAATGGGGTTATCGGTTTAAAATCAATAATCAGTACACAGAATCAATCCTAGCCTTTGCTGACGATCTCGCAATCTTGACACGAAACCCGAAGCAGTGTCAAGTGTTATTGAAAAAGGTGGATGAGTTCTGTGCTTGGACTGACGGCATGAAGGTGAAACCAAGTAAATGCTATTGTTTATGTCTGGGTAGACGAGATACGAAATTTACATCTTATGACCCTGGACTCACGATTGGCGGTCAGAATGTTGCCACAATTTCTGAAGCGCTCCCGTTCAAATTTCTAGGCAGAAAGATAGACTATAGAGGCCGCACACCATCTTTGGAGGGTATTGTTGAGGATTTCATTGATTCCATTAGTAGGGTTGAGAACCAACCCATAGGGAACATTAAGAAGCTATGGATCTACAACAAATACCTGTCATCGCGCTTGTCTTGGCCTTTCCTCGTGTACGACTTCGGAAAAACCCTTTTGTCGCGACTAGATGCCGTTGTTGTGAAATCGTTGAAGTCTTGGACTGGATTAGCTCACTCGGCAGACCCCTCTACACTATTTAGGGGCAAAAATAGTTTTGGGATGAACCTAAACAAGCCATCGGAGCTATACAAACATCTTAGAGTCACCAAGATGCACATTCTGGGTAAATCGAAAGACAACGCAGTGGCAACACTCCCAAAAGATAAGAATATGAGTGAGTTAGAGTCTAGGCTACGGTTCCATAAGCAGTTTATGGTGGGAGCGCAAATAAACAGGGTAGGATTGGGATGTCGAGGAAGAGAGGATGACCGGAACATCATTAAGTCTTTTCTGCGAATGGATGAAGATAACGAGTATAGAGTACATGCGCTTAATCTCGAAATGCAAAACGAGTGGGTGTCCCTTGGTGAGTTTTGTATCCCTTTAGCATTGAAGTGGCGGTCGATACTGTACGATTGGTCTCCAGCGCTGCTTAAATTCTATCTGAATGCCTTTCAGTTGACCCTACCTGATCAGAGCAACCTTGTAAGGTGGGGAATGGCGGTGGACAAAACCTGTTTGCTCTGTGGTGAGGCCGTAGGTACCGCAAGGCATTTGTTGGTGGGATGCAGAGTACTCCTAGACAGAGGTCACTACTCTCGCCGCCATGACGGAGTGTTGCAGATCATACGTGAAGCGGTGAGCCTTTCAATAGCAAGAGCAGCAAAAGGTTTGACGACGAATACAAGGAACATCAACTTCGTCAAGGAAGGATCTACCAAGAAGTCCAAAGTCAAACCTTACTCCATCGTTAGTGTAGCTCCAGATTGGAAGATCATGATGGACATGTATGAAAAGCACTACAGTATTCCAGAGGACATTGCGTTATCGTCGTCTAGACCAGACCTTTTCATTTATTCTAGAAAACTTAAGCGCGTACTGTTGGTAGAACTTACTGTTCCATGGGAGACAAACATTCCCAAAGATCACGCGTTTAAAACAAATAAGTATTATGACCTAACCAACGAAATGACTAAAAATGGTTATATAGCACGGTTGTATGCTGTGGAAGTGGGTGCGAGAGGTATACCAGCGAAATCTCTCTACAACCTACTGAAGGACTTAGGATTACCAAGATCTAATATTAGCTCGTTACTGGAAAGAGCAACTAAAGCTGCTTTACTCGGCTCATACCAAATATGGTTGGGAAGGGAGAGGAATGTCATCGGTGGAGGTGATCGTTAGTATACTATAAAGGGGCCCCTTAAACCTACACGCTGGGTCGCAAGTCCCAGGCGCCGACTGACATTCCTCTCTGTTCCACGCGATGGACCCGGCACCCGCACGGTGAATCCATGGATAGCTAAGAAGTTCGTCTCAAACGTGTTCCAAGAAGTCTGCAAAATATTGGGCATGCACAAGACAAGAACTACCGCGTATCATCCCCAGTCCGACGGCATGGTCGAAAGATTTAATCAGACTATTGAGAGGCACTTAGCAAAGTTAGTCGAAAACCATCAAAGGGACTGGGACAAGTACATTGCGCCATTCCTGCTCGCCTACAGGACTGCGGAACATGAGAGCACAAAAACAACCCCGGCGTACATTAACTTCGGACGAGAACTAAGGTTACCTGTCGATCTACTAACTGGAGGAGCACCAGACGACCCAATCTCCGTCCAAGATTATGTTTCCGACTTGCGTGAAAAGATGCGGGACATTTACGCCATGGTTCGAGAAAACGGCTTACAATCTAGCGAAAACATGAAGACTAGATATGACCGGAGAGCTAACACCAGCGGCTTTGATGAAGGATCATTGGTTTGGCTGCATAACCCGGTCCGGAAAAAGGGAAAGTCACCTAAATTGCAGACAAAATGGGAAGGCCCTTACAAAGTGGTAACGCGAATAAATGATGTCACATACCGAATCCAGCGACATCCGAGAGGAGCCTTGAAGGTGGTTCACATAGACCGTCTGGCGCGTTATCACGGCAATAATGAAGATGCTCGGGACGAGCATATCTAAGAGGAGGGCAGTGTTACGAACGAGCCGGAACCATCGAGACATCGCGACATAAAGTCGAATGTTCGAGACTAATCTACATCTATAATTGTGACGGACAGACGCGATCCGCGCCGAGAGTATTCGCGAAGCCGGTACAAACCCCGCGCGCGCCATTTACAACCTTATGACAACGCAATAAGGTCAACGATCGAGTCACCGCAGACGCGGCGCGAGCGCGTCGCAGGTAGAAAAAAGGGCCGCGGGAGCGCACGACGCTTCTAGATACATCGCGTGTTATCAAGAGGGCTATTGTTCGCGCGCGAGTACTTTCTCGGGACGGCCGAATTATCTAGTATCGCGTTGCCGGCGATATAAATACGGCTCAAATGGGGAGTAAGTCGAGTTCAATCTGAGCTTTCGGAGTGATAAGTGCGAACAAGTGATTACGAGTGACTATACCTGCGACCTAAGCGATACCTACGGACTACGAAGAACCCTGTGAACATAGTGTTTAGTGCGATTGAGTGTACGACCTAGGCGACCTACGGACTTCGATTTTCTGTGTGATTTGGCTACGGTGATTGTGTTGTGACTTGTGATTGTGTTGTGACTTGTGATTGTGTTGTGACTTGTGATTGTGGTGTGACTTGTGATTGTGTTGTGACTTGTTTATCGTCGAATAAATTCTTCTATCAAGTCAACGGTTTTTAATCCAAATCCCGATCTCCACGTTCGTAACAGTATTATTTAGTATGAGGCGGCAATGAATTTTCTATATAAAAAATTCGCGACGTTATTTCGGCATAGTGAGTCATCTCCAACTCAAAAGTGTGTATCATGTTATCATGAACAAGATGGAACGTTAATTCAGCCGCGTTAATTCGGTAGCGTTTATTTCGCAAAGTGTGTGCCTACACTTAGGCTATTACAAAAATTTGCATGAATGGCTGTAATAAAACTTAGGTTTGAAGATTTTGGCACTAAAACGTACGTAAGTTGAAATGGTTATAAAGTAGAAACAATTGAATTATTATTAAAAACAATTTACTCCTTTTCAAGATCATCTTCTTATAGTCCATTTTTGGACAAAAGCCTCTTTCAGATGGGGTTATGACCATAGTCACCACGCTGGGCAGGTGGGCTGGTGACCGCAGTATGGTGAACCATACAACACAGGGGAACGCTGCTGCCCATCCCCCAGAATGTGCCTAAGTATGGAAAAACATTAGGCAGAAAAAACACGATTAAAGTTCGGCGGGGTTACGCCCATAATGTATTTTAAATGGTGCATGAAACACAGAACCGAAATCACGTCGCGTAATATTGTATTGAAAATGAACTTCGGTCGCGTTTTTTCCCCTTAGTGTGTAGTTAGTCAAAGTCAAAGCGTTTATTTTGCAACTTGATTTACAATTAAATTCTTTTGCACGTCATATATTTTTTTAACCCTACTAGCTACAAGGAAATAATGAGGTTCTGTTCTAGGTCAACACGATATAGGAATTTATGTCGATATAATAGATTAGTAATTGTAAGTTTCATTTTATAAATGGGAGGGAATAGGAAGGAAGTCATTTAAATTTAAGTGATTACAAGTTATAAGCATGTCAAACTAGCTTTGAAATTCATTTTACTAAACTAATGAAAATAAGCAACGGTGTAGTCTAACTTCAAGTTAAAATATTAACTTATTAAAGTTCTTATTCAGCTTGAAGCTTGGATAAAAAGCTTTAAATTTTGTAAGACTTGTTATTGGCAGGGATTTGTTCAAGAAAGTTTTATAGGTTAATTATTGTATTTTCCTTTATTTTTCTGTGGGCTGAGTAGCAGCGTTCCCTGTGTTTTATCGTTTACATACTGCGGTATGGCGACTATGGCATAAGCATCTAGGAGAGACTTTCGTGATGATAATAATATTGATTTGTTTGTAAAATAGCGGCCGCCCGCGACTAAGTACGCGAGGATATCGGTTTTTATGTGTAGAAGTGTTTTTTACCGCTAATTCCCGTTCCCGTGGGAATTTTGCAATATCCTGTAGCGACAAAGCTTTAAGTTTACAAAGGTACCTGCCAAATTTCAAGCGTCTTACTTAAGCGGTTAGATTATCCATACAAACTTCCACACGGTTGGTAGGAAGGGGGCAAAAATTTGCCTTTGTTACTCTCCATCCCTTTAACCGCTACGCAAATTTTTCCGTGAAAAAAAGAAAAACAGACAGATGCACTTTCCCATTTAAAATATTAGTATGGATTGTAATCCTAGACAAGACTGGATCTAGATTGTTCCAGGTGCGATCTCACTTCATCATGATCTGGTTTCGATATTCAATCAGGGCACAATGGGAGCCTGGAGTAGTGTCATACGCAAGTGGCTAAGCGCGTATCGAACAGAATGAGTGTGGTTCCGTACCTACTATTATTATATTTAATTTATAGTAATCCTTTTTCTTATATTAATAAGATATTATTAATAATATTATAAATAAATAAAATAAATAAATAAATGCCTTGGACTAACACACCAATTGCCTAGCCCCAAACTAAGCTCGAAGCTTGTACTATGGAAGCTAGGGAACGGATAGACATACTTAAATACTTTTATAAACATCCATGACTCGAGTACAAATGCCGATGTTCATCACACAAACATTTGCCCCTAGCGGGATTCGAACCCGCGACCCTTGGTTTTGTAGCCAGGGTCTCTAGCCACTCGACCAACGGGCCTGTCAATATAATATAATCTTATCTATACTAATATGATAAAGCTGACAAGTTTGTTTGTTTGTTTAAATGCGTTAATCTCAAGAACTACTGGTCCGATTTCAAAAAATATTTTTGTGTTGGATAGTGCGTCAAATTATGACGAATTCACGAGGACGGCATGACTGCTAGTAATATTATAAATGTGGAAGTTTGTTTGTTTGGATGTTTGTCCGTGAGACTACTAGACAGATTTTGATGAAATTTGGTATACGGGCAGGGTATAGGCTGATTAGGTGATAGGATACTTTTTATCCAGATTAAAATATGTTCCCATGTTATAAACTGAAATCCGCGCGGGCGGCGGCTAGTAATTAAATAAAGCTGAAGAGTTAATTTTTTGTTTGGTTTTGACTATCTGATACAAACATATTTTTTCAATTCGAACCAGAAGTTCTTGAGATTAGCCCGTTCAAACAAACAAAGAACTCTTCAGCTTTATTATATGTATAAGTAATAAGTAAAATATAGATTTATTGAAAACCTGTTATACGTTCATTGCGGAACCCTAATTATATTCCCAATCAATCTGTGGAACAATACGACCGCTGTAAACAAAGCCCTGAGTGACACACGGATTAACCAATCACTGCGGTTCACTATCCCACTGTCAATATTCAAGTGGGCAAGCGTTTTTAAATCAAATGTCAGAGGATTCTGCTTTTTAGTTTTATACCCCCCCCCCCCCTTCGAGGCTCGCATTATTAATGGACGGTCCTTTAACGCGTTCTTTCTGCGATTGCTTTTGATTGAACCAACTTTCGCAGAAGCCGGTCATTTGATGGCCAAACAATGTTCATGGACGTAAGGTAAGAACGTAACGGAAGGCCCGTCAAGCCGTTGGTCCTGCGCCTGATCTCTCTACGGTCTTGTCAGATAGTTGTCCCCCCGAACTATGAGAGTGAGGGAATGCAGAGTGCACCTGTACTTCCTTACTCACTTATGCACTATAATATATCCTGGGTACCTGGCTGATCGTAAGTTCGGCCGCCATGGCCGAATACGGCCGGAGATAGGAAAGGATATTAACCAACTTTTTACTAACTTACTAATTTTATTAAAAAACTTCGATTGTGTATTTGCGGGCATTCAATATAAATTATAAAACTCTTACATCAAATCAAAATTAAAAAAATAACCACAAACCATTATGCGACAGTTACAGTTGCGCTTTTAACAAATTATCAAAGTTAATGGAAACTTAAAATGTATTGATTTGAGAATACTAGCTTGTGACGTCATAGCCTAGTATTTCATACAGTTTTATTCTTATTCTTATGTTGCGTTTTTGGCATTTAATAAAAGTGGGTGATTTCACCTGTCAGTCAAATACCGGATGGCTTACAAACTTCTAAACAATACTTCAAAATAAATCCTTTTTAGACATTCAAATCTTATTTAAAAGTGTATCCGTTCGTTTTTCGTACAAATCTTCCAAATCCCTCCTCGGAATAGCTATAGTACTCGTAATTTCAGTGTTCCCGTTCCTTTAGCCAGAGATCCAGGGATTTTATGAGGGAATCCGACTGCGTTGTATACTCGAACACGCATAAAAGTAAGGCGGAATACACACTGAGCCAGCTGGGCCGCTTTTTATTATGTTAAAGGAAGGAAAACGAACAAGAGCATACCTGATGGTAAGTGATCACCGCTGTCCATGGACATCAACAACTTCATAAGAGTCGCAAATGCGTTGCCTGCCTTTAAGAATCCATATTCTCCCCAAATAAGCTCTGGCTACTTTACCCAACAGCAGAAACATAGCACAACAGTTACGAAGTGCTACTTCGCTGCGGTCTTCTGTAAGGTACTTTCCCAGACGAGCGGCTCATTCGAGTGGATGTTCCACTAAGCTAGACCTCTCTTAAACTATCCGGACTTATGCCGTTTCTTTACCCTTGTAACATCCATTGTTGAGACCAGAGTACACTGCGACTATGATCCTGATTTGATCAGCAGTGTCATTTCATTAAATAAAAGTAATAAATATTGAAGAGCTTCGACAGGCCCGTTGGTTTAGTGGTCAGAGACCCTGGCTACAAAACAAAGGGTCGTGGGTTCGAATCACTATAGAGGCAAAATGCGTAATGAACATAAACATTAGCACTCGAGTCATGGATGTTTATAAAAGTATTTAAGTATGTCTATCCGTTCCCTAGCCTATCTTCCTTAGTACTATCTTCGCACTTAGTTTGGGGCTAGGTAATAGGTGTGTTAGTTCAAGGTATTTATTTATTTATTTATCAGTCCGCGCTGTCCAGTGTGTATTTGCCTTAAGAAGAGAATACTTGAAAATTAAAAGGGAAACCTACTGCCTCTTGTTTTTCCGAATGAGACTTTCGGTATTCCCGCGAAAGATATTGAGGTAAAAGTTACTCAGTTTATTTTTATTTTGTGTAGCGTCAGCTTAGACTTTGTAAAAGTTATTTTGGGATCAAAATGAGCACATTTTCTTTGTAAATAATGATAACCTAAAAAAGGGCTGATCACAACTAGCTTTTAAGACAATGGGCTACAAATAATAATACCCTCCGGCCGTATTCGGCCATGGCGGCCGACCTTACGATCAGCCAGGTACGCAGGATATATTATAGTGCACAAGTGAGTGCGCAAGCACAGGTGCACTCCCTATTCCCTCACTCTCATAATTCGGTGGGACAGCAGTCTGACACGACCGTAGAGAGATCAGGCGCAGGAGCAACGGCTTAACGTGCCTTTCGAAGCACGGAGGAGCTCGAGATGAAATTTTTCGGTCACCCATCCGATGACTGGCATCTGCGAACGTTGCTTAACTTTTGCAACCGCAGGCAGAGTGCGCTAACCACTGCGCCATCTAACTCCTGTATATGTATAATACTAGCGGCCGCCCGCGACTCCGTCCGCGTGGATTTCGATTTCCAATAGCCTATGTGTTATTCTGATGTATAAGCTATATTGTTAAGGCACGTTAGTGCCTTCCGAAGCACGGAGGAGCTCGAGATGAATGTGGATATTAAGAATGCTCATTTTAGGTTTAGAATGGTTAGTTCAGGACATTCCGGGGGATTGGCAGCAGCGTTCCCCTGTGTTTTATCGTTCACCATACTGCGGTCACCAACCCGCCTGCCCAGCGTGGTGACTATGGGCATAACCCGGGCATAATCTCGATAAGATTGACGTCTTGATGATGATGATGATGAATATCTAAAAAGGCTTAAATTATTTTCAATCAATCGACAAGTTTCATCATCATTATAAGTATGTCTATCTGTTATCTAACATCCATAGTACAAGCTTAGTTTGGGGCTAGGCAATTAGTGTGTTAGTCCAAGAAATTCATTTATTTTATCATCATCATCAGCCTTTCGCAGTCCCTGGACATAGCCTGGACATAGCCATAGGCCTCTCCTAGAGCTCTCCACTAAGCCCGATCCTCAGCTTCTCTCATCCAGCTCTTCCCAGCCATCTTGCACAGATCGTCACTCCATCTGACATCTAATCGACAAGTATGCATGATTGATATGATTTATGAATGTGGAAAAATAAAAAATGGAGAGAAAAGCCAATTATGTGTTTCTTGCGCGAAAAAGGCACGTACAATGTAATACGACGTATAAATGGATGTATTCTGTAATTGACAAGCCAAATGACAGATATATTGCATAATAATCAGATATCCTTTTTTGTTAATATTCTGGTCCTTCTAGCCAGATAAACCAACGACTTTGGATTCCAAATCAAAATACGTCCAAACATTATTATAATAATACATTTTATTCCCAAAACAGAGAAATATGAAACGCAAAGGGTCAAATCCAATACAATGAAATGTGTGTTTGACAATATTCGGAACCGAAGAGGACTCTAGAGGTTCGACAAATGAACCTTATTTGCGGTTAGATAGAATAGCTGGGTATGACAGTGTGGAAAGATAGTACTGGCCAGTTTGAGAAAGGTTTTTGGGGTTCTGGGTTCGATTCCGGGGTTGGACAAAATGTGTGTTGCGGTTTTCGAAAGCAGATCGGGTTCGGCTATCGGCTAAACCAAACCAAACTTTGTAACAAAGGCATGATTTCAAATATGTGCCCTACAGTTGTGTCAATCTGTATTTGGCAAGCGTGGTGATTAAGCCAAATTTAAATACTTGTAACGAAAACATGATTTCAAATGATGTAGGCTTTTGCTCTGCAGTGGGACATTAATAGGCTGACACTTTACTTTGTGTTAATACGAAAGTAACAGTACTGTGTTACCTTATATACTATGTACATTGTAGGAAAGATTTCTTATGATTTTTACCGAACCAATTTGATATTCCTTCGGGAACCCTGCCATTTCTAGTAATAGGGGTGAAGTTGTAACCTAAAAAGTAGCAGATAAGTTTTTTCTTTGGAAATTCTTTACCTATTGTAGCACTTTATAGAGTAGAGTTTAAATAAAGGGGCGTGTTTTTAACCTAATGGGACAGAGTTTAAGGCTTTAAGAGTGGTAGAGCTTAGTGAAACTTCCACTCGAATGAGCCGTTTGTCTGAGGAAGCACCTCCACCTTAAAGACCACAGTGAAATAGCACTTCGTTACTGTGGCATGTTTCTGCTGGTGAGTAAGGTTGCCAGAGCTCAGTTGGGGAGGGTATGGGGTCTTAAAGGCAGGCAACGCATTTGCGACTCTTGTGCGGTTGTTGATGTCCATGGGCAGCTTACAATCAGGTGACCTTCTTGTTTGTTTGCCTCCCTATAACATAAAAAATACTACTGAACCGGAGATGCTTAGCTGTAAAATTTATATTTTTTGGACAAATTAAATAACGTACGCTTTTTGCTAATGGACGAATTCTTTCATCGTAAATTAAACAAGTGACTGATCGTTACGATATAGAATATCTTTTGTTAGCAGCTAATAATGGATTACCACCTAAAAGACTCCTACAAACACCCAAAAGACTTGAAGAGAACCTCTAAATTCGACTTTAATATTGAAAGTTAAAGTTCACAATCGAATGACGGTGTGCAAGTTAGCTAATAATGGATGTTAACACCTCAAAAGACTTTAAGGTCATCTCTAAATTCGATCTTAAATTTTAAACAACAAGGTTCATAATCGAAAGGCGATGCAAGCCTTCTTTTATAACGTCGATTTATATAGAATGTATACTTAACGGTATTAAAAGGAAAACACTTTTACTTTAAGAATTACCGAACATTTTCTTTTTACTTGCAACGCTTTTGTAAAGAGGTGTTTTGGTTTCGTTTAAGAATAATAGATTAAAATACTTTATTTTGTGGGAGTTTTCTAAACGTCCGTTTTTCCGGGAAATTAAGTTTAATAATAGATCCAACCGAAACGATGTTTTAATTAGCCAGGTACGCAGGATATATTACAGTGCACAAGTGAGTGC
This sequence comes from Nomophila noctuella, assembly GCA_958496325.1. NCBI lineage: Eukaryota > Metazoa > Arthropoda > Insecta > Lepidoptera > Crambidae > Nomophila > Nomophila noctuella. The sequence continues at coordinate 4,108,537 of OY292511.1, read as the reverse complement.
GGGCGCACAAGTGCACTCCCTATTCCCTCATTATCATAGTTCGGTGGGACAGCAATCTGACATGACCGTAGAGAGATCAGTCGCAAGACCAACGGCTTTACGTGTCTTTCGAAGCACGGAGGAGCTCGAGATGAACAGTTTTAGTCACTCAATCAATGATAGACCTATGCGAAATTTAAATGTACTACATATTTATGTAAATATATGTTATATGATTTCTATGTACTAGAAGAGGAGATGGTATATTCGAAGTTGTTGGTGTAAATACTTCACATGAACTGTAGATAGAATGAAAGAAAAATTTTTTTTTTGGCTCAGAAATCTATACTAATATATTATGTATTAAGCTGAAGAGTTTGTTTGTATGTTTGTTTGTTTGTTTGTTTGCTTGTTTGAACGCGCTAACCTCAGGAACTACTGGTTCGATTTGAAAAATTCCTTTTGTGTTGGATAGTCCATTTGATGAGGAAATCCACGCGGACGGAGTCGCGGGCGGCCGTTAGTTTGTAATAAAAAGAAAGATTAATTGATAATATTCAATTGTTTATAGAAAGATTAATGAAGAGTGTCATTTAGAATATTCTGTATTGATCAATTGCTTTGTTTGAGCGTGTATTCATTATTGTTTCGTTGATAAAGGCATAAAACAATAGGAGGTGTGGTTAGCCGCCTGGGCAAATACCGCTTCTGTTATACTAATACAGATGAAATATGGTCAAGATAATTAATGACTAAAGCTTTTTGTGCTTTATAAACCCACTAGCGGCCCGCCCCGGCTTCGCCCGAGGTACTTGTCCACTATTTATACATAAAAACCTTCCTCATGAGTTACTCTATCTATTAAAAAAACCGCATCAAAATCCGTTGCGTAGTTTTAAAGATTTAAGCGTTCATAGGGACATACAACATACAACATGACAGAAAAAGCGACTTTGTTTTATACTATGTAGTGAAGAGGTAAGTGTATGACTGGTACATGTCTCTACTTCCTAGCGTTTATCCCGTTTCTGTACGGGGTCCGCTTTTGACCATGATCCAGGATTTGGCAAGTCTGGTTATTACAGTGAAGCAACTGCCATCAGACCTTCGTAACCCATAGAGGGGAACCAGATTGGAGCATGGTTACACATTCAGATCTAACTGAACTAAATTCAGAAATCACTGAATGTGCAGGTTTCCTCACGGTGTTTTCCCTCACCGCCGAGCTAATGGCACAAATCCACACATAGATTTCGAAAAATCCTGAGGATTGGGCCCGGATTCGAACCGCGGACCTCACGTATGTGAGGCGCCGTCCGTACCACTAGGCCACCATCGCTCTTTTTATGACTTGTACATGTATGTTAACTTATTGTACGGACAAATGTTGTAAAAAATTTAAAGAAAGAAAGAAAATACATTTATTGACATAACAAAAAACACAAGAAATACAGCAACAGTTCATTATAAAATAACATACAATAAAAAAAAACTAACAGATAGATATTGCTAGTCTGTGTACAGATGAAGTGTTTATAAGTTACAAGTAAATTACCTGCGTAATTTGATTTCGTTTTGTTGATTAAGCGTAGAAGTACGTAATGTTAAAATTAGAAACAAAGACAAATTCATCAGATCTCGTGGCTCAGGCGGGAATCGAACCCAGCGCATCTTGCCCGGATTGCAAGCCGCCGAAGCCACGAGATCTGATGAATTTTTCTTTGTTTCTAATTTTAACATTATAGTTTTTAAAAGGTATAATAATACCTAGCATTTCAAAAATGCTAACATAAAATGTACAAAAAGAAGTACGTACTTAACTTAGCAATATTGTAACTGAACCCATTTTTTACTGTCCCTCCAAGTTACTCGAATGGTTTTGATGAATAAAAACAAAGGTTGCCCATGATCCGTTCGTCAGCTCTTTAGGGATCAAATCCAATTTAGATTGGGACCATGATGTAACACAGTTCTGCTTTTAACCCTTTTCGTGGTCAGGTAGGTTTTTGTAATTGAATGGGACTCGAAAAGTAGGAGTTTCGAGTTTTTTCTTACGAGCATTTTCATCTGAAAACTCGGCTTACTATAACAGACTAAAGTATAAATACAAATAATATTTGTATGACTAAAAAAGAAGAGATATAGGTATTTATTTCTGCAACACAGAAGACATTACTACAAAACATAAACAATATTGCGTTGCATTTTACACTAAAACTATATTATGCAATGGTCCTTAGTCGTAGTAATATAACATTGGTACTGACAAACAGATGTTACAATATATTAATGAACTATCGGCCGCCCGCGACTCCGTCCGCGTGGATTTCGATTTCCAATATCCTTTGTGTTATTCTGATGTATAAGCTATAATATTGTAGTAAAGTTTCATTCAAATCCATTCAGTAGTTTTTACGTGAAAGAGTAGCAGACATCCATACATCCATACATACAAACTTTCGCCTTTATAATAGTAGTAGGATATCTTAATATGATCCATGAAATATTATTTATTTATGATGCATAAAGGTTTTTCTTTCACGCCTATCTTTTGGCTACGTTAAAAGCCTAGCTGTTCTAGTGCAAAACTAGTGGCCGCAACCTTGAGGTTTTGTGTTCGATTCGTAACGGTTGTGCTATGTTTCTGCTGGTGAGTACGTTCGCCAGAGCTCAGTTGGGAGGGTATGGGGTCTGAAAGACAGGTAACGCATCTGCGACCCTTGTACGGTGATCCATGGGCAGCTGTGATAACTTGAAAAAATAAAAAAAAGGTGAACGTCTTGTTCGTTTGCCTCCTTAAAACATTACATAGTAAACTCACAAAGTACTGGTTCGAATTAAAGTTATTTTTGTTTTTGATGGTTCGTTCGCCGGGGAAGGCTTTAAGCAATAACTCTATCTATGTGTGCCAAAACCGAAATCAACAAACAAACAACAGACAAAGTCGCGGGCGGCCGCTAGTAAATACGGGCTGATACCATGTATTTTATGATGGCACACTACTTTACGTACAATTGACTCAAACAAACAACTTATTATATTATTTAGACTCGAAGACTCGAATATTTTACCTCCCTATTTCAGCCCGAATTCACTCCGGACGGGAATAAAAATGTACTCAAGTTGAAAATTAATTTCGTACCTCTTCAACGATGAATGACAGGCCCGTTAGCAGAAAAAGGGTAATATTGAATCGTTCGAAATTACTTTTGGAAGCTACCTTGTTTGAAATTACTTTTGAATATCATTCTATTCTATTGTAAACAATGCTATTTGTAACATTCAAGTTTATTTGTCAAGAGATTGGCAGCTTAATAATTGACGGGACCGTTGGCCTAGTGGTCAGAGACCCTGTCTACAAAACCAAGGGTCGCGGGTTCGAATCCCGCTAGGGGCAAATGTTTGTGTGATGAAAATCGGCATTTTTACTCGAGTCATGAATGTTCATTAAAAGTATTTAGTATGTCTATCCGTTCGCTAGCTTCCATAGTACAAGCTTCGAGCTTACTTTGGAGCAAGGCAATTAATAAGTTAGTCAAAAGAATTTATTAATGCAAGTAAGTAAGTATTTATTAAATTTTACAAATACACAAAATGAACACTTAAGGCAAATTTTAAATTAACAAAAGTACACATGTCAAAAAAAAAAAAAAAAATATTAATTATTTATCAACTAGCGGCAGTTTGTGACTTCTTCCGTGTGGCCTTTTTCATCCCCTTGGGGGTAGAATTTATGAAAACCGTTTCTTGAGTAATGCCTTTGTCATAGTTACTTTAAGCATGCAAAGTCTAACCCGAGCGGTTTAAATTGACAAAGATTCATACAAACTTTCATCCCCTACTTTATCCCCTTGGGGGTAGAATTGATTAGAATCTAGCGGATGTTTACGTAATGACATCTACCCGTGGCTGTGCGTTGATAGATCACTATGTCAGTCAGTCAGTCAGTCACCTTTGCGTTTTATATATTTAGAGATGAATGTCGATTTCCACCCTGTATAATAAATTTAATACCCCTCCGACCGTATTCGGCCATGGCGGCCGATCTTACGATCAGCCACGTACGCAGGATATATTATAGTGCACAAGTGAGTGCGCAAGCACAGGTGCACTCCCTATTCCCTCACCCTCATAATTCGGTGGGACAGCAATCTGACACGACCGTAGAGAGATCAGGCGCAGGACCAACGGCTTAACGTGCCTTCCGAAGCACGGAGGAGCTCGAGATGAAATTTTTCGGTCACCCATCCGATGACTGGCATCTGCGAACGTTGCTTAACTTTGGCAACCGCAGGCCGAGTGCGCTAACCACTGCGCCATCGAGCTCCTCGAATATATATCTATAATATATAATAAATTTATATATTATAGATATAGTGTGAAATTTTGTAATGCCACCGTAAGAGGAAGTACTCTTAATACTGTAGATAGAATCTTAATCAAAGGAACATTCTTTTCATTTTCAAGAAGAAAGAAAACTAACTGCATTCGAAGATTTTTGATAATTCGCTTGCTTGGCTCGGTAATGGAACTGACTAAAATAAAAACCCATTACTTTTATTGCATCGATCGTTAGGGTCAATCTATCTAACGAACTTCATAAATTAAATGAAAGGAAAACATTTACCCCTAGCGGGATTCGAACCCGCGACCCTCGTTTTTGTAGCCAGGGTCTCTGACCACTAGACCAACGGGCTTGTCAAGTACATTCCAACTGTCCAGGGTTATTCACTGTTTAATTTTTTAACCGACTTTAAGAAAAGGAGTTTCTCGATTGAAATTAAATGAAATAATTTGATTCACGTTAATTCTTTTGCACATCAAAACTTTTTTCACCCTACCAGCGTAGATCAATATATTCAACTCGTATATATTTTTTAACTCTTAAATTCGCTTTAAAAATACTAAAATACCCTACCCGCAGTCCATCTGTCTCTGACAGGTGAGCGAACGGAAAGAAATACATTTTCCATTTCAAATTCTAAAGCAACGTTGACACTTTGGAAGCAAATGTAGCCGATATTTTTCTTCAGTTATTTAAAACACATTTATATAATCAACTACCGGCCGCCCGCCGTCATAGTGTTTTCTCATATTATATAGCTTAAAGCCTTCCGCCGAAAAATGGACTATCCAACACAAACATATTTATGAATTATGTCTAGTAGTTCCTGAGATTAGCGCGTTCAAACAAACAAACAAACTCTTCAGCTTTATTAAATAAGAATAGATCTACATCTATATTTAGGCTAATCTAAATCTAGACTAGATTATAAAGAGGAAAGATTTGTATTTTTGTATGTTACAAATAAACTAAAAACTAATAAACCGATTTGAAAGATTCCTTCACTGTTGGCTAGCTACACTATCCCCGGTGAACATACTTTTGATGCCGGAAATGTGGGGGGAAGGGGAGCATATTTGAAAAAAAGAAATTAGTCGCGGGTGAAATCGCAGGCGGAAGGCTAGTTTATAAATAAAGTTAAATATTATAAATGCTTGAAACTGACCATTAAAATTTTAATAATTACTTGTGAGCTACCTCTGATTGTGACTCAAAGTAATAATAATCTTAGATACAGCTCTAAGACAACTCTGAGATAGAGTAAAATCAATTTAAGACACTCTACAGTTTTTGGTCCTTCGAGCCAGATTGGTCTTCGTTGTTTTCCTGAAATAAAACATTATATGTCCGTACTTACTCTTCCTGTTATGTATATACTGAAATTAAACATGCACAATCGATTCGTCCATACAAACAGTACCAACGTACATTTCCTGGCTCGTCCGTAAACTAATATATCAAACGAAGTGGGTTGACATGCTGTTTTTAATTATTTACAATCGGTGCGCAGTGTGTTTGTACGAGTCATTGAGGTATTACTACTACGTATAGAGTGGACATCGCGAACAAAAGTTTTGCGTCAAACTGGAGGGAAGGGGGCGGATAATTCAGTGATATTTTTGTCTTTTTATCTATTTTATAACACACCACCAGCTTTATCTTTCGTCTTATAATGATTGTACATGTTTTTAAAACACAACACGACATTTTTTGATTTTAAAAATGGTCAAAAAAATGAAAATTAGTCGGCAACTTTGTGGTCCATGGACCACAATGCGGATAAGAAAATTTTTGTTCGTGATGTCACCTCTAGTAGTAGTAATACCTCAATGGTACGAGTATTTGAACGTTGCATCGATCGGTTGGGGCGAAGGGTGAAAACTAGTTAGTTTGACATGAAATAATTCTGTGTAGTGCAGGCCTATTTATCACTAATATTATTTAACGGGACTAAACGCGATATTAATTATGTAGTATATTAATACTACTTACTGCTTGACGTTTCGGCTGCGTTACAGCAGCCGTGGTCGCAAGCGGACTGGATAATTAATATCGCGTTTAGTCCCGTTAAATAATATTAGTGATATAATGCAACGCGAAAGTCTAAAAAGGCCTATTTATTACGAACTAGCGGCCGCCCGCAACTCCGCGTGGATTTCGACTTCCAATAGCCTAAAACCTTCCTCGTCAATAGGACTGGAGGTCCATTTCAACCACACAAAAATATTTTTTCAAACCGTAACAGTAGTTCCTTATATTATTAGCTCGTTCAAAGAAACAAACAAACATACAAACAAACTCTTCAGCTTATTATATTAGTATAGGTTATAAGTAGTTAATAAAAATGTACTCTATAATAAGTATAAAATCAGCCTTTTCAGGGCAAAGGCCTACATCATTTGAAATAATGTTTTTGTTACAAAGATGGGTTTTGACTTAATCACCACTCTTGCCAAATGCGGGATGGTGATTACAAACCCGGGCTACATTCGGTAAAATGGACACGAATTTGGTCTGACCCGGGAACCAAATCTAGGACCCTGGGCCTACGGTCCGTTACTTGAACTACTTGACTATCGAGACGTTTCTAGCAATATTGCCTTTTTAAAAGATACGAATCGTCTTGCACAACGAATAAGCATGAAAATGAGAATAAAGGATCGAGCGGGAACAGGAAATGAAAAGATGTTATCTTTATCTATGACTTTCTTTTCGTATTTTTTCTCTGGAAAAATGTGTAACTCGTATTTCGCTACATAAAAGAAGAGGTGATATGTATGATTGAGTGGTACTCGTAAAATGATGTTTCATATAAATATAAATAAATATAAATATTTCACAACATCACATACATTGATCTGACCCCGTGTTAAGTAGCTTAAGCACTTGTGTTACAGACATCAGAATCAACAGTGGTATTACAAATATACTTAAAAAGATACATATAACACCCAGACCAGGACAAACAGACATGTTCATGCACACAAATGTTTGTCCTGTGCGGGGATCGAACCCGCGACCACTTGCGTAATAGGCAACATCTTGACCATTACACCAAGCGGGTCGTCATAACCGATGTGCTATGTTTTTTTGGCATAAGAATCGTCTCTTGTGTGTAAGAACAGATGTTGCACTTATTATTTGACGGGTCCGTTAGTCTAGTGGTCAGAGACCCTGGCTACAAAACCGAGGGTCGAGGGTTCGAATCCTGCTAGGGGCAAACGTTTGTGTGAGTTAGCGGCATTTGTACTAAAGTCATGAATGTTTACAAAAAGAATTTAAGTATGTCTAACCGTTTCCTAGCATCTATATTATAAGCCTCGAGCTTAGTTTCGGGTTAGTCCAATGAATTTCTCAATGATACTATACTTTGTTTCAACGTACAGGGCGAATGAAATCAAGTAGTTACCTACATAAGTATGTATGTATATTGAAAAACTCAGTTCCTGTTTAGAAACATAATTCACTCCAATATCAACAGTTTTCTACAGGAAATTATTTCCTTAACCTCTTAAAAAGAACATTAAGCTGTTTCCTTATAAATTACAATCAGTGGCGGATTTACCAGTAGGCTAAGTAGGCTAGTGCCTAGAGCGGCAGATTTAGAGGGGCGGCAAAATTTAGCTATTTTGTTTATACAGAAAAAAATATAATTATACGTAAACACAATCCATATATTTAAATAAATGCACTGTAATTTAGACTTAGGTGACTGCCTCCGTGGTGTAGTGGTTAGAGCGCTGTGCTCAAAAACTACGAACTCGGAGGTTGTGGGTTCGAATCCCGCGGGGAACACTTTCACTTTGTGTCGGTTTTCCCAGTTTGGTTAGGACATTGCAGGCTTGAATCACCTGATTGTCCGATAAGAATGATGATTCCGTGCTTCGGAAGGCACGTTAAGCCGTTGGTCCCGACTATGATCCAACTGGTCTGGTTTCCCTTGTGGTTACGGAGGTCAGACGACAGTCGCTCCATTGTAATAGTCGCAGCGTACCCTGGGCTCCAAGGCAAAGGCCGAGGATGCAACCGGGAGAGGCGCTAAGATGATGATGACAATCCATATATTTAAATAAATGCACTGTAATTTAGACTTAGGTACTTATGAGATCATGATTTTCGTTTCAATAAATATAAAATAAAAAATCTCGTGACACAGGATCTTCGGAGCCTAGCACGAGCACCGTCTCTCCACAACTTCGTGATATGTTTTACCACCAAACCTTGGTCTAATTATCTTCAGTTATCTGACTTTTTTTGTAAACTCGACACAACGCTGGTTAATATAATGAGTGAAATCGGGAAAGGCAACACCCTGAAAAGAGTGAATTCGCAAGGAGGTCAGCCAGAGAGGTAGGACTTGTAAAAGTTTAAGGGATTCTTTGCACGCACTGGCACGTAGTTATTCAGACTTTGAAATCAATTAAAGATGATTGTACTGAAAAGCTTGTAATGAGACAAGAAGCGGCGGGAATGCTTTCGAATTTGGAGAAACTGGAAACGGTGGTGATGGTTGTTATGTGGAAATTTATTTTTGGAAAGAAAATACAAAATTAGTCTTCAAATTACCGATATATATAACCGACCGATATAGTTAAAACGGCGGGTAAGACCTGGTCGAGACTGGCGCAGGACCGTCGTGCATGGCGTTCCTTGGAGGAGGCCTATACCCTGCAGTGGGATCATTTTTAAAGGCTGATGATGATGATGAGTCTTCAAACTCAGGTCTCTTTACGAATCACTCCGTAAGTTTTTTTGTAGCTGAACGAGAGAATTAATTAATTAATTATTTCGAAGAAAAAGCGATGGAATTAAGACTGCAAGTGAATCTTTTAGGGTTAAAACGTTTCTCGTCCTTGTAGATCGGCTTGTTTCCGAGTTAGAGAAACGGCAAAAGACCAGCTACCACGAGTTTAATGAGAAGTTTTACATTTTTCTAACCAAAATTAGTAAATTGTTACCAGTGCCGTAAATAGGGCGATGCCAACGGTGCCCAAGCACACTTCAGGGGGGCAGTTTTTAAAGCGATTTTAAGTTTTTTTTTTTAAACCTGGTTCATTTCAACGACAAGATTCATTCATTAATCATATCCTGGACTGAAATTCACTAGGCAACCCATACGCAATAATATACATAATTGTTGGCATGTCAAATTGTGTATAAAATATGTTTCATCCAATAACCATCTCGATGAAGGTCGTTGTATGGCGGGATCTTAGACTATACGGGAACCAATCATTCTAATAACGGGATTAAACTAACGTATTGAATTTCAAAGGTCAGTAGGGGCGGCAAAAATTGAATAGCCTACTAGCGGCAAATTTGTAAATCCGCCACTGATTACAATGTTCAAAGACGGGGAAAAGTTAAAACAATATAATGATAACTTCTGTTTTACAACGACTTTTTAAGAGAAAAATTAAAATTATGGGATCACAGTTTGGACATTAAGTTGAAGAAGTGTTAATTAAATTTATAATGTTATATTTATAATATAGGTCCTAAGAACCTTTTTTATATTTATTTGAAGCATTTTCACACGCAAATTTTTACTGCCCGTATTGCAAGAGGCGCTGCGTTTGATTCCATCCTGAGGCTCCTAAGATCAGAAGAATTTTTATTCGTTAGTTAAAATAAATAATCAAAATAACTTATTAATCTTATCATCTTGTTTCATCGGAAAAGCCAATTATTATTCTTATTAATATCCTGACTAAGGGCAATCACTTTCTACAATTAAATTATTTAGTCGTTAAAAATAAGCATGTGTGGTATATCACCACGCTTGCCAAATGCGGATTGGTGATCACAAACTAGAGCTGAATTAGAAAACTCTGAGACAAATTATGCTCAAACCAGGTTTTGAATCCTGGACCGTTAAGTCTGCAAGATACAAAACCCACTAGTCCAAGAATCTTTTTGAAATATCATTTTTAAATATTATTATAAGTGTTTTCTTTACGAAGTGATACCAACCTGATCCTTCAAAAAACTTCACTTTTTTGTACTTGCAATTTTCTAATGAAGAAAATGAAATGAAGAAATTAAGTCGCTTTAAAACCTAAAACAATAAAGTAAAAGCACAATAAAAATAAGTTGTTTCTAAAATAAAATTTACAATAGATAAGATGCTTTGATGGTCTAGTGGTTTAACATTTAAGTACCGGGCCGTGGACTCTATGTCCTGGGTTCTATTCCCTGGCCGGGCAAAATTTGGCATGGTTTTAAGAATACTAGCTCTGTTTGTGATCACCATTCCACATTTGGCAAGCGTGGTGATTAGTCTAAAATACATTTTTTTAAACATGGTATTATTAGTGTTTCTGATGATTGACATCAATTAACTTTATTTGACTATATAACTATTATATATCACTTGTGCAAGAATTACAATAAGGCGGAAACTTTGTAATAGGCCTATGCCATGCAGTGGGACATTAATTAACTTTAATTGACTATATAACTATTAAATATAACTTGTATAATAATTACAATAAGGCGGAAACTATGTAATTTGACAAAATTGACTTAAACTCCATTTTTATATTACTTTGTTGTCGTTACACAGTAAATCCTTTAAAACGATGCTATGACAAATAATAAACATAAACATGAACATTTTATGAGTGTTTCTTTTATGATCTTATGCTACGTGGTAAGGACTAAGACATGGGGAGTTATAAAAGTTAAACAGATAACATAGTAAAACTATAATAATTTCATATCAGCTGTAAGGTGAAGGAAAACATCGTGAGGAAACCTACACACTACGAGTAAGTGTGTGAAATGTAGAAAGCAATGGCAAACCACTCCATTAAAATTGCCAAGAGAGTTGTTGTGTGTTTCATTTTCACAAAATGACCACAGCCCTCATTAATAAGGAATATGACTCAAGGAGTATCCACCTGAGGACATACATGAGATTTAAGTAACTTAAAAGAAAAGTATTTAAGAGAGGCAGAACTTAGTAGAACTTCCACTCGAGTGAGCCGCTCGTCTTGGAAACCTCCACCTTACAGAAGACTACAGTGAAGTAGCACTTCGTAACTGTTGTGCTATGTTCCTGCTGGTGAGTAAGGTCGCCCGAGCTTAATTGGGGAGGGTATAGGGTCTTAAAGGCAGGCAAGGCATCTGCGACCCTCGTGCGGTTATTGATGTCCATGTGCAGTGGTGATCACATACCATCAGGCTACTATTACTAACAAATTTCAGTGACAACATTTAAAAAATCCCTTTGTGTGTCTCTCAGTAGGCACTTACACCAAAGATTTAAATAATTGGATATGCCCTCTCTATACATGTATACCTGTTCTGAAATTGAAATTAAAATTTGAAGCGAAGGTAAATTCTTATCTAGGTAACAAAATGTTGAAACGTACATATATAATGTCAATCTAAACAATGCTACAGTTTTCTGGTTTCGAGGCATATTTTACGATTACCTATATAAGTATTTATGCTTCTCTCTTCTTCCAAGCGTTTATCCCGTTTTTGGCGGGGTCCGGTTATTACAGTGAAGCTACTGCCATCAGACCTTCGTAACCCTTAGAGGGGAACCAGACAGATTGGATCATGGTTCCAGATCTAACTGAACTAAAGCCAGAAACTACCTGAATGTGCAGGTTTCCTCACGGTGTTTTCCTTCACCGCCGAGCTAATGGCACAAATCCACACATAGATTTCGAAAAATCCAGAGGTGGATTGACTATGCTTAAAAATACAAAATACATCCGATTTAAGTCTAAGTAGTAACTCAGGATGCCCTCAATAAATTCAAACTTAACTGTGAACATTATGGGCCGAATACCGGGTGCCCGATAGGTTATCGCCACTACGGGTGGTAATAACCCGTGAATTTGGTCCAATTCATGAGTTGAACGGATTATATGTTCTTAAGATATTTATGATTGTGATTTTATTCTGGTCTTGTCAAAGAAAATAAAATAACGCCACATTTTTTTTGTGTCATATTTAACGACTAGCCTTCCTCTTGCGGGCCGCACGTAATTTCTTCTTTCAAATATCCCCCCTTTCCCACCCGTTTCTGGGATCAAAAGTACCCTGTGTTCACGGGGGATAGTGTAGCTAGCCAACAGTGAAAGAATTATTCAAATCGGTCCAGTAGTTTTTGAGTTTATTCGTTACATACAAAAATACAAATCTTTCCTCTTAGTAATATTAGCGTATAAGTAGATGTAGATAGCGTAGAACTGTAGATTGTGATTTGATTTTGGTCTTGACAAACAAAATAACGCCAAATTTTCTGGCGTTTATATTTAACGGTACAACTCGCGTCTGGGTAAGTACCTCCACCTTACAAAAGACCTCATTGAAATAGCACTCTGTAAGTGTTGTGCTATGCTTCTGCTGATGAGTAAGGTCGCCAGAGATCACTTACCATTAGGTGACCTTCTTGTTCGTTTGCCTCCCTATATCATACACTAGCGTCCGCCCGCAACTCCGTCCGCGTGGACTTCGATTTCCAATAGCTAAATAATAGCAAGCAATAGTCAAATGGACTATCCAAAACAAAAAAAAAAACAAATCGGACCAGTAGTTCCTGAGATTGCCACGTTTAAACAAACAAACAAACATACAAACAAACAAACTCTTCAGCTTCATTATATTAGTATAGATTTCCTCAGTATCTTGTAACTTGAACTATACCCTCATAGTTACAAGCATCGACCTACACCCTTCTCAATTTTTATGACGCATCTCCTCCCGGAGTAAGGTTCTGCACGTGTTTCAGCTGAATTGTTTGGGTCATTGCCTATTTTTATTTCACTCCTTTCACGTCCATATCATACTTCACGCAATCCATCCATCTCTTTTTTGGTCTTCCTCTACTCGTCTTTCCATCCACAGTCATATTTATCACTCTCTTTGTGACATGCCAATCTTCCCTTCTCATAACATGCCCATACAAGTGAAAGAATTTACCTTTGTGCGTCGAATATGTCTTTTGTAAGTATTTGAATAAAGTAGTAGCTTAAATTCTAGCTAAAAATAAAGCTGTTTTTGTGTCTTTCCTCTTCTTTACTTTTGTAATAAAGCTGACGAAATTCTTTACGGTTTGAACGCGCTTATCATAGAATCTACTGGTTCGAATTGAAAAAATAGTATTTGTGTTGGATTGTCCATTTGACGAGGAATGCTTTAAGTTATAGTATAAAACTAAGTGTGCAGAAACCACTAATCTACATATAGTAATATATAAAGCTGAAGAGTTTGTTTGTTTGTATGTATGTTTGTTTGTTTGAACGCGCTTATCTCAGGAAGCACTGGTCCGATTTAGATAAATATTTTTGTGTTGGATAGTCCATTTGACGAGGAAGGCTTTAGGCTATTGGAAATCGAAATCCACGCGGACGGAGTCGCGGGTTTCCGCTAGTAAGATATAAAACGCCCAGACACAAAAACCCTAAATGCAAAACTAATATTCTTAAACCAATAAAAGAAAATCAATTTCCTTTAAAATCAATCAAACTATCTGTTTAATTGCTAATGACATTTTCCTTTGTTTACAGGTAATACTTCCGATTCCACAACTTAGTCTTAAACTTGTCATCAATGGCTGTGTTCTGACCACTCTGGACTTCGGGCTGTTTTAAGTAATTGGTTAAGTTCTGGGGCTGTCAAGGTAAGTTATTTTAGTTCTTAGCTTAGTAAAGGTTAAATTTTCGATCGCTTTGAACGCAGGTAAGGTTTTGATAGGTAATGTGAGATAACCAAATTTAGTTTGGGCTACCTTTAAGAATAGAAAGAGTATACTCTTTCTATTCTTAAAGGTAGCACAAGCACCCTCTTCGATTAGAGCTGTATTTAGTCCTGGTTTTGTACTTATGAAATCGTATGAAAAAAATAAATAATTAGGTAATTATACTTATATTTAATTTCAAACTATAAAAAATATTGTATTGTAAATAAAATAACATAAAAACAAAAGTAAGATCATTTGTTCTATATATCTAACAAGTTTCGAAATCCCACTTTCCATATAAAATTGTATCAAAATTGAAAATTCCCATCGGAAATAGTAAAGCAACAAGATTATATACCTACTGAAACTATGTTTTATGTAAAAAAAAGAAACACAATTTTTTTTGTCCCAACCTGGATTTGAACCCCGGACTTTCATGACGCATTTATACACGACTGCGCTAAACCACGGCTGCAATTTAAAAAAATATAATCCATAAAACAGAATCAACAGTTTTCCAAGAATCGAGTTGCAAGCAATTTTGCTAATAGCACATTATCACGCGAGTGAAAAACTTCAAGTTAAATTATTGGTAACTTAGCAAGCAAGGTACTGCACAGTATACTTAACTGATTAAGTAATAATTTAAGTTAGTTTCAATCTCTTTGAAACTATACTCGTAAGATTTGCTTGCCTAGAATTATCATGTGGTTTTAGTTTTATGTTTGTAGGTCGTTTTACAGTGGTTTTAGTAAGTTTTATTAATTTAATGCAGGATACATAAAAACAAATAAATAACTCTCCATTCAGTGACACTAGAGCAAATTTTCCAATTAGATTTACAGTGATATTAATCACTTGGGATATGGGTGTCTGTCTGTCTGTCTCTCAGCCGATTATGATGAAATTTGGCACAGACAATAATTAGACCCTGAGAACGATCTACATTTAAAAAATAGGCTACCTTTTATTGCGAAAATAAGGGTTCAAAAATTTCAAAAAAAGTCGCGGGCCGCCGCCGCTTGAGAAATTGATCCTGTCTCTGGGTAGTACTGCGATTTCAGTTTTAGTGCCGTTCAACCACGTTCCCAAGACTGCGATAATTGCTCCAAAACCTTGGTAACATGTTTTGGTTGGTGTTTAGGGCCTCGGCAACGACGCGTTTGAAGGCAACACTTTCTTACAAGTCCACGGATCGGTAAATTTCATTTCAACTCAAATGATACCGTTACATTACTCTTAAAAGAACATTTTACAAGTTTCATAAAAAATAATTTAAATAAACATCACTTTTCTTTAGTAAAATATCAAAAAAACAATTTTAATTTTTATACACTTTTCCCGTGCGGAAGGAACTAACCAATATTTTTTTGCCATTCTTTTGTTTTTCTATTAAAAAAAAATTTTTTATAAAAATGTAATAAAATACCTTTCAATCGATATATAAACTTCATATAAATATATTAAAAAATTAACAATATAACGTAGTTTATAATATACAATTAAGATATCCCTAGATTTTGTTGATGTGTGTATATGCCGGCGCAGTTGTAATTGTGAACATTTATAATCGTTACCAAACTCTTTGGTTATAATTTGTGAATACCGAACTCTTTGGATGGAAGCGAATGTCACTGGCTGGTTGGCCACGAAGGTTGGCGGGAAAAGTGACAGCTCGCTTGACGTAACTCAGATCGTTGGTTGTATCGTGCGGGATAAGATCCAATTAAATAATGGGTTGGCATCTTGCGCATATACCACGCGTTCTGAGGAATGTCTAGTTATTTTACAATCCGTTGTGCAATTATATCTCCTTGTTAATCCAAGCCATCCTAGAACATAGACGAAATGCTCTAATACGGACCGCGTGCCTATATATACATGAGACCAATGCAAACAGACATGTTTCAAAATGTTGGTGCGGGGATCAAACTCACATCTTCTTATTCTAACAGTCCACTTCTTAATAATTTCAAATCGTCAATTTGTATAAAATAGTAAACGTTCTTGGTCATTATTTCAAGTACAATCTTGTCGTTTTCTGCTAACGATCTCTTGTTACAGTATTTATGTAGAAAGAGCAATCAAATCTAGGAATTAATTGGAGTACCTACTACTTGTGATAAAATTGGCTTAAAATATGTATAAACTAGATCAAATAAATTAAGACCTGTTGGTCTAGTGGTCAGAGACACTGTCTGCAACACCGAGGAGCATCAGGGGAACTATCTGTTCGTCCAGAGAAGTAAAAATGATAAAAAATAAATTCATTAAAAATCTCAGATTGATCTCTCTGATCCAATGAAAATTATTTGTTAATGCCGAAGTTTATTTCCTCAAGGATATTCTATTACAGTTAAGGAAATCGGAAGTTTAATTATTCGGCGTTTAGTTTGGTTTTATTTTGTTTTCGCTTTAACGACGATGATTGTAAAAGTTTTCGTTGTAAATCTAAATTACTATAGCTAATGGACATTTCCTGTAAATTAATCGACGATGAGATAAACCTACGATAGTAGATGGATATTGATTTGATTCGCTCGTGTGGGGAAGTACCTCCACCTTAGGGAAGACCACAGTGAAGTAGCACTTCGTAACTGCTGTGCTATGTTCCTGCTGGTGAGTAAGGTCACCAGAGTTCAGTTGGGGAGGGCATGGGGGTTTTTAACGCATTTGCGACCCTTGGTTGTTGATGTCCATGGGCAGCGGTGATCACTTACCATCAGGTGACCCTCTTGTTTGTTTGCCTCCCAATAACATAAAAAAGAGAAACCAGACCATTTGGATCATTGTCGGGTCCAATTGCTTAACATGCCTTCTTCACGGAATCATCACTCTAATCTTACAATCAGATGATTCAAGCCTGCAATGTCCCAATCAAACTGAGAACGCCAACATAAAATGTAAGTATTCCTCGCGGGATTAATGAACCCACAACCTCAGACGTTGAGCACAGCGCTCTAACCACTGCACCACGGCGGCAGTAACACCCATATTATTTTTATCAACATTTTGCTTGAGACAGCACGCACCAATTGATCCACTCCACAAGAGTTCCAAGTACTGACGTCAATCTCTTTAATGCAATAACCGTCCTCGTTGAGAATGGGAACAAAGCGATCGAATGGTGATTGGTTTCGCTCATACTCAATCCCTGCTGTGTCTGATGTTATGTAACCTTTGAGAATATTGATAAAACAGAAATTCATTCTAGCTGGCAAATAAGAAAAGAAATCTCCAAAAAAAAAATCGTATTAATTTTTTTATGTGCAAACAAACAAAAGCTGCTCATGTACATCAACGATTCGTTGCTGCCTTTAAGACCCCATAACCTCTCTAACCGAGCTCTGGCGACCTTACTCACCAGCAGAAACATAGCCCAACAGTTACGAATGGCTACTTCACTGAGGTCTTCTGCAAGGTGGAAGTACTAACCCAGACGTGGCTCATTTGAGTGGAAGTTCGACTAAGCTCTACATTACTTATTATACATAGTGCATAATATGTACATATATTTGAAATATGACGAACATTTATATTATACGTATTATTCTGAAAATGGGATAATGTCTTTTGTTACCCACGCAGGCAAATCCGACCCGCTTGGTGTAATGGTCAAGATGTTGCCTATTACGCAAGAGGTCGCGGGTTCGATCCCCGCACAGGACAAACATTTGTGGGCATGAACATGTCTGTTTGTCCTGGTCTGGGTGTTTTATGTATCTATTTAAGTATATTTGTAATACCACAGAATACCACTGTTGATTCTGATGACTGTAACACAAGTGCTTAAGCTACTTAACACGGGGTAAGATCAATGTATGTGATGTTGTGAAAAAAAAAACCACGGGCGGCTAGTTTTTCATAAAAAAGTCAGTTAAACCATCAGACAAACCGTTTACTCGTCTACCATTTACAAAAAACATGTAAACCGAAAATACCAATCGAATCTCTCGCGTAAAATTAAATGTACGAATATAAAAGTAAATTCTACGCTCGTATCAATTTAAAAGGGAATCCAGGATATAATTTGAGCTTTATTCACTACGCAATAAAGTCCATTTGTCAATCAATTTGCCACGTGTCAACCGGAGCTTTGAGACTGAAAGCTCGCGTTTGTTTCGCAAATTGATTGCTCTTACTATGGAAACTCGATTGGGATTCGCTTATAATAGCTTGTTGGTTCAGTTGTTTAAGGCTAGTAGTGCTAAATCAAATTTCAAATAAACCACTTTGACTTCTACTTTGACTTTAATGTTTGGTCCTGAGTCCTGATTTCGAATATCGCGTAGTCAACTTTGTGCAAAAATTGTCGTAGGTACAGTTGGATTTGTGAATGCCACAACACAATTCGCAAGCGTGTTCTTAATGGTTAAAAAAACTTTTGTACTCAAGTCGTGGAGTTTTTAACTATGTTTATCATTGCTCAAATATTCTGTATGTGACATGACATTCTTCCTTTCTCATAACATGCCGATAAATAATCGCTTTTTTAGTGTATAATTAATGAGAAAACATCACATCGTTTTTTAGGGTTCCGTAGCCAAATGGCAAAAAACGGAACCCTTATAGTTTCGTCATGTCTGTCTGTCTGTCTGTCTGTCTGTCTGTCTGTCTGTCTGTCTGTCCTGGCTCGTTCTCCGCCGTTTCTGAACCGATTGCCACGAAAATTGGAGGAGAGATGTATAGTGATAATTCAAGAATTGGTTTTTAAAATAATCAAAAAATAATTATTTTTACCCCCCCTCCCATACAGCGAAAAGTAAAGTTGAAAAAAAAAATTCGACTTACCCCATCGTGTGTGGTATCGTTTAAAAGGTATTTTTAAATACAATAAAACTTGCCTTGAAACCATGTGGATCAAACACCCCAGTCTCGAGATATATTAATACAAAGTTAAAATTAGAGCGTCCCCCCCCCCCTTAACTTTTGAAATACTATTACAGTAATTCTGAAAAAAATGTCCTGTATACCTCCAAGTAAGTACTTTCACCGAAAACTATAGCGAACTCTGTATCATACATAGTTATTTTTATACAACTCGACCAACTTATGACGTGCAGTTGCCCTTACTAAATGGTGTCTTAAGCGGTCGGGCCATCTTTTAGCTACGGAACCCTTTCATGGGCGTGTCCGACACGCTCTTGGCCGGTTTTTTAGTCCAGTAGTAGTAGATGATTGGTATTTTATTTTCCAGTAGTTACACCGAGATTCCCATTTTGCGCGTAGCAAAATATGAATGTTTAAAAGAGGCAGGGTACAGTTATTTAAAAAAATATTGAAAATGGTGTGGCATTTTAAAAATACGAGAATTTTCATTGATTGTGTTCATTTCATTTTTTATAAAATTTTTTGGGCGTTTTTTCTTCCTCTTTTCTTTTTCTTTCTTTCTTTAATACTCGTAGTAGGGCCACTGTAAGCGATATCCGCTGGGAGACACGCCGTCACTCGTTAGGGACTGACGAACCAATCTTTATAACTGTCCCGAGCGTCACAGTTCCGTGGCCCACTTTTACACGCGTTGAGGAAATGTAGGTTGGGATTAATAATAATAATACTACGGATAATTATATTATCCTCTCAGATCATGGCGATCGGTCTTACGGTCAGCCAGGTAAACAAGATTTTATTATAGTGCACAAGTGAGTCAACAAGAACAAGTACATTCCCTATTCCCTCATTCCCATAGTGCGATGGGACTGCAATCTGACACGACACGGTTTAACGTGACTTCTGAAGTATGGAGGAACTAATGATTAACAGTTTCGGTCACCCATCCGATGAATAGACTCGGCAAAAGTTTCTTAACTTAAAAAAAATTGCAGAACTAGCGCGCAATGCACCGCACCATTGAGAAATACAGCAAAGTGTTTTTTTATGGTGAATTGATATTTGACTGTGATATTATCTTTCTTTTTATTTGTTCCTTCTTTTTTTTATTTTTACTTTCTTTCATTCTTTCTTTCTTTAAAACTCGTAGTAGGGGCCGCTGTAAGCGATATCCGCTGGGAGACACGCCGTCACTCGTTAGGGACTGACGAACCAATCTTTATAACTGTTCCGAGCGTTACAGTTCCGTGGCCCACTTTTACACACGTTGAGAAAATCTATGTTAGAATTAATAATAACAATACTAGGGATAATTATATTATCCTCCGGCCGTTCTCAGGTCATGGCGGTTGGTCTTACGGTCAGCCAGGTACGCGCACAATATCATTATAGTGCACAAGTGAGTCCGCCAGAACAAGTGCACTCCCTATGCCCTCATTCTCATAGTGCGGTGGGACAGTAATCTGACACGATTGTAGAGAGATCAGGAGCGGGACCAAAGTTTAACGTGACTTCCGAAGCACGGACGAACTAGAGCTTAGCATTTTCGGTGACCCGTTCGATGACCGGACTATGCAAAAGTTTCTTAACTTAAAAAAATGCTGCACCATTGAGCAATACAGCAATTTATAAGTTTTTTTTTGGTGAATTGATATGTGACTGTGATATTTTCATTCTTTTTATTTTTAGTTTCTTTATTTCTTTCTCTCTTTAAAACTCGTAGTAGGGGCCACTGTAAGCGATATCCGCTGGGAGACACGCCGTCATTCGTTAGGGACTGACGAACCAATCTTTATAACTGTCCCGAGCGTTACAGTTCCGTGACCCACTTTTACACACGTTGAGAGAATCGAGATAGGGATAAATAATATTTTCCAACTAGCGGCCGCCCGCGACTCCGTCCGCGTGGATTTCGATTTCCAATATCCTATGAGTTATTCTGATGTATAAGCTATATTGTGGTAAAGTTTCATTCAAATCCAATCAGTAGTTTTTACGTGAAAAAGTAACAAACATCCATACATCCATACATCCATACTTACAAACTTTCGCCTTTATAACAGTAGTAGGATGGCCGATTTCAATAACTTATCTTCTGGAATAGATTGGTTTGGTGAAATGGAGAAGGCATATCAAACCACTCCATTATAAGTGCCAAGAGAGTTGTCGTGTGTTTCATTTCATACAATGATCACGACCTTCAATAGATTGGTTTACCACAGTTTATTTCAAAATAAAATAATAAAATAAAATATCCAGATAACTAAAGTCTCGTAGGCCTATATTTACCGAGGATAAATTATTTAAATACCCTATTCCCTCACTCTCATAGTTTGGTGGGACAGCAATCTGATACGACCGTAGTGATCAGGCGTATAACCAACGGCTCAACAACATTTGGTCATCTGGAGCGGCAGCCGCTTTTAAATCTGCTGCAATTAGCATGTCAAATAAATAAATAAATAAATATTTCACAGCATCACATACATTGATCTGACCCCGTGTTAAGTAGCTTAAGCACTTGTGTTACAGAAATCAGAATCAACAGTGGTATTACAAATATACTTAAATAGATACATAATTATAACACCCAGACCAGGACAAACAGACATGTTCATGCACACAAATGTTTGTCCTGTGCGGGGATCGAACCCGCGACCTCTTGCGTAATAGGCAACATCTTGACCATTACACCAAGCGGGTCGTCAAAAAGAATTGAATCACCTGATTGTCCTATAAGAACGATGATTCCGTCCTTCGGAAGGCACGTTAAGCCGTTGGCCTCGACTATGATCCTCATTGTCTGGTTTCCCTTGTGTGGGTTGCGTAGTTCAGACGACAGTCTTTGTATTGTAATAACAGACTGGTCAATTCAGGATCATAGTGGCAGCGTACCCTAGGCTCCGAGGCAATGTCCAAGGATGCAACTGGGATAAGCGCTAGGATGATAATGAAATACCAAGAGAAACAATATAATTCACAAAAGCAGTCCGTTTTTTTAATCCTAAAACTTCGCCACAAAATTAGGCTATTACTTTCCCTTCAATTCCAAATATTTTATTTCTCACATCATAAACCCTTGTACTCACTGCGCCTTAGAAATCTGAGATCCACACATTCCCGCTCATGTCACACTTTATCCCCTTTATCCCGTTTATCCCGCGGGAATCCCGCACAATCCCTCCTTAGTGGGTGTATAGCTGGCGGATCGTTTGACGAAGATATTGAGTTTTCGGCGTGTTTATATGTGAAAATCCGATGGTATTATCTTTTGGAGTAAAACTTTTGGTATTTCTAAATATGAAATACTAGCGACCCGCCCCGACTTCGTACGGGTTTAACTAAGTTTATTAGTGTTTCTCTACTATATTATGCATGCATTATACATAAAAACCTTCCTATTGAATCACTCTATCTATTAAAAAAAAACCGCATCAAAATCCGTTGCGTAGTTTCAAAGATTTAAGCATACAAAGGGACATAGGGACAGAGAAAGCGACTTTATTTTATACTATGTAGTGATAATTGGATAACATTGCCAAAGTAGGCACGCGGTCCATATTAGAGTTTTTAATCTATGTTCCAATATAGCTTGGGTTAACAAGCAAGGCGATATGATTGCACACTGGATTGTAACATAACTAAGTAGACATTCCCCAGCACGCGTGGCATATTCGCAAAATGCAAACCCATTATATATTTGGATGAAATCTAGCATTATACCACCAACGAACTGAGTTGCGTCAAGAGATCTGTCAGTTTTCGCGTCAACCTCCGTGGCCGACCAGCCAGTGACATTCGCTTTCCTTCAAAGAGTTTGGTATTCACAAATTCTAACCAAAGAGTTTGGTATCGATTTATAATGTTCAGCATTACTACTGCGCTATATTTATAACTACCGCCCGGGTTCACACACGTGCAAACCTGGTATATTCACACAAAATTCTTTATCTTGAAAAACTCTATCTTATGTAAAAAAAAATATGAAAGTCGGTTGCGTGCGAAGTTTTTAAAAAGCACACATAGGGACAGGCAGAAGCCCGCCCGAATCGAACCAAGGACCTGGAGACCACAGCCCTTGCTTAAACCACTATACCATCTAGCCTTCAACTTTTCTATTTCAATGAAAAACTCATACTATAGATACACTCCTAGGTACTCATTAAAATGCCATCTAGAAAAAGTAATTAAGACCAATCGTTTTTACAGTCATCGATATTAAATTAAAACTGCCTTAGCGAATATTAATTCGATTGATCTGGAGAAAAAATCCAAGGAAATAGTATAAAGGAATGGTTCTGAGCTCATTAAGAGCTTGCAGTCTGCACACTAGCGCCGACATTAGTTTTTCGTTATTATTTTTAGTGCACTGCAGAGCATTTTTTATTTATTTAAATATGTACTAGTGTTATTATATAGCTTAAAGCCTTCCTCAGCAAAAGTACCTTCTAACATAAAAATATTTTTTTTTACTCGAACCGGTAGTTCCTAAGATTAGCGCGTTCAACTAAACAAACAAATTCTTCAGCTTTATTATTTATATTTATTTATTTATTAATTAATTTATAAAACTTTATTGACCACACTACAAATAGGTACAAAAGGCGGACTTAACGCTGAATAGATTATGGATCTATCATAATGTAAAAATGAAATATTCTAAGATGATTTAAAAGCATCCCAAAAAAATGATATTTTTAACTGAACTACAGAGCTTTTTTTATACAAGTTTATTTCAATTAAAGAAAACGGAATAGCGGCGCTAGTGTGTGAACTGCACGCCTTTAAGCACTGAATTCACAGACCTAGGTTAGGTATTATAGAACAGATGCTTGACCTCAATTGCTCCTGAGCACAGGAATTACTCCCTGCAAGTTAAGACTCGTAAAAGGAATGACGGTTGCAAGAGGCCAGTTTAAAACAGAGTAAAAATAGTAAGGACTCCGTTTCTCCGACATAACAAGTAAATATTAATACCCTTCCGGCGGTTTTCGACCATGGCGGCCGATCTTACAATCAGCCAGGTACGCAGGATATATTACAGTTCATAAGTGATTATCCAATTGAGTGCGCAAGCACAGGTGCACTCCCTATTTCCTCACTCTCATAGTTCGGGGGGACAGCAATCTGACGCGACCGTAGAGAGATCAGGCGCAGGACCAACGGCTTAACGTGCCTTCGGAAGCACGGAGGAGCTCGAGATTAAATGTAAATACGTGTAAATAAGCACCTACAGTCAAAATGCACGCACTCTCTCAATAGTAAGCCTGTCGCCATGGTGACCTGCCATTACGCGATCTGACATCTTTTTGGACAGGCCCGTTGGTCTAGTGGTCGGATACCCTGGCTACAAAGCCAAGGGTCGCAAGATCGAATCCCACTAGGGGCAAATGCTTGTATGATGAACATAGGCATTTGATCTCGAGTCATGGATGTTTGTATGAGTACTTAAGTGTGTCTATCCGTTCTCTAGCTTCCT
This sequence comes from Nomophila noctuella, assembly GCA_958496325.1. NCBI lineage: Eukaryota > Metazoa > Arthropoda > Insecta > Lepidoptera > Crambidae > Nomophila > Nomophila noctuella. Next base: position 4,084,204 of record OY292511.1, on the reverse strand, counting down.
TAGTAGGTGCTTCGGACTTATGGCTAAGCGATTAGTGTGATGTTCCGTGTCTCGATGTTCTAGAGACACGGCATGCGTTTTCTATGGGATTTGTTTGTAGAGTTTCCCAAACAAATACCGAATTCGTTATGATTGTAAAATTTCAACGAAGGAGAAGAATGATGGAGAGCTTTTAATAGACTGTCTATACTTTTATTTCTTTTCCTCTTACGTATAAAGTATCAGCTTATAAATATCCCAAGCTTATCAAATGCAGATGGATTATCGAAAACAGGAGATATATTCGGAAAAACCGACACTAATCGGCCTGACTCCGGAATCGAACCCAGGACCTCAACAATACCATCGACGCGTCTTGTCATTTGCGTGACACAAGATGTGGTTTGTATCGTAATTAGCTCAAAAGAGATTCTGTGAGAGCCCGCCATTCGGAGCACGTCCTATTGACTCAGACACGCTTGTGTTTTGATTACCAATCAAGTAGGGACGTTGTTTTATTGATAGATTTATCGATTGTTTAGTTTACAGGATTGTAGGTGGTGTGTTTCTGAAAACAGAATAAACATGGTTTTCTCATCATCATCCTAGCGCCTCTCCCTGTTGCATCCTCGGCCATTGCCTCGGAGCCCAGGGTACGCTGCGACTATGATCCTGAATTGACTTGACTGGTTATTACAATAGAGACGGAATAAACATGGTTTTCTGTTTAAGTCAAAAATTGCTGATTTTTGTTGGGGCGGCGGCGTCTTTTGCTTTTTTTTGCTTGGTGTTCATCAACCGAACATTATAGTAGATATTCTTGAGGCCATTACAAACGATGTTTAGTAAGGCAGTATATAATAGCTGTAAACTCACATAGAACTAAGTGAGATAGGCTAGAGCTTTTACACTCCCATAGAAAACGTATCAACATTCTTATCGAACAATCAGGTGATAAAAGCCCCCAACATTCTTAACGAACTGGGAAAACCAACACAAAGTACAAGTGTTTCACGCGGGATTCGAACTCACGACCTCTGAGGTTTGAGCGCAGTGCTCTAACCACTACACCACGCAGCCACTTGCCATGTTACCCTTTCTCCAAAACTCAAAAGTGCTCATATTATTTTACTTAAAAGTACATCGCACATTCACAAATACTTATTTGGTGCCTGTCAATAAACCCAGACCTAGAATAACAAAACACAAACATTGAATAAAAACATAAGCAAAACCCAAACCTAAAAGAAAAATAGTCTTTCTAATTTCCTGCCCTATCGATACTAAACAATCAATCACATCCCTAAACCACGAGGGCGTCTGAAGCCATTCAATGGAATAAGATCCATATTTGAACAGCATAAGGTTTCCTTTACAGTGTGAGTTTCAAGGAAATGTTTGCAAAGAAAACAAGTGAGCAATTTCAAGCTAACACGTAATATAATTAAACCACGATCTTTCAAAATGATTTTCTACCAACATATGAGAATTGAAAGTAGAACGATGTACTTTTTTGTTCATCAATGAAGGTTTTGCGCAAATGTAAATACCGCTAGATGTGTAACGGTGCCGTTTCTTCCAGCCTTCATGGATGTTATTGTTCAGCCCTCCATGATGGCTGGAAAGATCGAACCTGCGCGCCCACTGGCCGCTAATTAACTACCTTTCAAAATTCAAAATTGAAATTGGACATGACATTGATAGAAATGTTAATCTAGCATCATTCATCATTCCTACTTCTTTTCTTTATAATATAGTATATGTATAGTTGTATTTTATTATAAAGTATTTATCTTTTTATATAAAGTTATTTGTGTATTTTTTTATGTAGTATGTTGTATGTTAACTAGTTAATAAGTGATATTTTTATTTTTTATTATATTTTAAGAGCACTACCTACCTACTCACTCTCTGTTTTGCACTAAGGTTGACTGGTAGAGAATGCCATGAGGCATTAAGTCCGCCTTTTGTACCAATTTTATTTTGTGCAATAAAGTTTAAATAAATAAATAAATGACGGTAAATGGTGAATTTTTCACCAATGGCATAACAGTTAGACCTCACGCCTAGGTTTTTCCATCTAGCGGCTTTTCATTTGCAAAAACCCTCATATTTAAATAACACAGAGCGGGTGGTATTTGTTTTTACAATGGCGCTCGCTGTATATTGGATAATAAACTATTTTTTTTAAGTGATAGCTGGGAGGCAAACGAACAAGCGGGTCATCTGATGGTAAGTGATCATTGCTGCCCATGGACGTCAACAACCGTACAAGGGTATCTGTAACACAAGTGCTTAAGCTTTTTAACACGGAGGCAGATCAATTTATGTGAGTTTGTGAGATAATTAAATAAAATCAACATTGAACAAAAGGCGAACTTAACGCCTCATGGCTTTCTCTACCAGTTAACCTGAGGCCTAGGGAACGGATAGACATAGGTACTTAAATACTTTTATAAATGCATCCATGACTCGAGTTCCAATGTTTGTTCATCACACAAACATTAGCCTCTAGCGGGATTCGAACCCGCGACCCTTGGTTTTGTAGCCAGGGTCTCTGACCACTACCAACGGGCCTGTCAAAAACAACTGTGTTAGTTTTGTTTTTCATACAATAACCCTACATCATATATAATTAATTGGTATAATAATACAATTAATTGGACGATGTCTCATCACTATTCACAATGCTATATGAAGTTAGTTTGTCCTGTGTCTGGCAATTCTGTCGAGTGGCACGAGTGTTGCGAATGGCATAGTTGTTGATATTATTCGCAATGTCATTATGTATGTACAAAGTTATGAATATGCCGTTTCAAGAGAGGTAGAGCTTAGTGGAACTTCCACTGGAATGAGTCGCTTGTCAGAGAAAACCTTCACCTTGCAGAAGACCACAGTGAAGTAGCACTGCGTAATTGTTGTGCTATGTTTCTGATGGTGAGTAAGGTCTCCTGTGCTCAATTGGGGAGGGGAGATGGGGTCTTAACGGCAGGCAACGCATCTACGAACCTTGTGCGGGTGTTGATGTCCATGGACAGCGGTGATCACTTACCATTAGGTCACCCTCTTGTTCGTCTGCCTCCCTATAACATGAATATATATACTTAGACAACCGTATTGGTGTTTTGGTTTAGAAGTTGACTATTGAACCATGAGGTCCTAATTTTGATTTCCGCATGAGACAAACTACGTTGTAAGAAGGACTGTATCTATCTGGCTGTTCGTATACGAGTTGTATCCATTTCTATTTGTAATTCCACTGTTAGATTTTACTGTGACTGGCAATTCTGTCGAGTGGCACGAGTGTTGCGAATGGCACAGTTGTTGATATTACTCGCAATGCCATTCTGTATGTACAAAGTTATGGATATGCCGTAAAAAGTATCTTACGATAGAACAGGTGGTCCCATATGTACTGATATCCGTAACACAAATTCTTAACCTACAAACTAAGAACTCAGATCAATAGCATCAAGCCTTCCTCGTCAAAAGGGCTGTCAACGCAAAAATAACTTTTCAATTCGAACCAGCAGTTCCTGAGATTAGCGCGTCTTTTAGGGCCGATTTCTTTAGTATAAATGTAATGCATTAAGAAAGTAAAATGTCAATGTTTATACGTTAGTTTTCGAGAAAATCAACAAAATAGATTGGGTGAATAATTGAAAAAAATGCAATGCCGAATTTGGTAGACATTAAAATTTACTTTTTGCTACCTGAATTTATTACATTTCCAATAAACGATTCGCCCTAAAAAATATTGCAGTATATTTTGTTACACCTTGTGCATTTTGTGTGCATGAACATGTCTGTTTGTCCTGGTCTGGGTGTTATATGTATCTATTTAAGTATATTTGTAATACCACTGTTGATTCTGATGTCTGTAACACAAGTGCTTAAGCTACTTAACACGGGGTCAGATCAATGTATGTGATGTTGTGAAATATTTATTATTTATTATTATTATTTATTACCTTTTATAGTTATGATATAACAAGTTGTAGATTTCACTGTTCATAAATAAATCACAGTACTGGTTTAATTAATAGTTGTTTATCGAATGACACCGGAGCTTGGTGGTTAACGGTGGTTTATTCAAAAAGATCTCTTGTGGAGTTGACACCACGGTGTATACAAGGACTGGTGTCAACTAACGAATGACCCGTCTGTACACTGTATCAGATGCCACATCCATTCAAATTAGCAAAGCTCTAGATTACTCCCATATGTCATTTTCCCATCTGCAGCCACCGCTTAATGGCACTATCTAGTTTTGAACCTACGCAATAACCGTATGATCCACAGATCATTCCGTTATATGTTTACGATGGAATATGTCTGATTATTTAATTTAATTATTTACATGTACGGTACTAGGGAGCTCGATAGCTAATGGGTTAGCGTGCTCAGCCAGCGATTGCTAAGGTTAAGCTACTTTCGCAGTGACTGGTCATCGGATGGGTAACCGAAAATTGCGAAAAAAAAAATTCTTTATTTTTTTGGTGCTTTCCTGCACCTTATCTATCTACTTTCGTATCAGATTGCTGTCCCGCCGAACTATGAGAGTGAGAGAATAGGGAGTGACCTGGGCGCCCGCACTCACTTGTTCACTATAATATAACCTACGTACCTTGCTGATCGTAGGACCGGCCGCCACGGCCGCCGGTATACGGCCGGAGGTGTGTAATTTTTATTAATAACTTGCATAAATGCGGTACAAAGTCCAAAATACTTCATCCGCCTTACAATTGACTGTTCACTGTAGCAGATGCCACATCCATTCAAATTAGCAAAGCTCTAGATTACTCCCATATGTCATTTTCCCATCTGCAGCCAGCGGTTAATGGCACTATCTAGTTCTGAACCTACGCAATAACCGTATTGTGGATCATTCCGTTATTATGTTTAAGGGACATGTCTTATTATTTAATTATATTATTTTTACATGTACGGTATTAGGGAGCTCGATTACTCATGGGTTAGCGTGCTCAGCCTGCGTTTGCTAAGGGTAACTGTCGCAGTGACCGGTCATCGGATGGGTGACCGAAAATTTTAATCTTGAGCTCCTCCATGCTTTGGAAGGCAAGATAAGCCGTTGGTACTGTGCCTGATCTCTCTACGGTCATGTCAGATTGCTGTCCCACTGAACTATAAGAGTTAGGGAATAGGGAGTGCACCTGTGCGCCCACACACACTTGTACACTTTAATATATCCTGTCTACCTGCCTGATCGTAAGATCAGCCGCCATGGCTGGAAAACCGCCAGAGGGATATTATTTTAATTTATTACTCGTATTATGCCCATGACATAAGACCTATGCGAAGTCCAACATGCTTTATCTGACTTACTATTGTCTGTGCACTGTATCAGATGCCACATCCATTCAAATTAGCAAAGCTGGAGATTACTCGCATATGTCATTTTCCCATCTGCAGTAGCGCTTAATGGCACTATCTAGTTCTGAACCTACGCAATAACCGTATTGTGGATCATTCCGTTATATTAAACATCTAGCAAATTGCTCCAGCTTTGCACGGGTGCAACAAAAATAAGTCTTATTCGAATATTTATGCATGCTTGTATTATAGACATAAACCTTTCTCTTGAATTACTCTATGTGTAATTTAAAGAAAGCATACGTAGAAACAGATGAAAGCGAATCTGCTTTAGACTATGTACTGATGAATAGATTTTTATGGCAGAGGCGGCAAACGAGCAAGCGGTTCGCCTGATAGTAAGCAATCACCGTGCCCATGGACATCTGTGACACTAGAGATATCGCCGATGCGTTGCCGGCCTTTTAAGATACCATACCCCTCCCATCTAAGCTCTGGCGACCTTACTCACCAGCAGAAACGGAGCAAAATAGTAAAGAAGTGCTGTTTCCCTGTGGACTTCTGTAAGATGAAGGTACTTTCCCAGACGAGCGGCCCATTGGTGTGAAAGTTCTACTAAGCTCTATTTCTCTTAAAATTCATATTAAACCTCTAATTTATTCCTCTCTTTAACTCATATTGGGCAGGCGGTTTGTTGACCGCAGTATGGAAACCGATAAAACACAGGGGAACGCTACTGCCCATCCCCCGGAATGTCCCTCGTACCTACTATTCTTGACCTACATGGCTAAAAGAGTAATGTAATCTTTGCGAAATGGAAATTCAAGTAGACACAATTATTATGATTCATCTTGATGGCACGTTTCCAATTCAATTTATCTGGATTTACTCAAGTTACCACGATATTAAGCCAGCAGTCACGTGCTAATAAAATTCGTGAAAGAAACCGACTTCTGGTCCATTAATCTTGCCCAAAAGTGTTCAGAAAAGAAAAATGGCCGTCCAAATGTTACATTTCTTTGGGAATTTATAAGGTGCTTATTTCGATGTAATAGATTATTATATACATTATTGTTGTATATAGTTCATCATCATCCTAGCGCCTGTCCCGGTTGCATCCTCGGGCATTGCCTTGGAGCCCAGGGTACGCTGCGACTATGATCCTGAATTGACATGCCTGGTTATTACAATGGAGCGACTGTCGTCTGACCTCCGTAACCACAAGGGAAACCAGACTAGTTGGATCATAGTCGGGACCAACGGCTTAACGTGCCTTCCGAAGCACGGAGTCATCATTCTTATCGGACAATCAAATTCAAGCCTGCAATGTCCTAACCAAACTGGGAAAACCAACACAACGTGAAAGTATTCCCCGCGGGATTCGAACCCACGACCTCCGAGTTCGTAGTTTTTGAGGATAGCTCTCTAATCACTACACCACGGAGGCAGTTGTATATGGTTATATTACCTTTATGATCTGTCATGTATCGAATACTGGCAGCGTTAGAACTTGGGCTGTGTAATAGGTGACAGTAGTAATTTAGTACTAATTTTGTAGTGTCGCCGAAGACACAGCCATGAGACTATGACATTTGCGCTTCGTGACTTTTTTTTTTACAACATCACATACATTGATGTGACCCCGTGTTAAATAAATAAATAATAAATATTTCACAACATCACATACATTGATCTGACCCCGTGTTAAGTAGCTTAAGCACTTGTGTTACAGACATCAGAATCAACAGTGGTATTACAAATATACTTAAATAGATACATATAACATCCAGACCAGGACAAACAGACATGTTCATGCACACAAATGTTTTTCCTGTGCGGGGATCGAGCCCGCGACCTCTTGCGTAATAGGCAACATCTTGACCATTACACCAAGCGGGTCGTCATCAGGAATTGCACCTCAGTTTAAATTCGGAACTAAAATGTCATAGTAAGAAGAAGAGAAGAGAGGAGAAGAGGAGTCGCTCCTCAACTTTACTTTCTACAAAAAATATGGGTACATTAAAATGACATTTCCGTGACATTATGTAATGGCTGTCACCACTAATACAGGCTGTAATTTATCGATGACGATAACATCGCCTCTTCCGTGGGTTAACAAATTAAGTTTTATGGATTTCACTTATATTTGCTTCATCCTTCTTGATACGGACTGCGCGGGAGTGGAATTCTCTGCCGAGATCTGTATTTCCTGCACATTACAACTTGGGGCTCTTCAAGGCCAGAATAAACGGGCTTTTCCTGAGCAAGCACGCTCCATCGTAGACCACATAGTTGTTTAACATCAGGCAACTTTGTGGTCAAGTGCTAGCTTAGTCTTAAATAAAAAAAAAAAAAAAAAAAAAATATTTTATTGAGTAACCCTTTTTCTTTATTGAATTGCTTTAGCTCCGTTGTAGTTTGGGTTAAACAGAGCTTGGTAGCCTAGTGGAAAGAAAACTGCCTCACATAATAATATGTGAGAAGCTCGTAAGCGCGCTCGACCTGCGATTGTTAAAAAAAGGAACTTTGGCAGAGGCCAGTCATCGGATGGGCGACCGTACCATTTCATCTCTAGCTCCTCCGTGCTTCGGATGGCACGCTTAGCCGTTGGTCCTACGCCTGATCTCTCTACCTGTGTTACTACGGTCGTGTCAGATTGCTGATCATTAGACCTGTTCTCTTGTACGGCAGTGAAACGTGGCCTGTACTTGAGCGACACAAGCAGATGCTGCGAGTCACGGAGATGAAGATGCTGCGCTGGTCTTGACGTCGTAAGCGATGACATGCGTGCCAATGGCCTAACTGCACAGGATGCCGAAGATCGTGCAAAGTAGAGGAGAAGGAGTAGGAAAGCGGACCCTGGACTCCAAGGCAATGGCCGAGAATGTGACCGGGACAAGCGCTAGGATGATGGTGATGATGAGATTGCTATCTCACTGAAACATGAGAGTGAGGGAATGAATAGGTAGTGCACTACACATGTGCTTGCGCACTCACTTGTGCACTATAATATTGTTATATCCTGCATAAGCTATTAAATTAAATTAAATATTTCACAACATCACATACATTGATCTGACCCCGTGTTAAGTAGCGTAAGCACTTGTGTTACAGACATCAGAATCAACAGTGGTATTACAAATATACTTGAAAAGATACAATAACACCCCGACCAGGACAAACAGATATGTTCATGCACACAAATGTTTGTCCTGTGCGGGGATCGAACCCGCGACCTCTTGCGTAATAGGCAACATGTTGACCATTACACCAAGCGGGTCGTCGACAGTGTCCTAATTGGTAGATTGTGAAGATTAGCTTAGTCATGTCAACACTAAACATGTATCCCTCAGGATCTAAAATTAATAAAGCGATTACCGTAAATTGCTTAACACGCTTCGGCCTAATGAAGGCTCTAACAAACACAATTTGCCGTGAAGGTAACAACGTTAGATTATATCACGATTAAATCTTTATATTAGCTGTTTAACACGAAAAACGAGACGGTGTAGATTTATTGTTATAAAGCGGTAAAATAGGAATGAATCTACAGGCTTTACACATTAGTATAGAACTTAATATAATTTTTGTGAAATATGAAAGTTTGTTTGTTTGGATCTTTGTCCGTCAATCACGCTGTAAGAACTGCACGGATTTTGATGAAATTTGGTATTCAGACTTGACTTAATGTCCTATGGCCCCCAGGTGGGGCAGAGGGCTTCTACAGTGCTTCGCCATCGCGTTCTGTCTTGGGCAATTCGCTTCGCCTCGGACCACGTCAGCCCGATCGCCTTTAGCTCCGCGGCTACCGAACGTCTCCAAGTGTGCTTAGGTCGGCCGCGTTTCCTTTTCCCTTGAGGTGTCCATTCCAGGGCTTGCCTTGGAATGTGTTCGGGTGCTCTTCTTAGGGTGTGGCCAATCCAGCGCCACTTGCGACGTTTTATTTGAAGACCGATCGGCGACTCGGAGCAGAGATCCCACAGTTCTTCGTTTGAGATCTTTTCAGGCCAGTAAATACGAAGAATCTGTTTAAGGCATCGGTTGACGAAGACCTGTATGCGATGCGTGATGACTTTGGTAACCCTCCACGTCTCACACCCATACAGCAGGACAGTCTTCACGTTGGAGCGAAATATTTTCAATTTCACTCTCCGAGTCAGCTTACTGGACTGCCACACAGGTCGTAGTTGCGCGAAGGTCGCCCGGGCTTTGGCTATCCTTGAAGTGATGTCCTCTTCTGTTCCTCCAGTTTCCGACACGATGCTGCCGAGGTAAGTAAACTTCTGCACTCGCTCTATAGGTTCCGAGCCTAGTAACAGTGGGGTCGAGTTTCTTCCCTCGGTACGCATTTCCTGGGTCTTCCGGGCGTTAACTTTGAGACCGTCGAGAATCGCCTCACGCTGTAGGTCGTCCAGTTTGGCTTGCATGTCAACGTGCTTGTGGCTGAGCAGGCACAGGTCGTCAGCGTAGTCTAGGTCGTCCAAGGTGTCGGTCAACCCCCACTCTATACCGCGCCTCTTTCCCACGTTTGTTCTCTGCATAATGCCATCCAGGACGATGAGAAATAGTAGAGGCGATATGAGACAGCCCTGCCTCACTCCCGCATGCACGGTGATGTCCTCAGAGATGAGTCCGTCGTGCTCCACTTTGCATGTGTAGTTCCTGTAGATGGAGATAAGAATGTCCCTGATCTTGGGCGGAACGCCAATCTCATCTAGCCGGGACCAGATTCTGGACCATCGTACGGTGTCGAAAGCTTTTTCGAAGTCAACAAAAGTGAGGTAAACTTCGCGCTGCCATTCTGATGCTTCCTCCACTATGATCCGGAGTGTGTTGATCTGGTCTGTGCAGGAACGGTTTGGTCTGAAGCCGGCCTGCTCTCTCCTCAGAAGTGGTTCAACTGCCCTGGACAGTCTGTCCAATAGTACTTTGCAGAGAACCTTTGATGGTACAGAGAGCAAGGCAATTCCTCTCCAGTTACCACATTGACTGAGGTCACCCTTCTTCGGCACGGTTATTAGGAGGCCTTTGTTCCAATCATCCGGGAGCTCTTCAGTGGTCCAGATTTTCTCCAAGAGAGGTGTTAGGATCTCGACCGCGACGAATGTGTCCGCTTTTAGCATTTCTGAAGTGATCAGGTCGAGACCGGGGGCTTTGCCTCTCTTTAGGGATTGTACTGCCTTCAGGACTTCTTCTCTGCTCGGTGGGGCCGTGTCAATGTCAAGCAGTTGTTGGGGCATTGAGGTGTTCCGCGGATAGTAAGGTGGTACTGCGGTCGATACGCGGAAAACATCGGCAAAGTGCTCGTGCCATCGTCTGAGTCGTTCCTCAGATGTTGTGATGAGTCTTCCCTGTTTGTCTCGTAGAGGCTTGCTCTTGTAGCCACGCTTTCCAGACAGGATTTTGGTGGCATCATACAACTCTCTGAGGTTTCCAGTATCAGCAGCATGTTGCGCCTGATCAGCCATGTCGTCAGCCCATTGCCGCCTATCTTTTCTGGTGCTGCGATAGATGCGTCTGCGCATTTGCCGATATTGGATCCTAAGAGTGGCCCGTTCTGCGTCGCTGCGCGTTTCCAGACATTTAAGGTGGAGCGCCTTACGAGCCTCAATGAGATCCCAGGTCGACTGAGAGATCCAATCATCGCGCTTCTTCGTTTGGTGACCTAAGACGTCGGAGCTGGTTTCTTGATAGACCATTTTGATGCGATTCCACTCCGAGTCTACTGTGTCGGTGTCTGTTTTCAAGACGGAGAAGCGGTTCCTCAACTCGACAGCGAACTTTCTTGCAATGTCGGGCGTGTCCAATTTGCGCACGTCGTACCTTCGTCCCAACCTGCCGTTACCCAATGATCTTCGGGCATTAGCCACCTTGAGGCGAAGTTCTGCAACCATCAGCATGTGGTCACTGTCGATGTCGGCGCCGCGCCTGTTCCGGACGTCCAGCAATGATGTTCGCCATCTGCAGCTTATGGCAAGGTGGTCGATTTGGTTCCGAGTGACACCGTCGGGTGATGTCCAGGTGTATTTGTGGATACCCTTATGCAAGAAAAGTGATCCTCCTATTGCCAGGTTGTTATTTTGGCAGAATTCGAGGAATCGCTCACCGTTATCGTTCATCGTTCCAAGCCCATGTTTGCCGAGGTGTTTCTCACAGCCAGAGTTGTCGCTGCCCACTTTAGCGTTGAGGTCTCCCATAACGATTATGATGTCCTGCTTTCGTATCTTCGTCAAGGTATCTTGAAGTGCGCTGTAAAAGACATCCTTTACCTCTTCAGTGGAAGCGTTGGTGGGGGCGTAACACTGGACTATGGTGATCTTACGTGCCTTCGAGTTAAAGCGAGCTGTAATGATGCGGTCCGAAATCGGTTTCCAATCCAAGAGGCTTTTCTTCGCCACGTCAGACAGGAGAAATCCCACTCCGTATTCACGGATGTCGTCCTCATCTGCCTTACCAGAGTAAAGGAGAGTAAGCCCCTTGGATGTTTTCAGCTCCCCAAATCCATTTCTTCGTACTTCGCTTAGGCCGAGTATTTGTAGCTTGTACTTAATCATCTCCACCTCCACTTGCGCTAGTCTGCTGTCATCAGATAGCGTTCGCACATTCCAAAAAGCCAATCGTGTCCGTAATTTCATGCCAAAGGTTGTCGGTAAATGATCGGTCCGGTTTTGCTCTGTATCAGTTTCTTGAATCGTTTATTTTCGGACAAGAAGGTGATTAGCCCACTGTGCCCTAGCCTGCTGACGGGGCTGCCGCCTTGGAGTTCACAGGCTAACTCGGTTTGATTCGGGTATCCTCCCTAGTGATTTGGTTCTGTTTTGGGGCGCAGAACGTTCGCCCTTTGCCCTGCATCCTCTGCTACTACAGCTCGAGTTGGCAGTCGCGCGGCGGCGCGGCTGTAGTAGTGCCCAGGGTGGACGGCGGGGACGTGGATGGCTCGGACTGGCTGAGGCTCCGCTTTGAACGTGTCCTGCCACTGACACCGCAGAAAGCTACTTGGCATTTGATAGAGACTCTGACTCACTCATCAGGTTTCCGCCAACACTTTACCTCAACTTCCCACCCCTCAACTTCCCACCCCACTTTTTTACCACCAATAATTAAAGTATGGTTTGACATAAGTGATAGGATACTTTTTATCCCGAGTAAATGCTTCCATGCAATAAACCAGGAATCCTGATAACGTGGGCATAGCCGTTGGTAAAACATATTATTCTTTGAATATAATTAAAGTCATTAATCATTATTTTTTTTTATTATTGAATAATGTGTAAAGAAAAAGTCTATGACCCAATAATGTTAATTACAATTAAAACGAATTATTACAATCTAATTATCCATTAAGTCGATTAAAACGGTGACACTTTGTCATATTCCTTGGAACACGATTCTCTCTAATTAAGTTTTAAAGTAATTACTTAGATTGTTCATATTTTTAGAAAAGCTAAGTTGGGTTGTCGTGTTGCTAGAACATTTTTCATTAAATAACTAGCGGCCGCCCGCGACTCCGTCCGCGTGGATTTTGATTTCCAATATCCTATGTGTTATTCTGATGTATAAGCTATATTGTGGTAAAGTTTCATTCAAATCCATTCAGTAGTTTTTACGTGAAAGAGTAACAAACATCCATACATCCATACAGACAAACTTTCGCCTTTATAATAGTAGTAGGATACTAGGATAGTACATACAGAAAGTCTTTTTTAGGTCTGAACTACATGGCATACATGCGATATCTTAATATGTTAATATGTTTAATGTATAAAAATAAGTGTAATTTTTCGTTGTCACTCTATGAATCACGAAAGGGCTCATCTCAAAATTGTAGGGTTTGTTGGGACTATTTAGTACATTCAATTTTTTTCATGTAGGGAGCTAAACTTTCTATAAGATCATATAAGGTTTGAGTATAAGAATAGTACGTGTTTCCTTCCTCGTATGATTCTGGGTTTTTTAGGCGGGGCGTGAAACGGCATCTTTGCAGGCCTTCAGGGTGAGGGTGACTGGCTCAATGAGTACTATGTGCTTTTGAGCCAGTCAACCTTATATCTGGACCTTACTTCCGCTTTCCACCTGGTGGAGTAAGGTCATCCTGAACGTCTATATATAAAAAATAGTAATGTAAGAAATAAGCTCCGAAAGCTGAAAAAATGTTTGAGAAAAGATTTTTGCGATTTCTGACATTTCTAGTACTCAAACCTCATGAATTAATTCATATAATAGCATGTGCGAAATAATTAATAAGTTATAAATAAATAAATCTTTTTTTATTTATTATTATTTTAATTCGACACAAAATGTGCTTGAGCCCTTTGTCAAGCAGTGAACTTCGTAACGCTGATGATAATGATAACAGATTTTTTTTATTTACTCTATTCAAGAACGGGTGGGGATTCTGTGACTCCCAGTTGACCCAAGCCAAACCCGCTGGGGGGAACGGTAACCCCAATTCACCCCGTTCAAATAGGTATCGTAAACAATTCGGACCCGGCAATATTTCATGCCAATTGGTTTCAAAGCAATGTATTATTCAGTTGTAAATCGAGTTTGCTCTCCTAATTGCTCTTTCAGTTTGCAATATATCGTTGTGAGTTTGAATCGTTTTATAACTGAAGTTATGGCACGCACAGGTTTTGCAGGGTCAATGACAACACCCAGGCCTATTATAATATCCCTACTAATATTATAAATGCTAAAGTAACTCTGTCTGTCTGTCACGCTTTCGCGCTTGAACCTCTCAACCGATTTTGATGAAATTTGGCACAGACAATCTTAGACCCTGAGAAAGGTCACAAGGCTAATTTTATTGCGATCATCCTAGCGTCTCTCCCGGTTGCGTCCTCAGTCATTGCCTCAGAGCCCAGGGTACGCTACGACTATGAATCGTGAATTGACAAGCCTAGTTATATTTTACACAGCACAAATGCTGGAAAAATGTAATAAAAGAAATTTTTCCACGAAACGTTTAAAATTTCAAATGAGCGATGCCATAAAATATTAAATAATTTACGATCCCTAAATCGAATCACGGGTTTAAAATGATACCGGGAATAAGATTTCGTCTTGAGTTGAGACCGGAATTCAATTTCGGGTCCATCTGGAATATTGCGGGTTGTAAAATATTTCTGGAAAGTTTGTCGAAGACATATTGTTTAATGTTGTATGAATTTTTAGAGAGTAAAACCTCATCTATATTACTAACTAGCGACCGCCCGCGACTCCGTTCGCGTGGTTTTAGGTTTCCACACACATAGGTGTATACTATCCTACTACTATTATAAAGGCGAAAGTTTGTATGTGTGGATGTGTGGATGTGTGGATGTGTGGATGTATGGATGTATGGATGTTTGTTACTCTTTCACGTAAAAACTGCTGAATGGATTTGAATGAAACTTTACCACAAAATAGCTTATACGTCAGAATAACACATAGGATATTGGAAATCGAAATCCACGCGGACGGAGTCGCGGGCGGCCGCTAGTAGTCTATATATAGCCTTCCTCGTCACACAGACTATCCAACACAAAAATATTTTTCAAAATCGCACCATTAGTTCCTTAAATTAGCGCGTTCAAACACACAAGCAAACTCTTCAGATTTATTATATTAGTATAAATAAGTGTTCAGGTGTATAAAACCTTATTACATTCTTAACCTTCTTTTTAATTTATTATCTTTTTTAATAATAAAAATAATACCGACCAGAGCGGCTGATCTTAAAATCAGCCAGGTACGCAGGATATTATACTCGTATCATACTGCACAACTTGCACAAGTGAGTGCGCGAGCACAGGTGCACGTCCTATTCCCTCACTCACATAGTTCGGTGGGACAGCAATCTGACACGGCCGTAGAGAGATCAGGAGCAGGACAAATAACTTTACATGGTTTCCGAGATCACTATCATCATTATAAGCCTAAACATGTTTTATAATGCACTGTCAACCATATTTATTAGATAATTTCAGTGCTTATCAGTATTTGCCACGTAGCTTCGAAATTCTGCAAATGTTTTATTTTTACCGAAATTTTACTGCACACAAAATTCTTTAATCTGCGGGGAACGAACCTTTGACCTCTAGTCATCCAGTCGCCTTTTAAGTAAAGAAAATATTTACATTTTATGACTTACCAAATCTCTACTGAGTTACTATAACCCAAGTCAAATAGTGACTCGCGAGTCATAACTCAGTTATGAGGATTTAATGACTTGAGTTATCATCAAATCCCATTTGTTTAACGACATATCGTTGTTTGTTAATACCTTTCACTGTGCTATAAAGGGAGCGTAGCGATAGATGTAAAAATGCGTAGTATTTCTAGTTTGTTAGGGGACTATGCCGTTAAGTGCTTAAAGGCAGGTAACACATCTGCGACCCTTGTGCGGTTGTTGATGTCCATGGGCAGCGGTGATCACTTCCCTTCAGGTGACCCCCTGTTCGTTGGCCTCCCTATACATAATAAACTTGAAAGCTGTTTTCATTTTAATTTTGTCAAAAGGCAATTTGAATCTTTAACTTAAGATTATGTAAACTAAGCCAACTTTAAGCTTTCCCTTAATGATATTTCGCTCCTAAAGATAAATTTAATTTCCATAAGCTCGCTTTTAGCTCGCTATAGCTTCGCCTTATCTGTGCCTGAGCCCATTAGATTAATGATTAAGGGTGAAACGGAAATATTTGCTTGTAAAATTAAGAGACCATTAACCCTTTAAGGCGTCCTAAAGCATTGTTTATATCCAACATTAACCGTTGCTTTTAACACAAACGGAGGCATAAATGCCTTTCTTGTTTATATTGCGTGAAATTATGTTTTTTTTTTGTCCCGGAGTATTAATTATGGACCCCACAATAAGGGCCATCATCATCATCCTAGCGCCTCTCCCGGTTGCATCCTCGGCCATTGCCTCGGAGCCCAGGGTACGCTGCGACTATGATCCTGAATAGACCAGCCTGGTAATTACATTGGAGCGACAGTCGTTTGACCTCCGTCCCTAACAAGGGAAACCAGACAATTTGGATCATAGTCGAGACTAGCGGCTAACGTGCCTTCCGAAGCACGGAATCATTATTTTATCAGACATTCAGGTGATTCAAACCTGCAATGTCCTAACCACACTGGAAAACTTTAAATACCTAATTACCTAATTGGGGTATAATATTATTATCTTACATTATACTAATTGCTAGTGCCAAGGTTAAACTGAAAATCGCAATTTTATTTATCGAAGCTAGTTCTTTGAACTTCTTCTTCCTAGCGTTTATCCCGTTTCTATACGGGGTCCGCTTTGACCATGATCCAGGATTCGGCAAGTCTGGTTATTACAGTGAAGCGACTGCCATCAGACCTTCATAACCCATAGAGGGGAACCTGACAGATGGGATCATGGTTACACATTCAGATCTAACTGAACTAAAGTCAGAAATCACTGAATGTGCAGGTTTCCTCACGGTGTTTTCCCTCACCGCCAAGCTAATGGCACAAATCCATTAGCTTGCTAGCTAGCTAGCAAGCTAAGCTAGTACTTTGAACAAGAAAGTTTATTTGTATCCAATCAAAGATTGACAGTAATACTATCAAATGAGAGGCCTTGTTGCAAATTATAGGTACATGGTTCAATTACGATCAAACCATTGAACTTAAGAGTAATACACACTGAGCCATAAATACTACCTCCGTGGTGAAGTGGTAAGAACTGTGATCAAAAACCTCGGAGATCGTGGGTTCAAATTCCGCGTGGAACACTGTCACATTGTATTAGTTTTCCCAATTTGGTTAGGACATTGCATGCTTGAATCACCTGATTGTCTGATAAGAATGATGATTCCGTGCTTCGGAATCAGCACGATAAGACACGCTTGGTGTACTGGTCAAGGCATTCACTATTAGACCAAGGGTTGCGGGTTCGAATCCCGCCAGGTAATAGTTTGTGTGATGAACATGGTCATTTGCAATCGAGTCATCAATCAATCAAACAAGTAATTTATTGTGATCACAGGTGGTATATACAATGTGGATGTCTAATAAGTATTTAGGTATGTCTATCCGTTCCCTATCATCCATATTACAAGCTTCGAGCATAGTTTTGGAGTCAGGGTCTCTGGCCACTATACCAACGGGCCTGTCAAAAGACCCTGACTTGTGCGGGATAAAGACAAGATAATAATGATGAGTTTTCTTCAAAGGGCCCTACCTCAGTGTGAATTTTACTTTACCTTAATGACATAATACATATTTGATGAATCCAACCCATCATTAGACCTATAAAAAGCCACAAATTACTTGAATTGTCTACTCAGAAACGGATGAAATTACCTTAATTATTTCGTATTCCGTCCTTGTACTGAATAAATAATCGGAAGGTACATGGTAAAGAATGATACAAGTATATCTTTTCGTATTTTTATCTATACTAATACAACATAGATGAAATATTTGTGTGTTTGCTTGTTTGCGGTAATCCCAGGAAAGCCTGGTTCGTACTGAAAAAATCTTTTGTGTTGGATAGACCGTTTGTCGAGGAAGGCTTTAAGCTATAATAATGTATAAGCTGCCTAAGCTCGAGGCTTGTACTATGGATGCCATGGAACGGAAAGACATACTTAAAATACTTGTAAAACATCCATGACTCGAGTACAAATACCGATTTTTAACACATAAACGCTTGCCCCTAGCGGGATTCGAACCCGCGGCCTTTGGTTTTGTAGCCAGGGCTTCTTGACCACTAAACCAACGATCCTTCAATACTTATAATTTTACATGTGACTTTGAACTTAAGACCGAAGAGAAAGTTTCCATCTTAAAATTCAGCTCAGCTGCCATCCAATTTGCGTCCTTTCTGATAAGTTTCAAGTGATTATACAAGGGCAGATTTTATTTACGAACAAAGTGGGAGTGGCTTTATAACTCTTGTGGCCACAAAAGTGCTTTATTTGGTTCACTGTAACATTATTCATATCAAAATTTAAGAGTGCAAATGTCGAATAATAACAAGTTATTAAAAAAATATATAAACAAACAATACATCAAAAGCTCAACCTATGTGGTGAAATAAAATATTCTGCAAATATTTTAAGGGTGAATTGTCTAGTGGCAATGTAATAAATTCAGATAGTAAAAAGTCAATTTTAATCCCTACCATACTTGGCATATCCTGCATTGGCCAACTTGCTCTTTTCGTTCTATAAGCTTTTACTTTAACAAGCAGAAATTCATAAGTCCACTAACGATTTCGGTTATTTTATGGTAAAAGCGCTTGCACGGATTGCAAGAGGTGCTGAGTTCAATCCACCTGAAATCAGATAAATTTTTATTTGTTTACTAGCAACCGCCCGCGACTCCGTCAGCGTTAGTTTCGGTTGCCGCACACATAGTGTTATACAATAGCTTATAGCCTTCCTCGTCATCCTACTATGTACTATTATAAAGGCGAAAGTTTGTATGTATGGATGTATGGATGTTTGTTACTCTTTCACGTAAAAACTACTGTATGGATTTGAATGAAACTTTACCACAATATAGCTTATACATCAGAATAACACATAGGATATTGGAAATCGAAATCCACGCGGACGGAGTCGCGGGCGGCCGCTAGTAAAGACTATACAACACAAAAATATTTTTTTAATTCGAACCACTAGTTCCCGAGGTTCAGAAGATACATAAGCGCGTTTAAACAAAAAAACGAACAAACAAACATACATACAAACAAACGAACTCTTCCGATTTATATTAGTAAGGATAAATAAAATATAAAAAAAAGGCTTGGCTATTATATAGTCTAAATATTAGTTAACACAACAAACATTGAAACAATGCAACAATACTTCTGTTTCTTGTAAAATCTCTTAGGTTAAAGCCCTTTCACGCCCGCAAAAACAAAACAAGGTACAAATTAAGTAAATAAACACTTAGCAAAGCTACTTGTAATAAGTTTATAAATGTTAAATAATGTTTATTCAGTGAAAACGTTGATACAAGCCGGCGTCAGTTGAATGGAGTTTAAATAGAAGCATTTAGTATATTCAAGTGATTCAATGAAAGCAAATTGGACAATGTAGCCCTAATTTCTTAAAAGCAATACAATCTATACTAATATGATTATAATAAAGCTAAAGAGTTTGTTTGTTTGTCCCTTAGGTTGTTGTTAGAATGAAATGTCCCTTAGCCGTCCCGCTTCTTACCATTGAGGTATTACTACTACGAATAGAGGTGACATCTCGAACAAATATTTTCTTACCCGCATTGTGGTCCATGGACAACAAAAGTGCCGCCTATTTTACTAATTTGACTATTTTAAAATCGAAAAATGTCGTGTTGTGTTTTAAATCCATGAACAATTATTATAGGACGAAAAATAAAGACAGTGGCATGTTATTTCATAGATGAAAAGACAAAAAGGTCACTGAATTATCCATCCCCTCCCTCCGAATTGACGCATAGATTTTATTCTTGACTAGCGGCCGCCAGCGACTCCGTCCGCGTGGGTTACGGTTTTCGCACACAGTGTTACTATAGATAGCTTAAAGCCTACCTCGCCAAATGGTAAGTGGACTGTCCAACACAAAATATTTTGTCAATTCGAACCAGTAGTTCCTGAGTTTAACGCGTTGGCGCAAACCAATTTGGATCATGAGTTACACGTGTTATTGTGAGTCAACCATAAAAGATAGACATATGCTGTTGGGGGATATTTCTTAGGAAATTTTATGTAAAATATTTCCGTCATACATGATTTCTATGTGACTTTAACCATTAAGGCTGCACACGCGACTGAAGCTTAAGAAATGGAGAAAATTCTCCCGTTTTCCCCACATTTCCCTTCACTACGCTACTCCTGTTGATTGTAGCGTGATGAAAAGTATGCCATAATATGCCCAGGAGTATGAAGAATAATTGTACCAAGTTTTGTCAAAATCCGTCCAGTAGTTCAGACAAAAATTTTACTGATTACATTTTTGGCATCAGTATCGATCACTAATCACCCCCTGATAGTTATTTTGAAAATATATTTAATGTACAGAATTGACCTCTCTACAGATTTATTATAAGTATGGATGTCCACTCTATACGTAGTAGTAATACCTCAATAATTAACAATTAATGGAACGGTAGTAGCAAACATTAAAAGACCGCGTTAAGACAGAGAAATGTTAATAAAACATTGTTGGGAATCTCAGATTGTTCAAATTGGTTCAAATATTGTTTCAGTTAAATTCATTAAAACAGTAGGGATTAGACAATGAAAATTTATGTAACTTCTGACGAATATTGTACATTTAATATTTAGAGATTAAAAAGATCAATTGTCGAGTTTTAAGTGCTCTTTCTGCTTTAAGACGTCAAGGGAGGATCAATTTGAATTGAGATAATTAATGACGATTCATATTAATTCATTACCATAGGGGCAAAAAATAATTTAATAATTTAGGACTAACACGCACAAAGATTAGCCCCAAGCGGGATTCGAACCCGCGACTCTCGGTTTAGTATCCAGAGTTTCTGACCACTAGACCAACGGGCCCGTCATTTACTGAGAGTATTTATTCAATTTTATTTTCACTCTTTCTCCTATTCTTTAGAATGGTTGTTTCTTATAGATACAAAGTTATCAAAATAGTAAACTTTAAGTTATAAGTTACTAAAACTAAATTAGAAGTTTTTCAATCCGTTGTTTTTTATGGATTCTGTTTTTAATTTCAGCTCGCCTTGTTTACAGACTATATTATTGAAAAGTAGCAGATTTAAATTGTAGTTAAAGGGATTTTGTCTTTTATTTTATTAAATGTTAAGTATCTGATTTAGTGGATAAAGTTCATAGACTTTTTTCAAAATCTCTTTATTCGGTCTGAAGTTATTATAAAAAACTGTTTTAGAATCACAAGATTCAGGTTATTATTAAAGTCGGAGCCTTATTGGCCAGTCTGACAGAATGAAGCGATATTTTAATAACGCGCCGTCGAATTTCTTAAACCGAAATGTTACTAACAAGATTTACTCTGAAATCCAGGGATAAACGTATAAAACCTCTGTTATTAATCCTAAGGATTTAATCTTACTACGGTTTAGAAAATAAATTTGCATTGCCCATTTAAGTTGTAATTATTAAATTCCTGCGTATTGTTCCTTATTTTTAGAAGTGATTGACGCGGTAAATCTGCAAATGTTGAGGTTGAGCAACTTTCAGAAGGCCAGTCATTAGATGGGTGGCCAAAAATTTTAATTTAAAGTTTACCGCGGTTCTGAAATATTGGTCCCAGCTGCATAAGCAATTGTTAGTAAGCAACAATCCACTACGGGCCCGCGTGGTGCTTCAAATGGCCTGATTTCCCTATCTATCCATTGAGAAGGACAGTGCCCTAACTGTGGGGACGTTAATAAAAATTAAAAAAATAAATATTTCCCAACATAGGTACAATAGATACATATAACACCCAGACCAGGACAAACAGACATGTTCATGCACACAAATGTTTGTCCTGTGCGGGGATCGAACCCGCGACCTCTTGCGTTATAGGCGTTAATAGACTAAGAAAACATCTTAATTTTTAGAAGTCATATTTTGCAAATATTTTTTTATGTGATAGAGACGCAAACGAACAAGCGGGTCACCTGATTCGAAACGGTAAGTGATCATCGCTGCTCATGGACATAAACAACGGTACAAGGGTCGCAGATGCGTTGCCTGCCTTTAAAAACCCCATCGACTCATCCGTAGAACAAAGTCCGATGTGATCATAGAGCAAAAATGAGTTAAATACCTTAACAGTATAAGGATAACGAACTCTATCGACGTACATTTTTATTTTTTTTCTATCTTATTTAGTTCCAGAGTTACAGAGTCGAATAACGTTCCATGTGATAAACTTTCCGTAAAAAAAACGCTACATGTGACCAAGGGACAGTGGGGGCGGTGCGGATGCCACGTCTGTTGTTGAGACCGGCCGTTGTTCAGTGGAGGAAGGAAATTTACATTTCATGGCTTAGGTTTTCTTCGAAAAAATGAAATTAGAATATAGAATCAATTTGTATCTTTATTCATACTTTTTGGCTCCGTTCCTATTTGTGGGTGATCGATTTTTATATAGGGCGTTTTTTGATGGAAAAGTTAAGTAACGTAATTTTCGTACGAAAATACATGCGTTGTAATGCATATTCGCAGGATCACCACTATAACTGTAAAAATGAATAGTAAAAAGTAGAAGTCTTAACAGAACTTAGGACCATTTTATACGAAATTAATAATGGTACTTCTGAGTGTTGCATGTGAATGTAGAACACTTTTCTTCGGAATCTATGAGACGACTTGTTAGTCCGATGGTAAAATGGGACGTTATTACTGGAAGACCGGAATAAGATAAGACGTTGTTCAATTAAAAAAATCCTCAATTATTCAAATACTAGCTGGTGCCCGCGGCTTCGCACGCGTGGACTACAAGTAATATCACAGCGGGATGGCCCTTCCGTCATTTTCTTTGCACCAAACGATGTCATCTGGAATGCATTATTATAAGAACGAATATTTTCCAAGAAGTGTTTAGATTGTGGATGATCTCCATTTAGCAGCGCTTTTAAAAGTTCTGGCGGCTCTAGAAACAATGAAATATGTACTTTTCCACTCGCACAACACATTCCGCTGGTTTCTTTTTGCCATCTGAGAGCTTCACAAAAATCACATTTTAAAATCATTCCACCCACAAATGAAAATGAAGCATAATCAATTCTGGTTGAGTATGTAAACCCACTTTTTTCTTTTTCTGTCCAGGGGTATTGTTCGTCAGAATCAAGGTCAAACTCTTCAAATGAAACCGACCTTCTGTTGAGTAAGTGTCGAAGTCGATCGGACTCCAAGCGTGCTTGACGTTGTTCTTCTGATTCATGCTGTCTTATTTCATGTATTCTCTTTCTCTTAGAAACGAATCCTCACGATCCTGGCGCATAAGCTCGTAGTTTTCCCTGGCCAATTCTAATCGTTGCTGGTGTTGATCATCCCTTTCTAAAGCACTAATAATATTTTGACGATATCGAGCGTTACTTAAGCGTTCCTCACGTTGGGTAAAAGTTTGTGAGGCATAAGATAATGTATGGCGCTCGCGATCAGCTGTTAGACGTACCTCTCGTTCTTGACTCGTTTCTGAGACTCGCGACAACGCATGACGTTCACGATCGGCTGTTAGTCGTTGCTCTCTTTCTGCGTTGGTTTCCAGCGACCGAGAAGCAGACGTGCGGGTGCGTTGTGAGCTTAAGCGGGACTCTCTTTCCGTAAACGTCTCTGAGACTCGCGACAACGTATGACGTTCACGATCGGCTGTTAGTCGTAGCTCTCTTTCTATACTGGTTTCCTGCGACCGAAAAGTAGACGTGCGTGTGCGTTGTGAGCTTAAGCGGGACTCTCTTTGAATAAACGTCTCTGAGACTCTAGATAAAGAATGGCGTTGCCGATCAGCTGTTAGTCGGGCTTCACGCTGAGAAGGATTTTCCATAGCGCGAGCAGTAGCCTGGCGGTGTCGAGTCGAAGTAATTCTTTCCTCATGATCATCGTTACTTTCTTGGGATCTAAACAACCTAGATCTTTTAGCTTCTCTTGAGTACTGAGAAAGATTTGACCTTTTTCTAGGCATTGTGAAGAAACAAACCGTGAAAGTATTCGCCGATAGAAATATATATTCTTTTGAAAATGCACTTTGTAGTTATTTTCAAAATAATCGTTATTATCACAGAATCACTTTCAAATATAAACAGATAGGTAACGTAGTTACAAAAACAATGCCTTTCGACGCTAGACAGCGCTGCATGTTAAACTTTTTTTACTCGACGCTAGATGACGCCATGGACTCTTCCGTGATTTTGTGATTTTCAACGTTGTTTTTTTTAACCATCCCACGGGAACCCTTTAATATTCCGAAATAAAAATTATCTAAGATGTTGACCAGGGATATTACGTATTACCATGCAAAATTTCATTCAAATCCGTTCAGCCGTTTCGAAGATTAGCCCGTGCAAACAGACAAACAGACAGAGAAATAAGAAATTCTAAAAAATTTTTTTTTTGTATTTTCCTTTTATTTACATCACCCTGACTTCGTTTTAAGCATTTTTTTCATTTGTACAGACATTCGACCTCTACGATTTTATTATATGTATAGATTTGAATTAAACATTGTGTAATGAATTGCTAGGCAGGTATATAGTCTTGCCTTATTAGTAATAATACATTTTCTATTATTTTTATTGAGAATTTTGTTAAAACTTGACTCCACCATAGTCACCTTTGCCTACCTACTGATGAAGAAAAATCAGCTGAGAATATATAACTTTATACTTTCGCGTTGCGTTTTAATTATTTAACATTACAACGGGACTAAACGCGATATTATTTTTATATATTACTGAGTACTTTCTGCTTGACGTTTCGGCTGTGATGCTACAACCGTGGCGTGGTCACAAGCGAAAATAATATCGCGTTTAGTCCCGTTGTAATTACTACTATTATAAAGGCGAAAGTTTGTATGTATGGATGTTTGTTACTCTTTCACGTAAAAACTACTGAATGGATTTGAATGAAACTACCACAATACAGCTTATACATCAGAATAACACATAGGATATTGGAAATCGAAAACCACGCGGACGGAGTCGCGGGCGGCCGCTAGTGTTAAATAATGAGCTGATAGAATGGAATAAAATCTGGATGGCCATGACGAGACCGAGGAAATTTCCTGCTACAGCTTAATATCCAACGCCATACCTGGCACACTAGGTGTGGATCATTACAGCAATCAACTTACGTTTTCCTTAGAAGTGCCATCAAATTATGAAAATTCACCATTCATTCAGTTTTAGGATTAACATATTTTGTACCACAGATCTACCCTGGTTTATATGGAACTGTCAGTACTAACTCCTAGATCCTCTCCTACTAGGATTAAGCATAGCAATGGGCATCCATTCTGTCTGTGATAGTTTTTATCATAGAAACTGTTTCTCTTTGTCTTGTTCTTCGTCATTAGGCACCACTAAATTCACCTCTGTCTTCGTATTGAAGCAGTAGCTCCGTGGCTCCTAAAACCACTAGAAAAAGGCAGAGACTAATAAAGAATGGACAGACCTTAAACGCAAGTGATTTAAAAACCTAGGCAAGACAAATGTTATGAAAAAGTCAAAATAGCGATGGGACCGTGTAGAAAATGCCATTTATTGTTACAAATGATTCGATACAATATCTCACCAACAGCGCCTAGACTGTTTCTGTTTTTGTGGAAAGAAACTGCATCATGAAGTTATTTGATAAAATTTTATAAATAAACAGGCTTTAAGGAATCTTTTTGAGAGAAAATATAAGTATACCAAACAATGTTTCAATATCTTGCCGTTTTAGCTCGTATCTTAAAGACTGCGTGGAAGAAGTACGATGGAAGTGCTTTATAAATGTATCTTATTATTTGTACGCTGACCTCCTTTGTATTTCACACATTCTTTAAGATACAAGCTGTTACGGCAAAAGTATATAAACTTAAGTGTAATAAATATTGTTTCACATACTTCAATGTTCTCGCAGTGAGATTGGTTGGTGCCTGTGACCATAATACTGTAGGGATTAGCTCAGGAGTCAAGTGAAACGAACGAGTACAGTTACAATACTGATTCTTTATTAGTGAGAAACCAATAATATATACGTTTACATGATGACATACATAAACATAGTTATATTACCACTACACCTTCCCCCTTGAAGAAAAAAAAAAAAGTAACCAAGTTATCTTTTTTTTTTTTTTTGTTACCCATAAGTGATAGAATTTACGCTGATTACATTACAATATCAGCTTAACTTATAAAACATACAATGTATCTTAAAATCTAGAATTCAAAGTGCCTAAAATAAAATTTAATATTACCAATTAATTTATAATTTTATTTTGAAATGAAGGGTTTCGTACGGTTCTTATGTACAATGTTTTCTTTCCCATTTTTTAGAATTTTCACATTACAATTCAAGTCTTCTAAAACTAAATAGGGTCCTAAATAGATTGGATCCATTTTGTTATCAGATGGATTTCTTAACAATAATAAATCACCCTTTTTATAATATATTGGATTTATATTAAGATCATGTTTCATTTTACGTTTCATTTTACTGAGAAGTAAATTGTCACGCGCGTCTTTCTGAGCTACTTGAAGTCGATACTTCATTTCTAATGCGTAATTATCGTGAGCATATAAAGGCTCTACCACACTATTCGTAAAGTTACCTGGTAAAACACACTTCTTGCCAAACACTAATTCATGCGGCGTATATTTGGTTTCGGTGTGTACCGTATTATTGTAAGAAAAACACCAATACGGTACCCAGTTGCTCCAACTATCTGTTCTGTTTTCGCAGTTAATTCTTAAATACGCACCTAAACTTTTATGGGAGTTTTCCAGCGCTCCAATACTCTCGTGGTGGTAAGCTGTTGAAGTAAGTTGATTTATTTTTAAGAGCTGGCATATCTCTTTCATTGTTTTAGAAATAAACTCTGAACCTCGATCGGTGGCAATTTCGCGAGGTATGCCAAATCTTAAAATAAAATTATCAATAAAGGCTTTAGCTACACTTACCGCGTCTTTACTGTGTAATGGATACGCCTCGGTGAACTTAGTTAGCTCACATTGCAACGTGAGTATGTAAGTGTAATTATGGTGGTCCTTAGGAAGCGGTCCTACTATGTCTAAAAATACCTTTTCGAACGCCGAATTAGCTGTAGTTGTAATTTCCATGGCTTGTTTTTTATTTATAGAATATTTTTGCTTTTGACACTGCTCACATTTATTTACGTAATTGGTTATATCTCGTATCATACTAGGCCAGTAATAAAACTTTTTTATGTTATTTGTCATTCTTCTTATGCCCGCGTGGCCACTAGTGGGCAAAAGATGAAAATCATTTAGTATGACCCGTATGTCGTCTATATTATTAATTCTTTGTGCCTTATTTAATACACATATCCTTGGTCCGGACCAATTATCGCAGGTTTTGACTTCGTCAATAAATCCCGCTATGAAATCTTTATTACTCTCATTTCTAAGTATGCATACTTCTTTGATTTTTTCTTGTTTACATAAGTTCAACAAATCCCTCACCAATCCGGCTCGCGTTATTGGCGATCGGGATGTTGTATTTAAGTATATAATATATTTACTAGGCACATAAGTAAAATATTTATATTTTTTAAAGATACCTCCATTTTTCATTAATTTATTTAACTGTCTATCCGTAATAAATGAAATTTCAGTTAAATGGCTTGGCTTTTTAATAATTTCCACGACTCGCGGTTGATCAGGCCGCAAGCTTGTGTCAATATTATCGGCCGAGTCATTTGGACTGGAATTTCTGTTTTGACAACTCTGCGCTTTTCTTTGTTGCGCTCTAGTCATAACGTTATTTTTTATTTGTTCACTCATATCTTTCAACTCATTCGAAGTTACACAAATGCGTGATAAGGCATCAGCGGCTGAATTATTTTTTCCTTTTAAATATTCGACTGTGAAATTATATTCTTCCAATTGCAATCTAAACTTAAGTAAGCGGCTCGATGGATCCCGCATGCCGAATAGATAAATTAGTGGTCTATGATCAGTTTGTATTTTAAATCGCCTTCCATATAAATAAGGTCGGAAATACTTTACACTCCATACTATTGCTAAGAGCTCCTTTTCAATAGTAGGATAATTTACTTCCGCTTTATTTAAACTTCGGCTCGCATATGCTACTGGTCGGCCATCACTATTACATAATACTGAACCGATTGCCTGTCCTGATGCATCTGTTTGCAATACAAATTCGTTATTTTCTGAGAAATCCGGATACTGTAACACAGGTGGAGTTGTTAATGACTGTTTTAATTTTTGAAATGATTTTTCGCAATCGGGTGTCCAACAATACGTTGCATTTTTTCGAGACATGTTATTCAAAGGTAAGGCTATTTCGGCAAAATTATGAATAAATTTCCTGTAGTAATTAGCGAAGGCCACAAAGCGTTTGACGTCATCGACACTTTGCGGTCTTGGATAATTAACTAAAACTTTAATTTTTTCTGAATCAGGTTGTATACCTTCTTTGGAAATAATGTGCCCTAAATAGAGTACCTCCTTTTGCAGAAAACTACATTTAGGTGGATTTAATTTTAAATTTACACTGCGTAACCTGCCAAAAACATCCAATAAATTTTTATTATGTGAATCTAGATTCCTCCCAAAGACGATCAGATCGTCTTGGTATATAAGGCATTTATCGTAATTTAGTCCCGACATCGCTATTGTCATCATTCTAGAGAAGTTGTTCGGACTAGACTTAAGCCCCATTGGCATTCTTGTCATCTGATATTGATTTTTACCGGTAGTGAAGGCAGTGCACGGTCTACTATCTACATGTAATTTTGTTTGAAAAAATCCTTGGTATAAATCTAAATGCGAAAAATATACTGCACCTGATAGCGAGTCTAAAATTTCGGTTATGTTTGGTAAGGGAAATTTGTCATCCTCAATTCGATCATTCACTTTACGATAATCTATTACAACGCGCCATTTTTTCTCGTTACTGGAATCAAGTTTTTTGGGCACTAATAACAAAGGACTAGACCATGGACTCCTAGCTTCTTCTATTATACCTGTATCTAGTATATTTTTAATTTGTTTATCTAATTCCGCTTTTTGCGCATGGGGTAGCCGATAAGGCTTAGTATAAATAGGGGAGGTTTGGGGTTTTAACTGAATGGTTTGTTCGTATACAGATGTCGTTGTTAATTTGTCGCCTGGTAAATGGAACACGTCTGGAAACTTTGCACAGATATTTTCTATAGATTGTTGTTCTTCGTGATTTAAATGTTGTAAATTTAATTGCGAAAATAACAACTTGACCCGATCAGAGTTAATTTTAGGCTTATTAAATTGACAAATAAAATAGTCATTTAATGAACTAGTATTGAGTTGTAAATAATTTAATTTAACATCCGTTTCCCTAGTATTCAAAATGCGTATAAGTAACTTTCCATTATATGGCCTTGACAATGTATTAGCCACAAAAACTCCATCGCATAATTCCTGTGCCGCTATCACGCAATCTTTTTTTAAATAAGTGTCAATATAATGTACTGATTCGCAACGCGCTGGTATATTGAAGTAATTATTAAAGCTCGACTTTAAAAATTCCAATTTTAATGTAACTTCCTCACCTTTAGTGGTTGTCAAACATAATTTATGTAACTCGAAGTTAATAATAGCTTTATATGCTTTCAAAAAATCTTGTCCTAAAATACCACTCGTATTGCAGGGTAATTGGTTCATAATTAAAAACTTTTGTTTAAAAATATAATTGTTGTAATTTAAATTTAAATAAACATAGCCTTCCGAGAAAACATCTCCTCCTATTCCTTTAACTTTAACTCTCTCTTTATGGAATGGAATCCGTAAATATTCCACACACTTCTGCTTAATTGCAGAAACGGATGCCCCAGTATCTATTAGTAAGTCATGTTCGTATGTGTCGATCGAAAACGATACTTTGTTTAGACTGTTACACGATAACATATATTCATGCACGAAAAAAATGACTAAGTCCCTGAGTCAGAGACTCCTTATTAGAACTATTCGATTCTTCACTGTTATTCCCCGTACTCATTGTATTTACGTTATTCTGTGCGGGAATAAAAATTCTTGAAATCCTATCTCGACTCCGGAAATTATTTCCACGATAATTATTACCACGATAATTATTGCCGCGATAGTTACCTCTTTGATATGGAGACGGGAAAGTCTGGTACTGTCTATTATAAGTCTGCATGCGCCCTCTATATCCATTAGTAGAACCACGCTGTGGTCTAAACTGTTGTCGATGCGCTCGCTGTCCCGTAAAGCGATTATATGGCTTGTACGTACCTATAGTTTCTGTCGCAGAAGTCTGGATCTCCTCGTCCTGCGCCGCCTGGATTGCCTCCGTTAGGGTACTAAAATTACGAGCTGCAATAATAGTACTTAAGCGGCGGTCCCGCAAGCCATCTGAAAATCTTTTTACAGCCTGTCCCTCATTAAGGGGTCGTAATATCTCATATTTCTTTGTGTCTCCAGCTGCTTGCGAAACCGTTAAATTCACAAATATCTCTGATAACTCTTTGCCAAAATCTGTAATACTCCTATTATTCTGCCTACATGTCTGTAACTTAGACTGCAATGCCGTATAACTTTTTATTGGTAGTAGCAGCCTGCGCATATCCGCGACAAGATCCTCAACCTTATCATATTTTGTTGACATTCTCAACTTCGCCTGTTGTGACAATCTACTTTTCAGTATAAAGAATATAAGTTTGTTTTTACATTCTGGTTTAGTTAGAACAGAATCATAGTACTCAATACTTTCAATTAATTGCTTTGTGTTTTCCTCCGTATCATTCATGATAGGAAAAAGACTCAAAGCAATTTTTAAGTCAAACACTTCCTGCGCCATTGTTTCTGATTTTTCAATACACAATAAACTAATTTCTGTATATAACTTATCAAATTTTACACAAATGTCGTTTACCAAAATAGTTTCTTCTTTAGAATATTTATTAAAATTTACCTTAAAATTTTCCAAGTATTGATTATATTTTAATAATAACTCATTAGCTTCTTGGCGTTTTACATGTAATATCTTTCCTACTCTACGACTCGCACCTATTTTTATTAAATACTGTCGTATTGATTTTAATTTCTCTAATAATTCTGTAAACTTATCTGCCATAACAAATTAAGTACACTTTGATTATTATAAGTTGCATAATTATAATTAACATTATATTATAGAAATTGGAAATACGCTACCACATTAGAGATATTGCTTACTTACAGTTTTTTTTTCTATTTACGGCACTTTCATACTTCACTAATTTTCTAATTAAGGCACTTTCACTTTTCACTTATCACCAGGGGTGCAATTATGCTCCGCCGCCGTAATCTCAATGCGAGTGAAATGCAATGCCAATCGTAAAGCGATATCGCTTGAAATTCGTATTATGCTAACCCCCTATGTTGCATTCATGTTGCATTAGGATCTAAACTGTGTCTACATTTTAGTGATACCATGCCTGAAAAATAAATTGCTCAAAAGGGCTGTTTTCGATTACAATAATAGAATTTTAAAGAAACCAATTGATATTTGCTGGTCTTTGCCACAGTAAATCAAAGAAAGAAAAAGTTCAAACGTCACGATGACAAGTAAGAAACGTAAACATTTTAAATAATCTAAAGGTGAATAAATATGTTATTATGTGTTTAACCGTGTTTAGGGGCCTAAAAAGTGCTAAAAATGTGAGATGTGAAATAGTAAGTATGTACCAATCTTATTTTTATTTTTTTTTATTTTATTTTTTATTTTTATTTATTAATTTTTGGGAAACAAACAATTATTATATTACATAAAATAAGATTAGAAAAAAATAACACATAAATCAGCAAAGTTTCCACAAATTAATAAAATCAAACATATCATAAAAATTATATATAAATTAAATTAAATGAGAAATAAATTAAATTAAATGAGAATTAAATTAAATGAAAAGAAAGTTTAAAACAATTTCACAAAAATTAAATTATATAAAAAAAAACAATAGTAATAAAAATTAAAATTAAAAATTAAATATCAAACATTTAAATAATCACATTCAGAATTAAAAAAAAAAAAAATAGTTTAATAATATCAATGTCACTGTTTAATTAATAAAGTATAAGAACAAAAACAAAAAAAAAAACTGTCATTCCTTAGTCAGGTTACATGCACATCCAATTTGCTTTTTGAAAGAGTACAAATTGCAATTGAAAATGTCAATTTCTATAAATTTCAAATTGTAGTCCTTACATACCCTAAAAAGAAACGTATTTCTGACATAATTCGAGTTACAACTTGGAACAAAAAACAATTTTGGGGAACGAGAAGTAGACCTAGGGCATCTAACATATATATATATATATATATTCTCCAAAAGAAATTTTTTCACTAATTTTATTGGGTCAGTCAAGAACATTTTACAAATATGTGATAAGTTTCTAATCATATTATCCAGTTATCCACTTCAAAAAACGACCGCTAAAGCAGGATTTTGCCCGTTCTAATTACATTTATTACATCTATTTTTCTTTCGTCATGTGTACATGTAGTACCTAGTACATGATTTGAATTTAATAATAGAGGTAACCTCTCATTTCAAAAAGTAAATATTGTTTGAAGTGGTACTTTGTTATTTTGGAATTCTTAGGACAACTAGATCATTTCACCCTTTAATAAAGTAATTGTGTGTTACAAATAATACTTTTCAGAATCAAGTAAACAATA